>OY776112.1:290862632-291242132 GCA_963675035.1 Allygus modestus
GCTTAAAAAACAAACAATTTAGAATTTTGAATCATTAAGCTAGGTTTAATGGTTGTGGAGAAAAGTCAAAAAATGTGTCTATAAAATTTCCCATGTTAATCTTATGGGAATACGGTTTTTAGATTTTCCTCAGATAATTTCACTAAAAACTCCACATTTCTTTCTACCAATCAGTTTAGCTCTACAAAACAATCATTTTGGCGTTTTAATTGTTGTTTTACGTCCAACCGTTGCAGTGATATTCAAAGTGCTAAACACAGTACGTTGTCCAATGTTATCCTTATGGAGGATAAATAAAATGTTATATTTTGATTATTTATGTATGTATATTGATGAAACTTGGTATGTGGCTTCATCTAGTTGTGGTATATTGATATTAGCAGAAAAAAAGTTTTTTTTTATTTTTCCCGGTAGCAGCAAACCAGCATACTCGGCCCCCATGTTATTCATATGGAGAATAAGTAAAGTTTTATATCTCCCTTAGTTGTGAACCTAAATTAATAGAACTTGGTAAGTAGCTTCACCTGCATGGTTGAGTTATATTGATAACTGCAAAAAAAAAACATATTTCTTATCTTCCTTGTTGCAGCAAACCTGCGTACTCAATTATAATGTTATTCTTATAGATAATAAATAAAATGCTATATATCACTTATTAATTATTGTATTTTATGAAACTTGGTAAGTGGCTCTAGGTAGTAGTGATACCCATATATGCATTGGAAATTCACTGAGTACGCAGGTTTGCTGCGACGGGGGTATTTAAGTTTATATCTTTGTTACCGTTAGTTTATATATTAAATATTATAAATATTTTGTTGTTATATGTAGGGGGCTATGGCCGGTTCTGGACCACCTTCACAGACTGAGGAGCTGAGGAGCCGAGCCCCCGCCCCGTGACGTCACCCCCCCCCTGACGTCACCCCCCCCGTGACATCACCCCCCCGACCCCCCCGTAACGTCCCCCCCTCTGATGATCCTTGTTTATCGTTGGCTCCTTCCACTACGTGCTGTTTACTTTCCTTGTTTGTCACCGGTTTTTCCCCATTACGTGATGTTTACTGCTCCTCCACAAGCTAACGCTCATTCCACAAGCAGAAGCCATGGCAGCCTCTGCGCATTCATATACACTGTGTGATGACGACAGTGTCATCAATATTTTAAATATGATAAGAGGTGAGGTGGTTAACCGCCTAATTATTCTACGTTGGGGGATCCTCTGCCCGGATGGTTGCCACCACTTTATACCGCGGCGTTACGTCGCAAACCAGCCCGAGCACCTGGAGGAGGTGGAGCTGCCTCAACCTTGTTCACAACGGGGAGGTGGCGCTCCTCCAGAAGAGGACCATCCCCCTCTTTTAGATTTAAGTATCATCTTTAATTTATAAGTTTTCATCCTTCATATTTTGTATCAATATTCATGTATCATCTTAGATTTAAGTATCACTTTATGTAATCATTAGAATTAAGTCTTAGGTATTAATGAAATAAAAAATGAATTAAATAAAGAAAAAAAAAAAACAAAAACAAAAACAAAGTGACACAGTTTAGCAAGCTGAGGATCGGGAGGATCAGCCCTGTGACACCCCCCCGACCCCCCTCCTTGTTTACTAATGGCTTCTTCCACTACGTGCCGTTTGCTTTCCTTGTTTGTTGTCTAGATGATGTTTACCGCACGCGTCTCTGCTTTCACCCGCCGGTTTCTCCACGTCTTAATCATTCTTACTGCAGCTGCGATGGAGTACACATGCGTGTATTGCGATAAGAGGTACTCACGCAGCGACCATTTGCGCCGGCACATGCTGACGCATGGTGAGGCACCGCTATACCCATGCCTAATCTGTGGGAAGCAATTCGGCCGGAAAGATAAGATGGTCCGGCACGTTGCCATTCATGGAAATGCCCCGGCCGCTGTCGCTGCTCCCAATGCTCCTGCCACGAGGCCCAATGCTCCTGCCACGAGGCGTAGTGCCGACGCCTCCACTCAGACAGGAAATGTCCCGGCTGCTCCCGATGCTCCCGATGCTCCTGGCCCGAGGCGTTGTGGCGACGCCTCCACCCAGACGCCTACCCTCAAGAGACAGGGAGAAAAACCAGTTGGTGAGTAGCAATCCTCAGTCTCTCATTATTATAACATCAATAAATCTCGTTTAAAAAAAAATTAATATTAATGTTGGTTCGTTATTTGCAGCTATCGTCAAGCCGACCCGCGTACCCCAGGGATGGTGGACCCCCGAGTACGCCGAGCGGCAGCGGCGGCGGGAAGAGGAGGAGGCCAACAGGGTGCATCGCGAGATTCGTCAGGGGCTAATCCTCCAGCAGTGGCGGTCTCGACCTAGACCCCAGCTCCGGCACAGGACGCAGCCGCAGCGACCGCAGCAGCAGCCGCAGCCGCAGCAGCAGCCTCAACAACCGGAGCCGGAGGCGGGGCCGAGTGGGGAACCAGGGCCCAATATAGAGCTGCAGCCTCAACAACCGGAGCCGGAGGCGGGGCCGAGTGGGGAACCAGGGCCCAACATAGTATTTAATCCGGACTCTGATTCCGATTAAAAAATAAATAAACGAATTTCCTTTATCCTTAAAAAATAAAATAAACGATATTTCCTTTATAAAAAAAAAAAAACTATATAAAAAAATAAACGATATTCCTTTATAAAAAAAAAAAACTATATGGTTGTGGACTTATCCACTGAGCTAGCCCCAATGACCCCCCCCCGACCCCCCCCCGACCCCCCCGACCCCCCCCGTCATCACTTGTTGACTTCTCCATTGTTATTCACGTTATTTTATTATTTTTATAATTTATTGTATGAATTCTTTTTATTTTTCATCTTTATTACAAACTAAAACAAACAACTTAAAACTACTGATGTGAAGTCTCAGCCCTCTCTTTCGCTTGAACCTCCTCCATTTCAATCTCAAGAGCACGCAGACTCTCCCAGTCTGCATTATATTGCCCCCATTCTTCATTACAAGTAGGCTGGGAGCACCAACACGTAGTAATCCGTTCCCACATTTCCTCATATTCCCTTCGCATTTCATCGTAGGGACGTGAATGCTCTTGCAGTTGGGGAGCATATTCCTCCTCTACCGCCTCAACGGTAGCGAGGAGTTCCTCATCAGGAATATTACCTTCCCATACGCTATTAGCATACCTTTCCTCAATCGCCTCAACGATATTGAGGAGATCCTCATCAGGAATACTACTCTCCCATACATTATCAGTGTCCATATTGATGGTAATAGTTTGACTCTCTGACCTAAACTGAAGCTTAGAGAAACTCAATCTGTTTACTCATTAGTGGACTTGTTGTTCACGGAGGAAAATCCCTCATTATATAACTTGTTTACTTACTAGACTCCTCAAGCTAAGTGCATGACCAGTCTGAATCTTGAGTTAGTCATGGAAGCACACAACCCACTGTCGCTATAGCTCAGCAATCGTGTATTGTAATAAGGAAGCATAAATACATTCTGTGTCGGGGGATTGCACAATTGCCAGTGCCTATACAGCGATACGTTGCATCTTGCCTCAAGGGATATGTTCGGGAACATGTGATAGTGCTTCACAACCCCGAAACGGATCCTCAGGTGTTAGACTTGTATAATAGATACAATGGCAAGAGAGTCTATCAATGCCGCTACTGTCAGTACACTGAGCATTATTGTAATAGGGTTCTGTATCCTGCAAGAATTGTTAAAGTGTATCGCTTTTCAGACTCTAGTAATTTGCAGCACACTTGTTTTTGCTGTGGTAAGAGTGCTTGGGAAGCGGATTGGCCAAAAAACAATGATTATCTATCTACCTTGGTGATTTTAAAGTCAATGACCATAAGAACAGTTTGGGAGGGCTCTAGTCACTCTAACTTCCTTTTCTTCTTTTAATAAAGAAAAATAAAAGATATAAATAAAAATAAATAAAAACCATAAATAAAAATACTCCCTTCCCCATCATTCTCCAGTATTACAACATGTTTTGGTAAAGACTACGTGACTGCCTGAGGTTATCTCATTAGTGAGAGTTCTCCAGTTATTTATGTTAGAATCATTTGCTCACAAGCTCCTTCACCAACTAGACCTAACAAAATGTCAACCTTTAATGTTGGAATTGATGTGTTACTGGAAGGTGAATATTATCATACAAAACCATTTACAGTTAGATCTGTAATTGAGGACATCGAGTCAATCGATGCGGAGATGTTCCTACAGACGGTGAAGTATTACACGACGGGTCACTTTGCCGAATTGTCCATCAGGATGTGGATTAAGAAGCGGTTGCCTGAACAAAAACGCCTACAAGTTAAAGCTGCGTTGGAGGGCATCAATAAACCGCATGTTGCCTGTCAACACGCGATTAATTTACTTCTTATAGAATCCGACCAGGTCTTTGCAAAGGTTATTGTAAACGGGGGTTAAGTAAAGATTATAATTAAAAATTGTAAATAAAATTGTAATAAAGATTAAAACAAAAAAAATAAAATAAAACAAAAATATATTTTATGGATTTATACAGGCTCCGAGGATAATGACGCCCCCCCCATGACCCCCCTAAAGCTTCTAAAATGTCGCGGCCTACGCGCGGCTTAAAAAGCCCCCACCGACCGGGAGCAGTCGGCGGCGCGCGTCGAGGCGTGCCCTGAAGGAGTTGCCCAGGAAGGAGTTGCTAAGCGGTTTGCTGACGCTCGAGGGTGCACCCTCAAATTACTCAGCGGCTTGCTGTCGTGGCGCGCCCTCTTTGGCCGCCACCGCTCGGCGGGGACATACCCGGTTGCGTGCGCCTCCGGTATATAAACCTGAGGTCCGCCACCGCGGCCTCAGTTTTGCCCGAGACGCCATGAGCAGCAGCAACAGCGCAACCGAGGTGGACCGAACCATCCGCTCTCTGATGGAGGAGCTTGACGCCATGGACGAGAATGCCAGACCGCTACCATAACTAAGAAGAGGAGCAGGAAGCCCGTTGTTGGATGGACAGTGTTCAGGAATACGCCTACCGATTCTCCATCATGCAGTTGGAGCGATGCCGAATGTCAATATACAGTAAAGAACCCCGCCAACTTAGGAAACGTTTTATTGAAGATGTCGGTATTCAAAGGCGGACGCCCTACGCACAGTTGCGGCCTGTACTTGGACGAGGATAGAGACGATGAAATTTGCATATGCCTCACGGACCTGTTAACGAGACTAGAAAATATGTGGATTAACAGCGATACCGGAGTGTCTAAAATTAACGGAGTTAGCAGGACCGTGACTCCACTACCCGCGTGGCGTAAGACCCGCGATTGCGCAACAGTTTGCGAGGGAAAACGTAAGGCTGGAGGCGATTGCGTCATCCCAAAGCGCAAGAAGTAAACACCACAACGACCCGGAAAACACACACAATGACGTAAACAACTTGTTGACGCAGTGAGCCTATATAATACGACTCGGCGGCGAGCCACAACCATTCCACATCCAGACACTCAACGAGCAGCATGGACCAAACAGGAGACCTCAAGTCAGCTCTCAACAGCTGCAAGGCGGGGGGATACACCCGCATAGCCGATCTGCGGGACAACATCGTATACTCCATCCGGTCATTCGAGCGGGTGGATACTCCCTATGGTGAGGCGATAATGGCCACTTTGGAGGGGCTGACTGGTGACGACCCGCTGAGGATCTACATGCCTCGCAGATACTTGGCCGTCTTGGGAGACCATGTCATCGGCCAGTACAACGTGGGTGTGGGGTCGAGGATGAGTCTGGTCAAGAGGAGCGGTCCCCCCGGCAGCAAAGGAGCTCTTCTAGAATTTTTTTGAATAAATAAAAAAAAACCTTATTCCTTTATCCTAAACAATACAAAATAAATGAATAAAAAAAATAAAAAATAAAATAAATATTCAAAAACAAAACTCAATTTAGTTATAAGAGCCGAGGCGGTGTGCGGCTGTGTTAGTAAACACCATGGACTTGAGGTGGAAACACCCGTTCACCGCCATCGTGGCCGGGCCTTCGGGCAGCGGCAAGTCGCACTTCGTGGCTCGCTTCATACGGCATGCCGACCGCATGTGCGATACGCGCTTCGCCCGTATCACCTGGCACTGCGGTAGCGGCGGTGGAGGAGGAGCCGATGACCCTACCGTGCGCTACGTAGCCGGCCTGCCCGATCTGGACGACTACGATGGTAGCGAGCCCTCCCTGGTTATCGTCGACGACATGATGCGCGAGGCTGGCCCCGGCGTGGCGGACCTGTTCACCAAGGGCTCCCATCACCGCAACATGAGCGTGTTCTTCATCACGCAAAACCTGTTTCATCAGGGCAGGGGCCAGCGCGACATATCGCTGAACGCTCATTACATAGTGTGTTTCAAGAATCCCAGGGACCGCAGTAGGGGGCATTAGATGGTTCAAAACCAGCACAGGCAAGTGAGGAGCCCCCCCCCGTGACCTTGAGACCAAATCAGCATGCAGGTGAGGAGCCCCCCCCCCGTGACGTCATCACCCGCAATCAGCATGCAGGTGAGGAGCCCCCAGTGACGTCATCACCCGGAATCAGCATGTAGGTGAGGAGCAAGTGAGGAGCCCCCGGCTGGCAGCACGCAAGTGAGGAGCCCCCGGCTGGCAGCACGCAAGTGAGGAGCCCCCGGCTGGCAGCACGCAAGTGAGGAGCCCCCCCCGACGTCATCACCCGGAATCAGCATGCAAGTGAGGAGCCCCCCCCGTGACGTCATCACCCGGAATCAGCATGCAAGTGAGGAGCCCCCCCGGACCACAATCAGCATGCAAGTGAGGAGCCCCCCCCGGACCACAATCAGCATGCAAGTGAGGAGCGCCCCCCCCGTCTGCGGCACTTTTCGTGATGATCTTGAACAGGAGGAAAAAACTTTTGAACATTAATAATTAGCCTATTTACCCACCGATTCCCACGGGACTTTTTCCAGAGTGTAGGCCTATCCCAGAGGAAGCGAATGACGAAAGAACCCCATAGATCCACCATCAAACAAGACCGCTATTAATTTATAACCGCGTTTTCCTTATGGGATCTCAGCTGTTTACTGACCGATTTTGATGAAACTTCACCATATGTCAGGCAGCAACCTAAGTAAACCATCCCTTAAAGAAAATTGAAAATCCACCGTTAAACGGGCCCGTTATTAATTTTTAAACGCGTTTTCCTTATAGGATCTCAGCTGTTTACCAACCGATTTTGATGAAACTTCACCACATGTCGGATAGCAGTCTAAGTAAACCATCCCTTAAAGAAAATTGAAAAATCCGCCGTTAAACGGGTCCGCTATTAATTTTTAAACGCGTTTTCCTCATGGACAAGTGAGGAGCCCCCCCCAACCAACATCAGCATGCAAGTGAGGAGCCCCCCCCAACACTTTTCGTGATGAACTTGAACATGAGGAAAAAACTTTTGAAAATTAATAACTAGCCTATTTACCCACCGATTCCCACGGGACCTTTTCCAGAGTGTAGGCCTATCCCAGAGGAAGCGAATGACGAAAGAACCTCATAGATCCGCCATAAAACAAGGCCGCTATTAATTTATAACCGCCTTTTCCTTATGGGATCTCAGCTGTTTACCGACCGATTTTGATGAAACTTCACCACATGTCGGGCAGCGGTCTAAGTAAACCATCCCTTAAAGAAAATTGAAAATCCACCGTTAAACGAGCCTGCTATTAATTTTTAAACGCGATTTCCTCATGGGATCTCGGCTGTTTGCCAACTGAATTTGATGTGACTTCGTTACACGTTGTATGCCGGCTTGACTAAACCAAACTGCGAGCGTCACGTGCTAAGGCGCGTGCTAGGGTCTACGTGACTGTCCTAGCCTGTCCACTCCTCCTCCACTCCGCTATCCCTCCACTCCTCCTCCACTCCGCTACCCCTGCACTCCTCCTCCACTCCGCTACCCTGTCATGGACCGCGGTGACATAATCCCCTCCACTCCTCCACTCCCTCACTCCTCCGGCATGAGGCCTCCTCCCGATCGGAGTGCTATTTATGAGGGCGTCTTCAAGGGTTTCGTCAGTTTGTCTTTGGAGCTCTTACTGTGCGGACGAAGTATTACCGTCTCTGTGATACACTTATACAACCTGTTGTTCATTGCTTGTGTGACTGTGTGGAGCTTTCTCTTTAGATATTCTAAAATGTAAGTAACATGTAATTTACTTTTTTCATCAGCCAGTTTACTAATGCTCTAAAATCTAATTAGCTAACATTAATATTTAATCTTTTTACATATTCCATTACACTGAGCTTTGTCGTTGTTTCTTTTTCTGATGGAGATGAGTGGAATTTTAATGACCGTGAAACAGTTGTGTTTTATAACGATTAAAATTAACGAACCAAACTAAAAAAAAGTAAAATAGTCTCACTATCACTCTAATACAGATACTCGATGTTGCAGATGGCTGTTCCTCATATGTGTGAGGTTTGTGGACGCACCTTCGGGGTTGCTAGAAACCTGGCCCGTCACATAGCATCTGCCCACAACGACAGCCATTATGATTGTCATGTCTGCGGCAGACGCTTCGGGCGAAGCGACAACTTGCGACGCCACCTCACCACAGTTCATCCTCCTACTCCTCACGACCAAGCGCCAGGTACAGTTGTAGGTTAAATAAGAAACCGCCAGTAGATTTATTAAGCATACTTTCTTCTCCGGTGTCCTCACTCATGACGTCACGGTGCACCCATGGACTTTGGTAACTAATGACTTGTTTTTTTATGAGAGTAAACGGCCTTGACTGAGTAAACTGACAATTAAGACGAGGAAACAGACTCGAAGGGTAAACAAGAGGTTGTCAGCCCTCTGTATAGTTCTTCACCGCTACCTACTCACCCTTGTATTTAACAGGCTCGGGTAACTGGCGATCGAGATGAGGAAACAGACTTGAGGGTAAAACAAGAGGTTGTCAGCCTTCTGTATAGTTCCTCATCCTCGTGTTTATCAGGATAACTAATAGGACTTGTTTTCCTGTTCGCAGGCTGTCCATGTCCGTTGTGTGCTGTCGCCCTGGCGAGCCCCGAGGATCTGCACCATCACATGGAAGCGGTCCACGGTGCGAGCCCATCAGCTTCGACCTCCTCCTCTTCCTCCTCCGCCGCAACGCCACCAGCCAGAGACCTACGGCCCGATTGCGACGCATGCAGGCGGCGGTTTGCTCGCGAGGACCTGCTCCGGCGACACATGGCGAGCGCTCACCGCGGCATGAGGTTCGCGTGTACCTACTGCGACCGAGGCTTCACCCGGCGCTACAACCGGGACCAGCACGAGGCCCACAACTGCCCCGTCGTGAGGGACCTCGTTGTGGACGAGATGCCGCGCCTGCCCGTCCTGTCACCCGAGCCCCACCCGGGACCCAGCCACGAGCCCCAGCCCGGACCCAGCCACGAGCCTCAGCCCGGACCCAGCACGGCACCCGACGGGATGGTGGGTGGTGGCGGCGGACTGCCCACGTTCCGCACCGTCCAACGGGGGTTCCGCGGACGGCTCTTGACCTTCGGTCTGTCCCGACCCATGGAGGACTTCTTGACCGTGGAGGACGCGCTGGTGCTGCTGTTCGACAGCGTCCTGAACCTGTTGACCGACGTCAGGATCCGACACCCAAACATCAAGGTCAACATGTTCCTGGAGTGTGAATTCGCCAACGTCCACGGAGCCACCTGTCTGCGGGCCTTCAAGACGAAGAACGTGCCCCTTACCGCCGCGTCCAACTTGGAGGATTTCCTGTCGGTTTCCTTCAAGAAGCTGACGGAAGAGAAGGAGCAGTGCCTGCTAGTGGGCAGCGGGTGGAGCTATCTCCGGATACGCGACCTGGAGATCCGCGTCAACCTCTACACCCCGTTGGGAGATCGCGGAGCCCGGTTCGTCCAGCTTCCCAGGACCATCTGCGAGACGCGCGCTGTCATCAACGTGCAAAACGTTGATGACATGTGCTTCGCGTACGCCATCCTGGCCAAGTTCGTCGCGCAACACCCGGAGAGGCCTGCATCATACACACCGGACGTCATGGCACGCTACGATTGGATCGGCCTACGCTTCCCCGTAGCGCTGAAGGACATAAAAGTCTTCGAGAGGAAGAATGCCATCAGCGTGAACGTGTACGGGATCGAGCGTGCCATGGTGGGGAGACGCCCCGACGGATCGCCAAAGTTCCAGGACCGCGTGTTCCCGCTGAAGATCTGTAAGCGGGAGTTGGAGGATCACCGGGACCTGCTGTACGTGACCACCGGTGGAGACAGTCACTACGCCTACATCGCGAACGTCAGCAGGCTGGTGCGACCCCAGCTGACGTCCCGAGCCAACGCTATCCACGTGTGTAAGCGATGCTTCGCTCACTTCGACAACCAGCCCAACAAGCTGGAACTGTCCGGTGCCGAGCGCATGGAGGAGCACATGCAATACTGCACCGCCAAGGCCCCCTTCCGCTTGGACATGTCCCAGAAGCAGCGGATCCGCTTCGCTCACCCCGAGTACACTCGGGGCGAGCGCTTTTGCGTTTACGCCGACTTTGAGTGTGCTCTGCAGCCCGTCGCCGCCAACCCGGCGGAAGCGCCGCTCGGCACGAGGCCCCTGCAAATGCACGTCCCATACGCCTTCACCTACCAGATCGTGGACTCGCTCGGCCTGGAGGAGTTCGAGCCCCGCGTCTACTTCGGGGCTGACGCGTCCAAGGTGTTTATGGAAAGGCTGAAGATGGACGTGCTGGCGCTGTGGGACTTCCTGACCAACATGGTCCTACTGCAGCCCGTCTTGAACGACCAGGAGACGCGCCAGTACATCGCGGCCACCGTCTGCTACCTCTGCGGGAAGGAATTCATGGACCGAGACGTCAAGGTGCGGGACCACAACCACGATCCGCCCTACGAGTTCCGAGGAGCCGCCCACCGCTCGTGCAACCTCAGGTACCGGGAGCAGCGACACATAAACTGCTACCTCCACAACCTGTCCAACTACGACGCCCACTTCGTAGTGCGCGAGCTGGCCATCGACCCCGGCGACGTGGACGTGTTGGCACACACGGAGGAGCGGTACATCGCTTTTACCAAGCGATTCCACTTCGGCCAGCCTGGAGATAACCCACGACGGAGCAGCTTCGCGGTGCGCTTCCTGGACACGTACAGGTTCCTGTCCATGAGCCTGGCCAGCCTCGCCGCAGGACTTCCCACGGACAGGATGCGCGAGACGAGGAAGCGCTTCCCTGACGACCGGCTGTTCGACCTGGTGCGCAGGAAGGGCGTGTTCCCCTACGACTTCGTGACGTCCTACGACACGTTGTACAGGACCAGGGAGCTACAACCCAAGGAGGCGTTCAGGAACTCCATGACCCTGGAGGACATCAAGGACGAGGAGTACGAGCACGCCCTCAACGTGTGGCGAACCTTTGAGTGTCACAACCTCAAGGACTACGCTGACAAGTACCTGCGATGCGACATCGCCCTGCTCACCGATGTCTTTGAGCAGTTCCGTGATACGTCGCTGGCAGAGTACGGGCTTGACACTGCCCACTACTACACCCTGCCATCATACGCCTGGGACGTGATGCTCAAGACCTGCGGCGTGGAGCTGGACACGCTGCAGGACTTCGACATGTACCTGTTCGTGGAGCAGGGGATCCGGGGAGGGATCTCACAGGCTATCACCCGCTATGCCAAGGCCAACCACGCCGGGTGTCCGGACTACCGCCCGGACGAGCCAACGCACTTCCTCCTGTACCTGGACGCAAACAACCTCTACGGCTGGACCATGTCCCAATGCCTGCCGACCGGAGACTTCCAGTGGCTCAGCCGTGAGGAGATCCGGGCGTTGGACGTCGCGGCGCTGGACGCGGAGGCCGAACGAGGCTACATCCTGGAGGTGGACCTCCACTACCCCGTATGCCTACACGACCTGCACAAGGACCTTCCCTACTGCTGCGAGACGAAGCGTCCGCCGACAGGGAAGTTCCCCAAACTGTTGACGACCCTGGACGACAAGACGCACTACGTCTGTCATTACAGGGTCTTGCAGCAGGCGCTGCAAAACGGATTGGAGCTGGTCGCGGTGCATCGGGCGATCTCGTTTCGCCAGTCGCGGTGGTTGGAACCGTATATCCTCATGAACACGGAGCTGCGGAAGAAGGCCAAAACGAAGTTTGAACAGGACTTCTTCAAACTCATGAACAAAGCGGTCTTCGGCAAAACCATTGAGAATGTATGGAAGCGCCTCAACGTGAAGCTGGTGTGCACCCCGGAGAAGTTTTCCAAGTACGTCGCCAGATCCAACTTCCTGGACCGGACGTACTACACGGAGGACGTGGCCCTGGTGCATCTGTCCAAAGTCAACATCGTGTTGGACAAGCCTGTCTATGTAGGCATGTCAGTCCTGGAGCTGAGCAAGTGGCTCATGTATGAGATCCTGAGCAAGATGAAGGAGCGCTACGGTGACTGCCTCACCGTGGACTACATGGACACAGACAGCTTCGTCTTTTACATCGTGTCCCAGGACGTCTACGCCGAGATGAAGGAACACCTGGACGACTTTGACACCAGCGGCTACCCGAGGTCTCACCCCTGCTACAGCTCCGTCAACGCCAAGGTCATCGGAAAGTTTAAGGACGAGTGCAACGGCCTGTCCCTATTCGAGTACCTCGGCCTGCGGTCCAAGCTGTACTTCATGGACATCGAGGACGCGGCGACAGGTGGCAGCAAGGCTCTCAAGCGAGCCAAGGGGGTGGCGAAGGGCGTTGTCAAGAACGTCCTCACCCCTGACGACTACAGAGAGTGCTTGTTTAACGGGGTCCAGAAGCACACCACCAACGTCCGGTTCCAGTCTCGCTTGCACCGGGTCTACACCGTGGAAGTGGACAAACTGACCCTCAGTCCAGCTGACGACAAGCGGTGCGTCCTGCCCGACGGCATCCACACTCTGCCGTGGGGACACAAGGACGTCCCGCCGCTACCGCCAGCCAGGAGGAGCGATCAGCCGCAGCGGATGGAGGTGGACGGTGAGGAGGAGGAGGGACAGCGCCAGGACGAAGACGAGGAAGAAGAGGAATTCCCGGTTTAGTTATATATTAATTTTAAGAAAAGAAAGAAAAAAAATTGTAAATAGTATTTGTAAGAAAATATACGATAATAGCTTTATGTACAGCATGAACCCGAGTTGTTTATTTTCCTCCCCTTCGCACACTCAAAATTCACAAGCCGGTAGGCTCAGAAAAAACTAAAGTGCGTGTGAAAGGCGTTATGGGCCGTTTGGCCCGAGCCGTGCAGCTTAAAAAGCCCCCACCAACCGGGAGCGGTTGGTGGCGCGTGTCGGAGACGGTCCTGAAGGAGTTGCCCAGCGGTCTGCTAATGTCCGAGGGGTCACCCTCGAGTTAGTCAGCGGCTTGCTGATGTCTGAGGGGTCTCGCGCCCTCTTTGGCAGCCTTCACTGCCGCTTGGTGGGGGCTCAGCCAGTGGCACGCGCCGCTGGTATATAAACCTGAGGTCCAGCCCCGCTGCCTCAGTTTTGATATTTTTTTTTTCTTTTTCAAAAATTTAGTAAGGATAAAGGAGAAAAATGAAAACACAAGCTTTACCATAACGAGACATGTATTGTACAGTAATAAGGTTACATACAATAAAAAAAAACCTTACAAACTAGTTTTTAAGCGAATATGGAGTGGAAGAGCCTGCGGACCAGAGCGTCGTTGATGGCGGGAGCGGTAGGGTCGAAGAGCTGGACGTAGTCGCTGAGTGACATGTGGAGAACAACCCGGCAGTACAGGTAAGTGAGGCAGTAGTAGCCGCAAACAGAAGTATTGTAGCCCTGGAGCCGATACCTATTGTAGATGTAGTGGCGGTGATGAGGATTGCGCCTCAGGAACCTTTGAAAGTCGGCCTGGAATGGTGGCCTCCCGTAGCTGTCCAAGTACTCGAGTCTGTCCTCTTCCGAGCAGTAAAACGCCACCCAGTGTTCGCCTCCCTCGGTGTGTGCTACCGTGTTGGATACGATGGCGGTGAGAGGCTTGACTGACGCGTCCGGTAGTTGGTCAGAGGTGTAGACCGCGACGTTCCTCAGTCCAGGGATCCTTGCCAGGCATTCTCTGATCTGAACGGTATTCATCGTGGGCGGAAGCAGCACAGGCAGCTTGAGGCGGACGGGTCCGACCTGTCGTTAGACACGAGCCAGTCCCGCAAGACGATGCAGTTATGAAGGGCGCAACGGTTGTGAGAGCTTTTATGGTGGCGACAGCGTAAAGTTTGGTAGGCAGGTGGATCGTTGAGCGACCCGCAGCCCAGGACCTCCATGTCCTGAGCGGTGGTGGCGGCGGGCTCGGTTATGAGGTGACGTTGTACAAAGTCCCTCTTCTGCGATCCTTTGACGTAGACCAAGGGGCGGTGCATGAGGCAGGAGCGCAGCTTGTCCAACAGGGCGATGTACGCGATGTCTCCCTGGTCCCACTCCAGGCCGTGACAGTGGCGCGTAAGCCAGACGCTCTCGCGCTGTTTCTCGGAGGTCAGGAGGTCCTTGCTGAAGGGCGGGCGGGTGATGTGATGAAGGAGCAGCGTGCCCGTAGTCATGTCCACCACGCAGACCTCTTTCAGTAGAAAGTCGTTGTCGCTGTCCTTGAAACACTGCATGTCCATCACCACGCTTCCGTGATGACAGCGCGCTGGCAGTGGCTCGTTGTAGATTGGTGGTGGCACGTCCATCCCGTACGGCTGACTGAACTCGACTGAGCGCGCGCCGCTGATCTGAGTGCACTGCTGTTGGGCGACCTTGGACCCGCGCGCATGCGCACCATCACCTAACGGTCTGCACGGTGGCCTTGAGCGCACGGCAACTCGTGTACCCGCCAAAGTCCACCTAACGGTCCTCACGGTGGCCTTGAGCGCAGCAACTCCTTTACCCGCCAAAGTCCACAGTCACGTTGCGGTTGCGATCCACTTCCACTACATTGTCCAACTCAGCATACACTACGCAGTTGACCGCCTCCGTCAAGGCTTCGGCAAATCTGATCTCTATGCGTAGATTGCCGTTGCGCACCAGGTTCCAGTGGCTCGCTTGACCGGCTGACAGGTCAGGCGTCAAGTCGAACGCCATCACCGTACAACCATATATGAATTGGGAGCGGTCTATGTCATTACCGCAGTTCAAGTAATGGATGCCGGTGCCAGTGAACAGCGTGTGATATTCGAGCACGCACAACTCTTGGCCTACGGAGTAATCCGGTTGCAGCGGTTTGCCAGGCACTTGCTCACCGTCCACGTACAGCGCGAAGAAATTCGTCTTGTAATGTTGAAAATTGAACGGGTTCTTCTTGTAGTCTCCGTTGAACGCCTGGTTGTTCACCAGCCCGACTATGACTCGTTTCGGCAGTTGGCCGAGGAACACGCTGTCCATAGTCTTACCGCGGATACCGCTCGGCAACGTGACGGTTTTCACTTCCACGCGGGTGATTGGGTATTTGGCTGTGCCGGTCTCCAGCGTCCTGCTGTGTGCCAACAGCACGCTAGGATTGATCTTGCAGCGGCGCACGAACAGGCAGACATCGCTGATCGTCACCTTGTAGTCGGTGATGGTCTTGGACATGATGGCGAATGAGTCGCGCGATCTGATCAGACGGAACCGCATCTCGACACCGTTCAGCATGAACTTGTCCTGGTTGCACAGATCGACGTGCAGATGTCCCACCATGTCCACCAAGCGGCTGCCCGCGATCCACGCCCGCCGCGTTACGAGCCCCACGTTTCCCTCCTCACAATCGTCCATCCTAGCGGTGGTGTCCTCCATGAACAGCTCCGCGGTGAGATGTGTGCTCTTGGCGTCCTTGCCATAGGTCAAAATGTTCTCCAGGTAGGCGCGATCGGCGTACGTGTTGTTTTGCGGCGACGCCAGTTTGTTGTTGAGGTACAGGTCCACTTGACTGAACAGCGAGTGGAGCCAGTTGTTCACCGGGCCGACCTGTTTGATTGTATCCTCCCCCGTCACCGCAGCCCCAGCGGCCATATTGATGGTCGCCTTCACGTAGAGTAACGTCTGCGACAGATCGGTGTATTCATCTCCATGACCGGGCACTACGAACTCTATAGGCGAATCATCCGTCAGCGACGAAACCGGCTTGTAGCAGACCCATTTGCTGCTCTCGATACTGGTCTGCGTCGGGGGCAGAGAGAACAGGTCCAACTCGGTCTTGACGCACTCGCACGACTTCTGATGTATGAACGACATTATCCAAAAATGTCCTTCGCGGTACTCCTGCTCTTCTTACGTCGCACAACGGTCTTGCTTCTCCTCTTCTTAGCGACGCGTCTTGCGGGCTTCCTTTTCTTCTTAGGCGCAGCGCTCTTCTTCCTCGCTCCGAGGAGTTTAGCCAGAGACTGAGGAGTGACCCGCTGTACCCGCCTCTTCTTATAGGTGCCGCCACCGCTCAGCAAGCGATCCAATTTATCATCGGCCCTGCGTTTCAGCGACCCGGTAAACTGTCTGAGCCGGGCGTTGGCCGCGACACGGGGGTCAGCTGTGCCCGCCGCCACGTCGCCCAAGAAGCCCACACCGGACCTCAGCGCCTCCTTGCCCAGCGCTGATGCGCCGGATTTGATTAACGGGACCACTGTACGCATCAGCCCGCCTAGGAAACTGCCGATGCCGTGGCCGCGTTGGAAAGCGGTTCCTCTGAATACCGTGGACACTCCGTGCCCAGACTGCTGTTGGCGGTAGTACGCCAGGTAGGGGTCGTTCGGGTTCATTGCTGCTCTCTGCGCAGGTGAAGCTTCATGCACGTAGTCCCGAAGTGGAATGGCAGGTGGCGCCCGACGCTATCCCTTAAATCGATTTCGACGCTATCGAAAGAGCTCTTCATCAACGGCACGTAGTGAGGGTCGGTGAAGTGCACGGTGGTACTCGCGCCGTAGGTGTAGCTTTTAGCGTCGATGTTCACAATCTTCAACAAGGGTGCTACCGTGTCGCCTACTAGCTGGGGTTCCACCAGGTCGCAGTACACGTACATGTGTGAAGGGATCCCGGCCAGTAAGTCGGGTGGTCTTATAGCTTTTCTATGTTTGATCACATTCACCTTGTGCACGTCGTATCCCAACTGTAACGCTAGAGTGGGGCTGAATTCCAGTTGCACCACAGTCTGGTCCATTGAGATCAATTCCACCCTCCCGGTCTCCTTGTCGTACTCAAACTGACATTGGTGCAGGTCCAGTTTTGGAATGGCGTTGATGGACCTAATCAGTTCATCGATGTCTTTATAGTTTCCGGCTTCCACCTTTACAGTGGTCAGTGCAGGCTTGTCAGTGTCATCCTTAGTGTAGAGATACACGCGCTCGTCCTCCCCCACTGTGACAAACGAGCATGGGTAATGGGCCTCAACTAAAGCGACTTCCCATTCGCCACCAAATCGCATGACTGACGGTAGATGGGTGATGTAGTTAGCCACGGTGTTGTTTGGATAATAGTCCATTGAGCTGTTGCTGGGCAACGTCAGGTACAGCTGTCTGCGCTTTGTCATCATAGCAGCTGCTGCACGTCGGATGCGGGTACCCACGAGTTGAAGTCCTCTCCGTAACCGACCCACTTGACCAAGTAGCGCTTACTGCGGCCTCGCCCTTTAGTGTCCACTATTTTATCTATTTGGTACAGGCGGTCTGGGGCGACCGTCACCTTTTGCATCTCGTGCTCGTAGAAGCGCCCTTCCAGTGGCGTGCCGTTAAGGTCGCGCAACACGTACTGGGGCAGGGGAAGTGACCCGTAAACGTGGTCCACCACGAACAGCTCCTTGCTCCAATTGGTCTCGTAACCTTTGGCGAACGTACCCTTCTCCTTGGCTATGCGCACCGTGTCACCCGGCTCGAACCTGGGCTTGCACCGCCGGATCGCCTTTCCGTACATGTGACGCCACACCTTGTACACCGTTTGACCATCGCTGCTGTCCACGTCCGCGGGTCGCAGACCGCCACCCAGGCTCTTGTGCGGGCTGTGGTTGTAGGCGTCCACAAGCCTGTCCAACACGTCCACGTAGCGATACGTGTTCTTGTAGGTCAGGTAGCGCCACATGCGGGTCTTGAGCGTGCGGTTGACTCGCTCCACCACCGCCGCCTTCACATCGGGGTTCTGTGTGGTGACGTACGTGACGCCGTGACTCTTGAACACTCGCTTGGTAGCGGCCCCGGTGAACTCCGTCCCCTTGTCGGTCTGCAGGCAGCGGGGCGTCGCATCAGAGAATATTCTCTCGAACGCAGCGGCTACGTCGGGCCCGCTTTTCCTCCTTAGCGGTACCGCGAACAGCCGCTTGCTGAACACGTCAATCACAGTCAGCAGGTAGTTGACTCCGTCGTTGTACCGGCTCAGGCCGCGCATGTCGTTCAGGTCCGCCTGCCACAGCTCTTGGGCCCGAACACGACGTAGCGGTTGCGGGGAAACTTCTTGCGCGCGGGCTTGTGCAGCGTGTACGCGTCCTGGGTGCGCAGCCAGTCGGCTACCCGGCGTTTCGGCAGGCGCGCGGCTCTGGTCAGAGCAGCCACCCCGCCGAGGGAACCGGGCTGGCTCGGGTCATAGTACAACTTCTCCATTACGGTGAGAACGGCTCCCAGTTGTCCAATGACGATTCCTGGTCAGGTTCCTCGGGTATTATCCTTCTCCTGGCAGCTGGAGGTCGCGGTCTCAGGCAGTCTAGCATCGGCGTCAACCTCGGTGACAGGGGTGTCGACGAGGCCGTCGTGTCCCTCCAGGGGCTCGATGCCGAGTCCAGCCCCACGCCTAGGTAACGCAACGCGGTGGGATTGTTCACGTATTCTTTGGGCACGTTCATGTCCTTCAAGGCGGTCATCACTTGATGCCAGCCGGTAGGCAATCGGTCCGCCCTTCGCGCTCTCACTATGCTGTGCGCGATGTCCACTATATTGGAATCGGGGATCTTCACCTTGTCCACGTACACTGCCCCACTGGCGTCCCAGGCGATGGGGCTGCCTTGTCGGGTCATGAATCGCAACAAATTGCGCGCCACCGACCTGAAGATTTTTGAGAACGATTCCACAATGTCCTCCGCCGAGGCGCTAGACTCGCGTTTCATCTGACTCGGACCTCCCGCCGCTTCCTCCTCCCTCTCCTCGCTCTCGATGATTGACAGACCTATGGGTTGACGTTTAGCCGCAGAAAAGTGCAGGAACCGCTGTAACACCTGCTGATATTGTTTCCATTTCTCCGTATCGTCCAGCCGCTTATCGCTCAATATGCGATGCATCTCAGCGTCCAGGCTGGCTGGCTTATTGGCGCTACCTGCTCCTCCTCTTGGCCCCGGTCCTTCTCGCACTCTCTCGATGAGCTCCTGCGGTACAACCACCATTTTCCTAGCGTACTCCATGTCCGATTAGCTTCTGCGCTATAACGGGCAAAACAGCGTTCAACAGCAGGGGTAGGAGGATCCCTCCGCCCCGTTGGACGAGGTAGTGTCGCTTCTTGGCCCAACCCTCGCCGCGTTTCCCCAGCCGTCTGAGCGCCTGTTTGTGTTTGCTCAATTTGCGTTTGAGACAGGGGGAAAGCGGTACGTTTCCGCGTAGCACGTTATACGCGCACTCGCACAACGACTTGATGCGACTCTTGTCGCACGCTTTTAACAGGGCCTTGCGTTCTTTGGGCGTAGCGTGTACTAGGGCCCTCAGCAGCGCTGCGTCTTTCTTCACGCGGTGTGACATGATGACTGACGCTGGCGCGCACTCGGCCTATTTATCACTTCTTCTTGGACAGGTACACGTAGTTTACCGGGTCGTCTGGGAAAATGGCTGAACGTATCTCTTCAGGTGTGGACTGTTTCAAGTCTATGAGCAGGTAGGCGTGCGGGTCGCGCGTGGCGTCCGCGTAAGCCTCCTCCACGAACTTGGGGTTTTCCGGGTATACTTGACGGGCCAGGTGTTTGATCTGAGCGCGGTCCCTGGGATTCTTGAAACACACTATGTAGTGAGCGTTCAGCGATATGTCGCGCTGGCCCCTGCCCTGGTGAAACAGGTTTTGCGTGATGGAGAACACGCTCATGTTGCGGTGGTGCGAGCCCTTGGTGAACAGGTCCACCACGCCTGGACCGGCCTCGCGCATCATATCATCGACGATGACCAGAGCGGGCTCGCTACCGTCGTAGTCGTCCAGGTCTGGCAGACCGGCCACGTAGCGCACGACAGAGTCCGCACGGCTCTTGCCGCCCCCGCCACCGCTGCCATAGTGCCAAGTGATACGGGCGAACCGCGTATCGCACATGCGGTCGGCGTGCTCTATGAAGCGAGCCACGAAGTGCGACTTGCCGCTGCCCGAGGGCCCGGTCACGATGGCGGTGAACGGGTGTTTCCACCTCAAGTCCATGGCGTCTACTGACTGCCATGCACCGCCATCTCGGCTCTTAAAACTAAATTCTTTTCTTGCTTTTTTTTTTTTTTAAGGAAGGAAATAAGGGAATAAGGAATACCATTTATTCATACAAATTCGAGGAGAGGACTGCCTGGAGGACCACTCCTCTTCACAAGGCTCATCCTCGGCCCCACACCAACGTTGTACTGCGTGATGGTGTTATCGTCCAGGACTGTAAGGTATCGCCGAGGCATGTAAATGCGAATTGGGTCATCACCGACAAGACCCGCTAAGGTGACCATCACCGCCTCGCCGTATGGTGTGTCCACTCGCTCAAACGAGTGAATGGGATACACCACGTTGTCCTGTAGGTCTGCGATGCGAGTGTAGCCCGCAGCCTTGCAACTGTTGAGGGCTGTCCTGAGGTCCATCTTCTGGTCCGTGTTGAGCATGGCGCAGCGGCTGGATGCAGAATGATCGGCTCTCGCCACCGAGTCGCCTTTTGTAAGCAACAACCACGTGCTCGCGAAGGAGGTGTAGTGATGAAATCACCAACTGACGGAGTGGAGGGATAGCGGAGTGGAGGGACAGCGGAGTGGAGGAGGAGTGGAGGGACAGCGGAGTGGAGGGGTAGCGGAGTGGAGGAGTGGAGGGACATCGGAGTGGAGAAGTGGAGGAGGAGTGGAGGGACATCGGAGTGGAGGAGGAGTGGAGGGACAGCGGAGTGGAGGAGTGGAGGGGTGGTGAGGCTGGAAATGTACCTCGAGGAACAAGCTCATTCGTCTTATTACGTTATTTATTTATTTTTTTTTTACAATAGTGTACATTAAGGAAAAGTAGGAAAGGGAAGGATCGAATTACTTCGTTTATTTCATTTATTTTTTCGTCTTTTTCCGCTTTTCAGGGATGGCGCTAGCGGTGGTGGAAACGCAGCGATCCGTGATCTTCCTCCAGGCGGGCAGCGGACTGACGGTCCTAACGATTCCGTTGAATCTAGGCTCTCCTGTCTCACTGTTGACCAACCATAGGTTCTGCAGCCTAGTCAGCAGATCCGTCAGAATCATGCAGATCTCGTCGTCCCACCGCTCGTCCAAATACAGGCCGCAGGTCCAAGTCGAGCGACCTCCTTGGAAAACGTTCATCTTGAGAAGGACGTTACCGATGTTGGCTGGGTTCTTCACCATATACTGGCGCTCGCTCGTGGTCCAACTCAGTGTAGGGGAATCACCAGGCACTTCCTTCCTCTTCACAGTCCACCCATCAGGCTTCTTCTTTGACGCGCATCCCTGCTGTACTGACTGTATGTTAGCGTTCTCGTCCATTGCGTCCAGCTCCTCTAGGAAAGAGCGGATCGTTTGGTCCACGTTTACTACGCCGGTACCGCTTCCGTTCATGGTGACATCTCGAATAACACTGAGGTCGCGGCCAAGCCTCGGTTTTATACCGTGTCACGCGCGCACTCCAGCGAACCTTCTAGAAGCGTGGGAGATGGTCTATTGCGCAGTAAGCTGGGGATTTTCCATATCTGGGAGAAGCTTCTAGAAGCTCGCTAATGAGTGAACAGGTCCGAGTGGTAAACAGTTCTCGGAATATGTCATCGCTACTGGTTCCAGGAAAACTATGACGTCATCACGGTTGTGCGGTAAACAGCCGAGATCCCATAAGGAAAACGCGGTTATAAATTAATAGCGGTCTTGTTTGATGGCGGATCTATGGGGTTCTTTCGTCATTCGCTTCCTCTGGGATAGGCCTACACTCTGGAAAAAGTCCCGTGGGAATCGGTGAGTAAATAGGCTAGTTAATAATTTTCAAAAGTTGTTTCCTCCTGTTCGGGGGGGGGGCTCACACCAGGCTGCTCACGGGGGGGGTCCTCTAGGGAAAATTCCGACTATTTGTGTAATCGTCGTTTGCCGCTGTCGTCAATCTAGGGAAAGTTCCGACTGTTTATTTGTGTACTCGTCATCATTCTCTCCGAAACCGTCTGGTTTCTCTAGGGAAAGTTCCGACTATTTGTGTACTCGTCGTTGTCGCTGTTGTCAGTCTCTCCGCTACCGCCTGCAAAGATGTACCCCTGCCCCTACTGTTCAAGACGCTGCAGCCGCACGGACAACCTGCTCCGCCACGCGCGGAGACGCCACGGTCACGCACCACTATACAACTGTTCCGTCTGCAAAACAACCTTTCAAAGGCTGACTGAGGCGAGGAGCCACGCACGAACGCACGAGGCGGCTGAGGTACGGGTGATTATATCAACACCCACCTCAACTCCGCCCGAGCCGCAGCGACCCTCACCGCCTCATCCCTTAGCAGACGCTGAGCCGCAGCAACCCCTGCCGCCGCCTCCGCCCGAGCCGCAGCGACCCTCACCGCATCATCCCTTCGCGGACGCCGAGCCGCAGCAACCCCTGTCGCCGCCTTATCCCTTCGCGGACGCCTCCGGTCCCGTCGGGGACGCTGCCGGTCCTGTCGAGGACGCTGCAACCGCCGGTCCCGTCAGGGACGCTGTGGCCACCGGTCCCGTCGGGGGTCTCACTCTTCCCCAATACTCTGAGGTGGACCTCTGGACGTGTGCCCAGGACATGGAGGACATGTTCGGGGCGCCGGCCGCCGCTCCCGTCCTGGACGACACCGCCACCCTTCCTCAGTCCCCTGAGGAGGACCTCCTGACGTTGCTCCAGGACGTGGGGGACATGTCTGGAGTGTCGGACGCTGCTCCCGTCGGGGACGCCGTCGCCGCTGCAGTGGCAGCCGTGCAGGACGCCTACGCGCGGATGGAAGAAGAAATGCGGAAGCTTGAGGAGCAAAGCCAACTCCTGCTGACGCAATTAGAAAAATTTGATAAGAATTAAATGAACTGTTAACCCTTTCCCTTAATTTCTTCTATCGTAAAATAAACGTAAAAGAAAGAAAATAATAGAAGCGAAAGCGAGGTTTTCGGGGGGGGGGGCCTCCTCACTTGCATGCTGATGTTGGTCGGGGGGGGCTCCTCACTTATCCATGAGGAAAACGCGTTTAAAAATTAATAGCGGACCCGTTTAACGGCGGATTTTTCAATTTTCTTTAGGGATGGTTTACTTAGACCGCTATCTGACATGTGGTGAAGTTTCATCAAAATCGGTTGGTAAACAGCTGAGATCCTATAAGGAAAACGCGTTTAAAAATTAATAACGGGCCCGTTTAACGGTGGATTTTCAATTTTCTTTAAGAGATGGTTTACTTGGGTTGCTGCCTGACATATGGTGAAGTTTCATCAAAATCGGTCAGTAAACAGCTGAGATCCCATAAGGAAAACGCGGTTATAAATTAATAGCGATCTTGTTTGATGGTGGATCTATGGGGTTCTTTCGTCATTCGCTTCCTCTGGGATAGGCCTACACTCTGGAAAAAGTCCCGTGGGAATCGGTGGGTAAATAGGCTAGTTATTAATTTTCAAAAGTTTTTCCTCCTGTTCAAGGTCATCACGAAAAGTGCCGCAGACGGGGGGGGGCTCCTCACTTGCATGCTGATTGTGGTCGGGGGGGGGCTCCTCACTTGTATACTGATTGTGGTCGGGGGGGGCTCCTCACTTGCATGCTGATTCCGGGTGATGACGTCACGGTGGGGGGGCTCCTCACTGCTCCTCACTTGCCTGTGCTGGTTTTGAACCATCTAATGCCCCCTACTGACCGCGCTCAGATCAAACACTTGGCCTGCCAAGTATACCCGGAAAACTAAAAATTTGTGGAGGAGGCTTACGCAGACGCTACGCACGATCCTCACGCCTATCTGCTGATAGACTTGAAACAGTCTACACCCAAGGAGATGCGCCTACGTTCGGCCGTTTTACCAGACGACCCGGTTAACTACGTGTACCTGCGCAAGAAGAAGTGATAAATAGGCTGAGCGCGCGCCAGCGTCAGTCATCATGTCGCACCGCGTGAAGAAAGACACAGCGCTGCTGACTGCTCTGTTGCACGCTACAGCCAAGGAACGCAAGGCCCTGTTAAAAGCGTGCGAGAACAGCCGTATCAGGTCATTGTGCGAGTGCGCGTGCAACGTGTTACGCGGGAACGTGCCGCTCACCACCTGTCATAAACAAAAGTTGAGAAAGCACAAACAGGCGCTCAGACGGCTGGTGAAACGCGGTGAGGGTTGGGTCAAGAAGCGACGCTACATTGTACAACGGGGCGGTGGGATCCTCCTGCCCTTGCTGTTGAGTGCGGTGTTGCCCGCGTTGATGCGGAAAGTAATTTGAAAAATGGAGCACGCTAAGAAAATGGTAGTCGTATCACAGGAGCTCATCGAGAGATTGCGAGAAGGACCAGGAGGAGGAGGAACAGGCAGTGCCAATAAGCTAGCCGGCCTGGACGCTGAGATGCATCGCATACTGAGCGACAAGCGGCTGAACGATACGGGAAAATGGAAACAATATCAACAGGTGTTACAGCGGTTCTTGCCCTTTTCCGCGGCTAAACGTCAACCCATAGGCCTGTCAATCATCGAGGGGGAGGAGGAGGAGGGAGAGGTGGGTCCGAGTCACATGAAACACGAGTCTAGCGCCTCGGTGGAGGGGGTGTTGGAATCGTTCTCAAAAATCTACAAGTCGGTGGCGCGCAACTTGTTGTGGTTCATGACCAGCAAGGCAGCCCCATCGCCTGGGACGCCAGTGGAGCGGTGTACGTGAATAACGAGAAGGTCCCCAATTCCAATATAGTGGACATCGCGCACAGCATAGTGAGAGTGCGAAGGGCGGACCGATTGCCTCCCGGCTGGCAAAAAGTGATGACCGCCTTGAAGAACATGAACATGCCCAAAGAATACGTGAACAATCCCACGGCGTTGCGTTACCTAAGCGGGGGGCTGGACACTGCATCGAGCCCCTGGGGAGACACGACGGCCTCCTCAACACCCCTGTCACCGAGGTTGACACCGATGCTAGACCGCCTGAGACCGCGACCTCTGGCGGTTAGGAGAAGGATAATAACCGAGGAACCCGACCAGGAATCGTCATTGGACAACTGGGAGCCGTTCTCACCGTAATGGAGAAGCTGTACTATGACCCGAGCCAGTCCGGTTCCCTCGGCGGGGTGGCTGCCCTGGCCAGAGCCGCGCGCCTCCCGAAACGCAGAGCGGTGGATTGGCTGCGCGCCCAGGACACCTACACGCTGCACAAGCCGGCGCGCAAGCGGTTTCCCCGCAACCGCTACACCGTTTTTGGGCCTCAGGAGCTGTGGCAGGTGGACCTGAACGACATGCGCGGTCTCAGCCAGCACAACGACGGGGTCAACTACCTGCTGACTGTGATCGACGTATTCAGTAAGCGGCTGTTCGCGGTACCACTGAGGAGGAAAAGCGGGCAAGAGGAAGCGGCAGCGTTCGAGAGGATATTCTCCGAGGCAACTCCTCGCTGTCTACAGACTGACAAGGGGACGGAGTTCACCGGGGCCGCTACCAAGCGAGTGTTCAAGAGTCACGGTGTCACGTACGTCACCACGCAGAACCCCGACGTGAAGGCGGCGGTGGTGGAGCGAGTCAACCGCACGCTCAAGACCCGCATGTGGCGCTACCTGACCTACAAAAACACGTATCGCTACATCGACGTGTTGAACAGGCTTGTGGAAGCCTACAACCACAGCCCGCACAAGAGCCTGGGTGGCGGCCTGCGACCCGTGGACGCGGACAGCGGCGATGGAAAAACTGTGTACAAGGTGTGGCGTCACATGTATGGAAAGGTGATCCGGCGGCGCAAGCCCAGGTTCGAGCCGGGCGACACGGTGCGTATAGCCAAGGAGAAGGGCACGTGACCAACTGGAGTAAGGAGCTGTTCGTGGTGGACCACGTATACGGGTTGCATCCTCTACCATTGTACGTGCTGCGCGATCTGAACGTGACGCCGCTGGAAGGGCACTTCTACGAGCACGAGATGCAAAAGGTAACGGTCGCCCCGGACCGCCTGTACCAAATAGATAAAATACTGGACACCAAAGGGCGAGGCCGCAGTAAGCGCTACTTGGTCAAGTGGGTCGGTTACGGAGAGGACTTCAACTCGTGGGTACCCGCATCCGAAGTGCAACAGCTGCTATGACGACAACGCGCAGACAGCTGTACCTGACGTTGCCCAGCAACAGCTCCATGAACTACTATCCAAACAACACCGTGGCTAATTACATCACCCATCTACCGTCAGTCGTGCGTTTGGGTGGTGATGGCGAATGGGAAGTCGCTTTAGTCGAGGTCCATTACCCGTGCTCGTTTGTCACAGTGGAGGAGGACGCTCGCGTATATCTCTACATTAAGGATGACACCGACAAGCCTGTACTGACCGCTGTAAAGGTGGAAGCCGGAAACTATAAAGACATCAATGAACTGGTTAACTCCATCAACGCCATTCCAAAACTGGACCTGTACCAATGCCAGTTCGAGTACGACAAGGAGACCGGGAAGGTGGAATTGATCTTGATAGACCAGACTGTGGTGCAACTGGAATTTAGCCCCACCCTAGCGTTACAGTTGGGATACGATGTGCACAATGTGGATTTGATCAAACATAGAAAATCTATAGGACCGCCCAACTTACTGGCCGGGATCCCTTCGCACATGTACGTGTACTGCGACCTGGTGGAACCCCAGCTATTAGGCGACACGGTAGCGCCCTTGTTAAAGATTGTGAACATCGACGCTAAAAACTACATCTACGGCGCGAGTATCACTGTTCATTTCACCGACCCTCACTACGCGCCGTTGATGAAGAGCTCTTTCGATAGCGTGGAAATCGATTTGAGGGACAGCGTCGGACACCACCTGCCATTCCGCTTCGGGACTACGTGCATGAAGCTTCACCTGCGCAGAGAGCAGCAGCAGCAGCAATGAACCCGAACGACCCCTATCTGGCGTACTACCGCCAACAGCAGTCTGGGCACGGAGTGTCCTCGGTATTCAGAGGAGCCGCTTTCCAACGCGGTCACGGCATCGGCAGTTTCCTAGTCGGGCTGATGCGTACACTGGCCCCGTTGATCAGGGCTGGCACATCGGCGCTGGGCAAGGAGGCGCTGAGGTCCGGTGTGGGCTTTTTGGACGACATGGCGGCGGGCACAGCCGACCCCCGAGTTGCGGCCAACACTCGACTCAGGCAGTTTACCGGGTCGCTGAAACGCAAGGCCGATGAAAAACTGGATCGCGTGCTGAGCGGTGGCGGCGCCTATAAGAGGAGGCGCGTACAGCGAGTGACCCCTCAGTCTCTGGCTAAACTCCTTGGAGTTAGGAAGAAGAAGAAGCGCGCCGCGCCCAAGAGGAAAAGGAAGCCCACAAAACGCGTCGCTAAGAAGAAGAGAAGCAAGACCGTTGTGCGACGTAAGAAGAGCAGGAGTACCGCGAAGGACATTTTTGGATAATGGCGTTTCTACATCAGAAGTCGTGCGAGTGTGTCAAGACTGAGTTGGACCTGTTCTCGCTGCCGCCCACGCAGACCAGTATAGAGAGCGGTAAATGGGTGCAGTACAAGCCCATCTCCTCCCTGACAGACGACTCGCCCGTGGAGTTCATAGTTCCGGGTCATGGGGACGAGTACATGGATCTGTCACAGACGCTACTGCATGTGAAGGCCACCATTAGATCGGCGAACGGAGACGCTGTAACGGGCAATCAAGCGATAAAAGAGGTGGGCCCGATTAACAACTGGTTGCACTCGCTGTTCAGTCAAGTGGACCTGTACCTGAACAACAAACTGGTGTCTCCTCAGAACAACACGTACGCCTATCGCGCCTACCTGGAGAACCTGTTGTCCTACGGCGGTGACGCCAAGACATCGCACCTAACCGCGGAGTTGTTCTACGAGGACTACGCCGGGTACATGGATAATACTGAGGAGGATAATTCCGGGCTCAGGAACCGGAGGGTGTCAATCAAAGGTAGCCGTTACGCGGACATGGTCGGACATCTGCACGTCGACCTGTGCAACCAGCACAAGTTCATGTTAAACGGCGTGGAGATGCGTTTTCGCCTGATCAGGTCAAAGAACTCATTCTCCATCATGTCCAAAACCGTGGCAGACTACAAAGTGGACATCGCCGAAGTCAACCTGTTTATGCGCCACTGTAAGATCAACCCGAGCGTGCTGTAGGCTCACAGCAGGACGCTGGAGTCGGGCACAGCCAAATATCCCATTACACGCGTGGAAGTGAAATCCTTCACGCTACCCACCGGTATCAGCAACAAGACTCTGGACAGCGTGTTTCTGGGTCAACTGCCGAAACGCGTCATTGTCGGCCTGGTCAGCAATCAGTCGTTCAACGGAGACTACAAGAAGAACCCATTCAACTTCACCCACTACTACGTGAACTTCTTCGCGCTTTACATAGACGGTGAGCAAGTGCCAAGTAAGCCGCTTCAACCGGATTACACGTTCGGCCAGGAGTTGAGCGTGCTCGCCTGCCACACGCTGTACACCGGCACCGGCATCAATTTCTCAGACAGCGGTAACGAAATCAGTCGCAAGGAATACCCCTACGGATACTGCCTGATGGCGTTTGATCTGACGCCCGATATGGCGGCCGCTCAACCCAGCCACTGGAACCTGGTGCGCAACGGTAACCAGCGCATGGAGATCGGTTTTGCCAAAGCGATAGAAGAGGTCGTCAACTGTATAGTGTACGCCGAGTTGGACAACGTCGTGGAGGTGGACCGTCACCGCAACGTGACTGTGGACTTTGGTGGGTAAAACGGGTTATCTCCTCCGCCGCCGCCGCCCGCCTACTTAAGGCCGAGGCAGCGCGCGCTCGCTCTCAGTTCAGCCGATCTCGCGAGATGGACGTGCCGCCACCACCACCGTGCAGGACATGGACGACCTAGGTTGCGGGTCCCTCAACGGACCACCGTCCTGCCAGACTCTGCGCTGCGGCCACCATAAGAGCGCCCTCAACCGTTGCGCTCTGCACAACTGTATCGTCCTGCGCGACTGGCTGATGGCCAACGACAGGTCGGACTCGTCGGCCCTCAAGTGTTGCTGCTGCTTCCGCCCGCGATGAACAACACCCAGATCGAGAGGAGCCTGGCGCAAGTCCCCGGACTGAGGAGCGTTCTGGTCTGCGCCTCCGACCGCCTGCCTCACGCGACCGTTCAACCCCAGACCGCCATAGTGGCCAACACCATGTCACACACCGAGAGAGGAGACCACTGGGTGGCGTTGTACTGCTCCGAGGACCGGCTGGAATACTTCGACAGCTACGGCATGTCCCCGTACCAGGCGGACTATCAGAGGTTCCTGAGGCGCAACTCGCGCCGCCGCTACGTCTACAACAGGTATCGACTCCAGGGCTACGGTACTTCCGTTTGCGGTCACTACTGCCTCACCTACCTGTACTGCCGGGCGGTCCTCGGTATGGCGCTCGGTGACTACGTGCAGCTCTTCGATCTGGCGTCCCCCGCGGTCAACGACGCTCTGGTCCGCAGGCTCTTCCACTCCATCTTCTCACCACTACGTTACTGATACTTTATTTTATTATTTTTAATTGTGTGTTTGTATATTCTTATTGTTTTAAAATAAATACGATATATTGTAATCACTTGTTTTTGTTCATTTGTCCTTTTACTTCAATATTTAAGAAAAGTACAAGTCCAATATCTCGATATTTTTATTTAAGATTTTTTTAAATTATTAAATTTTAAAATTACATCTTTAAATTGTTTTAATTTGGAAAAGTTATAACTTGGACATGTTGATGATTTTGAAAATATAATGAGGAAATACGGGTGAGGTAATAACAACACGGATATCTGCTGTGAACTAAACTTTTACAATATAATTGCTTACATATACTATTTACAAATAAAGTAAAAATACTATTTGCATATAAACATAAGCCTACACAGGGAACTCTTCACCAACGTCCTCCTCCTCATCCACCTCCATTGGCTGCCATTGCTGTTGATTATCGAGGTGGTCTCGTCCTCCTTCAGCCAGTGGTGGGATGTCCTTGTGTCCCCAAGGCAAGGTGTGGATCCCATCCGCCAGGACGTAGCGCTTGTCATCTTTCGGACTCAGGGAGAGTTTCTCCAACTGGACCGTGAAGACGCGGTGCAGGTGGGACTGGAACCGGGTGTTGATGGTGGTCTTCAACACCTCGTTGAACAAGCATTCCCTGTAGTCGTCGGGGGTGAGGACGTTCTTGACGACCCCCTTGGCGACTCCCTTGGCGCGCTTGAGAGCCTTGGATCCCGTCTCCTCGCTCGGGTCCTCGATGTCCATGAAATAGAGCTTGGAACGAAGCCCGAGGTACTCGAATAGGGATCTGCCGGCGCACTCGTCCTTGAACTTGCCGATGACTTTAGCGTTGATGGGGCTGTAGCAGGGGTGGGACCTGGGGTAGGCGCTAGTGTCAAAATCGTCCAGGTGTTCCATCATCTCCCTGTAGATGTCCTGAGAGATGATGTCGAACACGAAGCTGTCCGTGTCCATGTAGTCTACGGTCAGACGGTCACCGTAGCGGTCCTTCATCTTGCGCAAGAACTCGTACATGAGCCACTTGCTCAGCTCCAGGACAGACATGCCGATGTAGATGGGTTTGTCCAGAACGATGTTCACCTTGGCTAGATGGATGAGGGCTACGTCCTCCGTGTAGTAAGTGCGGTCCAGGAAATTGGACTTGGCCACGTATTTGCTGAACATCTCCAGAGTGCAGACCAGCTTGACGTTCAGGCGCTTGCGCACGTTCTCGATGGTCTTGCCGAAGACCGCATTGTTCATGAGCTTGAAAAAGTCCTGCTCAAACTTGGTCTTGGCCTTCTTCCTCAGCTCGGTGTTCATCAGGATGTAGGACTCGAGCCATCGAGACTGGTAGAACGAGACGGCCCTGTGCACAGCCGCAAGCTCCAGTCCGTTGTTCAGCGCCTGCTGCAGGATCCTGTAGTGGCAGATGTAGTGCTCCTTGTCGTCCAGGGTGGCCATCAGCTTGGAGAACTTGCCTATTGGAGGCCGCTTGGTCTCACAGCAGTAGGGAAGGTCCCTGTGCAGGTCATGGAGACGAGCGGGGTAGTTGAGGTCCACCTCCAGTATGTAGCCCCGGTCGGCTTCCGTGTCCAAGGCGTCAATCTCCTCACGGCTGAGCCACTGGAAGTCTCCGGTGGGCAGGTACTGGGACATGGCCCAGCCGTACAAGTTATTGGCGTCCAGGTACAGGAGGTGGCGTGTCGGCTCGTTGGGGCGTCGGTCCTCGGGGTGGCACCGCTCGTGGTTGGCCTTGGCGTAGCGGGTGATGGCCTGGGAGATACCTCCTCGTATGCCTTGCTCCACGAAGAGGTACATGTCAAAGTCCCGCAGCGTGTCCAGCTCCACGCCGCAGGTCTTGAGCATGACGTCCCAGGCGTAAGAGGGCAGGGTGTAGTAGTGGGCAGGGTCCAGTCCGTACTCGGCCAAAGAGGTGTCGCGGAACTGCTCGACACGTCGGTGAGGAGGGCTATGTCGCAGCGCAGGTACTTGTCGGCGTAGTCCTTGAGGTGGTTGCAGTCAAAGGCTCGCCACACGTTGAGGGCGTGCTCGTACTCCTCCTCCTTGATGTCCTCCAGGGTCATGCTGTTTTTGAACGCGGCCCGAGGAGGAAGCTGTCTGGTGGAGTGCAACATGTCGTATGACATGACAAAGTCGTAAGGGAACACGCCCTTCTGCGCACCAGGTCGAAGAGCCGGTCGTCGGGGAACCGCTTCCTGGTCTCACGCATCTTGTCCGTGGGAAGCCCCGCCACCAGGCTGGCCAGACTCATGGACATGAACCTGTAGGTGTCCAGGAACCGCACCGCGAAAGACGACTGTCGTTGGTTGTCCCCGGGCTGGCCAAAGTGGAACCGCTTGGTGAAAGCGATGTAGCGCTCCTCCGTGTGCGCCAACTCGTCCACATCGCCGGGGTCGATGGCCAGCTCCCGCACTACGAAGTGAGCGTCGTAGTTGGCAGGTTGTGGAAGTAGCGATTGATGACCCGCTGCTCCCTGTAACGTAGGTTGCACGAGCGGTGCGCCGCTCCTCGGAACTCGTAAGGTGGGTCCGGAACTCGTGGTTGTGGTCCCGCACCTTGACGTCCAGCTCGGTGAACTCCTCGCCGCAGAGGTAGCAGCGAGTTGCCGCCAGGTACTCGTCCATCTCCTGCCGGGTCAGAGAAGGGTGCAGAGCTCTCGTGCTGAACAGGAACTCCCACAGCATCAACACGTCCATCTTGAGCATCTCCATAAACACCTTGGACGCGTCGGCCCCGAAGTAGACCCGGGGTTCAAACTCCTCCAGCCCCAGCGAGTCCACGATCTGGTAGGCGAAGGCGTACGGGACGTGCTTGCGCATAGGTCTGGTCCCGGGTGGTGGTTCCGCGGGGTCGTCGGTGACGGGCTGAAGGGAGCACTCAAAGTCCGTGTAGATGCAGAACCTCTCTCGCCGGGTGTACTCGGGATGCGCGAACCGGTTCTTATCCTTCTTCGGCACGTCCAAGTGGAGAGGAGCCTTGGCGTAACAGTAACGCCTGTGCTCCTCCAAGTGCTGAGCGCCCGTCAACCCGAGCTTGTTGGGCCGGTTGTCGAAGTAGGCGAAACACCTCTTGCAGATGTAGATCCTGTGGTCGTGGTTGGTGAGCTGAGGGCGGACCAGTCGGCTCAAGTTCCTGATGAACGCGTAATGGCTATTACCCTCGGTTGTCACGTACAGCAGGTCGCCATGATCCTGGAGCTCCCGCCTGCATATCTTCAACGGGTATACCCTGTCCTTGAACTCGGGTGTTCCGCCGGGCCGTCTCCCCACCATCGCGCGCTTGATCCCGTACACGTTCACGCTTATGGCGTTCTTGCGCTCAAAAGCCTTGATGTCCTTCAGTGTGACGGGGAAGCGCAGGTCGGTCCAGTCGTACCGGGCGATGATGTCCAAGGTGTACCTTGCGGGTCTCTGCTGATGCTCCGGGACGAATGCGGCCAGGATCGCGTACATGAAGCACATGTCATCGTTGTTTTGGACATTGATGACTACGTTCGTAGCGTCGATTTCCTTTGGCAGCGGAATAAACGCTCTGCCTCTGAGCGGCGTGTACTCGTTCACGCGGATCTCCAGGTCGCGTATGCGCAGGTAGGTCCAACCACTGCCCACCAACTCGCACTGCTCCTTCTTGTTCTTGATCGTATCGAACGTCGTGGAGAGGAAATCCCCTAAGTCAGAGGCCTCGGTCAGCGGGACGTTCTTCGTGTTGAAGGAGCGCAGGCAGGTGGCCCCGTGGATGTTGGTGAACTCGCATTCCAGGACCATGTTCACCTTGATGCTAGGATGTCTGCTCCTCACGTCGGTCAAAAGATCAAAGACCTCCTGGAACAGGAAGACCAGCGCCTGCTCGACTGTCAGCAGGGCGTCCATTGGTTGAGACAGTCGAAAGGTGAGGAGGCGTCTGCGGAAGGCTTAATGCACGAGCTGGAACGCTGGGAGACCGGCACCCTCCATCGGCTCCTCCTCACTAGACCCCAGTTGTGGCTCTCTGCTGGGCCCCGGTTGCGGCTCCCTGCTGGGCCCCGGTTGCGGCTCCCTGCTGGGCCCCGGTTGCGGCTCCCTGCTGGGCCCCGGTTGCGGCTCCCTGCTGGGCACCGGTTGAGGCTCCCTGCTGGGCCCCGGTTGAGGCTCCCTGCTCGGTTCGGGTTTAGGCTCCGCGCTGGGCGATGGCGACGGCTCGAAGTGGTCTCGGACGAGGTTCAACACGACGGGGCAGCTGTGCGTCTGGTGGCGGTCCCGGTTGTGGCGGCGCATGAAGTCCCTGTCGCAGAAGGCGCAGCGGAATCTGGCTGCCCGAGCCTCCAACTCTGCTCCTCCGTCTACAACACATAATGAGAGTTACTATACTTATAAAATGGGGGGAATGGGGGGGTGATCGGGGGGGATCGGGAGAGATCGGGGGGGGATCGGGGGGGATTGGGGGGATCGGGGGGATCGGGGGGGGAGGGACATAGGTATTAAGATACATATATATGCATTGGAAATTCGCTGAGTACGCAGGTTTGCTGCTACGGGGGTATTTTACCATTTTAAAGAGCTTAAAAAAAAACAAATAATATAGTATTTTGAATCATTAACCTAGGTTAAGTGGTTGCGGAGAAAATAATAAAAGTGTTCATGAAATTTCCTATGTTAACCTTAAGGGAAATAGTATATTTCATAACAAGAGTGGAAAGTGGCTGTTTCCGGGCCGAGATCAAAGCCAGCGCGGAATTTCGATCAAGGCACGGAATAACACTTTCTACTCGAGTTTTGAACGATATTTTTCAATCACACTGTAGTTAATTAATAATAATAATGAATTAAATAATATAAGTTTAAGAAGTAACCTGTAGGTGCTCAATTGATTTCTGTAGTACAATGAAAACAGTGATACTGTTTACATAGCTGATTAAGTTATTGAGTACAGCTGATTTATGATAAATATACTCTTAGCGGTACTAGCGCTACTTGTGTCAGGAGTCATAACTAAATACTAGTGTGGAAAATCAACAGCTGATTTTCCCACTCTAGAACGGGAAATAGTAGTTTTCATTACTAGTCTCGAAAGTGACTTATTGCGGGGAGAGATTGCATTTACGCGCGAGGCGAAGCCGAGCGTGGAAAAAGCTATCGAGCCCCGCAATGGCACTTTTGAGACGAGTATTGAACATTATTTTTCATTACGATATCGAAAAACTTGTAAACAACATGAATATTTTTGTTTATTCAACTTAGTATCAAGAAAAAAAAACCGAACTCATAACGCTGAGTTTCCGTGCTTATGTCGAGGTTGCAACAGCAAATAATGCAACAGCTGATCGGCCTAATGCAACAGCTGATCGGTCTGCACCGCAAAATCCCATAACGGTTACTTTCCGTGCACCACAAATGCACAGAAAGTTAACGTTATGTAATTTTGCCGTGCAGTAGCGGAAATAACCTATTTTCTTAGCTTATTTTACGATTAGAAAGTGTACTTTCGTGTGTAGAGTAATGAAAACGTTATTTTCTGCACTCGCAGCTGATGGTGAAAACAGTGTGATGAAAAAGATTTTGAACTATTCCTCCGTTCCTCAGTTAATTTTAGTAACAATTTCACATGATTTGTTCTTAACGATAAGTTCAGCTTTACAAACAAATTATTTTAGTGTTTAAATTGTGATTCTACGTCCAACCGTTGCAGAGATATTCAAGGTGCTAAACGTTGTTCAATGTTATTCTTATGAAGAATAAATCTAATTTGATAATTTGATTATTTATGATGAAAAATTTATAAAATGAATTTGGCGGTTGCTGAGTGTCAAACGAATGAAACATCTAGTGGCCTTGAAAAAGTCCGTTTGTCACATGTCCTTTAAAATCTTTAATTTACACAAATATTGCATAAATCTCAGTTGATAGATCTCTTCTCTTGATCTCAGCCTTCAGCGCAGCGAGATATTCCATCCGCCGAGATATCGCCGGCCACTGCTCTGGAAGCATCGCCGGTTGGGCAACGTATGACATGATCGCCATTATCTCATTGAAGTGATGATTTTCTTTTAGTTCGTCCTCAGACATAGTTGAAATTGCTCTCATTCTCTCCCCATGCTCCGCAATCAGGGTGATCTCCACCAACTCTTCGTCGCCGATGTCTTTGGACCACAGAGTAGATGCAGACATGTTGGCTCGGTGTCAGACGAGAGGATGGAAGCGAGGACCAGACAGACCTGATTTTATTACTGTTTATGCTTAGTCATCCCAAAACACTGTCAAGTAATTGGCTAAAACAATAATCCAATTAAATGTAACCATTTTATAGAAAAAACCTTGAGTCATTACTCCCAAGTGGGTGGTTACGGACATGTAGAAACAAGTTCAAGGACATCGAAAGTGGTTTTTAAAAAAGTTTGATAGTTTGTTTGTCAAAATTACAAAGATTTAAACAAGGTTTACATAACTTATCTTTACAGCAAACTATAGTTATATTGTATTAAACATTATTTACTTCTTCGTATTTTGGAGGTTCTTGTGGTTGGCTTTCTTCTTCGTACTTTGGAGGTTCTTGTGGTTGGGTTTCTTCTGTATTTTCGGATGTGGCATTCGGAGACCATTCAGTGGGTGATTCAGCCGTCTCCGAATCGCAGAGGGTTGTGCTGTCGAATTCAACAGTAATCTTCATTACCATCGGAGGTAATCTTCATTACCACTTTTTGCTTCTAGCCTAGCCAATGGATATTTATTGTCTAGCAACGGATTACGCGGTTTTAAACAAAAATCAAACCTAACAAAACACCGGAAACAAATCACCGCTGATAGCAAACGATGGTAGGCGGGGGAAATCCAGTAAAAATAATATGACCTTCTACGCGCAGGATATGCCGAAGCTGTTGCGCATGCGCACCAGCGTTGGATAGGTGTCACTGTTACAACTATTATTCACCCGTTCCTTTCTGCGTTCCAGGGTTAAATAAGTAACAGTGTGTAATGTAGCAGTTTCAATGCTCGGTTGGTTTCAAGGTGCTTTTAGCGAATTTCCCCTATAAGGAAGAAGCTAGTACCGTAGTCGGCATGGTAAGACCTAGGCCCGGGACCATGATAACTTTTAATTTTGAGGTCCCCAGACCCCAAAAACACCATTCGTTCGAAACTGTATATATATATATATATATAGGCCCGTGAGCACGATAACTCTCGTAAAAATGATCCGATTTTGATGAAATTTGGTATAAACGTGTAAAGCAACATTTATGACTTTAAGTTCGAAAACTAGCCAGATCGCTCTATCTGAAGGGGTATTTTGGTGGGGGTTTTTTACCCCAAAAATAGGTTTTTGAATTTTTTACATATAATTTTGGAAATAGTCAAATTTTAGTTTTTCCCATTTGATTCAGCTTAAAAATACCCCCGTCGCAGCAAACCTGCGTACTCAGCGAATTTCCAATGAATATATATGTCTTAATAACACATTATGCCTCTTATCAGAATTCATAAGAAATATATTCATAAATAAGCCATATTTAAAATATTCATTATTCTCCATTAGAATAACATTAGGGATGAGTACGCAGGTTTGCTGCAACAAGGAACACAAAATAATGGGTTTTTATGCAAATATCAATAGAAATCATCTAAGTGAAGTCACATACCAAGTTTCATCCATATACATTCATAAATAAGCGATATATAACATATTTATTATTCTCCATAAGAATAACATGGGGACCGAATACCTAGGTTTGCTGCTACGGGAACCATACGCGAAAAAGTAGTTTTTTGTTTAAACAACAACAAACCACAACCAGATGAAGCGATATACCAAGTTTCGTCAGTTTATGTTCATAAACAACCGAGATATACAATTTTTCTTTTTCTCCATAAGAATAACATTGGACAACGTACTGTGTTTAGCACTTTCAATATCTCAGTAATCAATTGGCGTAGAGCAATGATCAAAATACCAAATTGTCTGTTTTTTAAGCTGAATCCAATGGTGTGAATTAAAATTTGATTTAAATGATTATTACATGTGAAAACTCCAAAAAAACCATTTTTGGGGTACAAAACCCCCCCAAAACCCCCCTTTGGATGGTGCGATTTGTCTGGTTTTCGAACTCGTTCAAATAAATGGTACTTTACACGTTTGTACCAAATTTCATTAAGATCGGACCTCTTTTACGAGAGTTATCGTGCTTACGGACACATATATATATATATATAAATATATATAAATATATATATATATATATATATATATATATATACATATATAAAAATTTGAACGAATGGTGTTTTTGGCATCTGGGGACCTCAAAACGAAAAGTTATCATGGTCTCGGGCTTAAGTCTTACCATGAGACCTACGGTAATAGCTTCTTCCCTATAGGGGAAATTCGCTAAAACACACAATTTGGTATTTTGATCATTTCTCTACGTCAATTGGTTACCGAGATATTGAAAGTGCTAAACACAGTACGTTGTCTAATGTTATTCTTATGGAGGAAAATAAAAATTTTATATCTAGCTTATTTATGAACATATACTGACGAAACTTGGTATACGGCTTCATCTGGTTGTGGACCATTGATATTTGCTCAAAAAAATAATTTTTTGCCAAAGGCTCCCGTAGCAGCAAACCTGCGTACTCAGCCCCCATGTTATTCTTATGGAGAATAAGTAACGTGTTATCTCCCTTAATTATCAAAATAAATTATTGAAATTTGGTATGTGACTTCACCTAGTTGAGTTATATTGATATTAGCATAAAACCCCATTTTTTGTGTTCCTTGCTTCAGCAAACCTGCATACTCAGCCGCCATGTTATTCTTATGGAGAATAATTAAAATGTCATAAATTGTTTATTTATGAATGTATATTTAAGAAACTTGGTATGTAGCTTTATGTGGTATTAAGATAAATATATATGCATTGGAAATTCGCTAAGTACGCAGGTTTGCTGATACGGGGTATTTTATTAGTTGATATTAAGATATTTTATGGCAGTCTACCTTAATAATAAAAGAATAAATTATTTGGTGCGGTATTACTAAATTGAAGCGATGTTTTTTATTGACACTTATATTTTATTTATCTGTTAGGTTAGATTTTCACTTTTACAAATGTGGATGTTTTAGTGATAGATAACCAGATTTGCCTTATAGCCTAATACCACCAGTTTTATGCACTGCCTATTATTTATTTTGTGAAGACTATTTATCACAGCTAAGTTGTTATTTGCATCAGCTTATAGTACCTATATAATTTTGTCAATTACAAATACATGTAAAACGTCAATGACAAATAAATGATTTTGTATTTTATTGCGAGAGAAATTACTAATTTATATCATAGAAAAGGTTTATCACAATAAAAATCTGCATCTGGTAAACATTTGTTCTTTATTTTTGATTAATAAAAATATGAGGGTGTTGAGTAAAAATACTAGGTACTGGAATTGCAAATGTAGGATGTGAAGCAGACGATAAAACGGTTACTTTAAACTAAAGCAGTAACTGTTACAGTAACAGTTACCTGGCATTGGCGGCATTCCTCTAAGGAAAATTTACTCTAAAATATAGCAGTAACTGTTTCAGGGCACTTCCTGCGCATAGACGGTCGTAAAATAATCACCGAATACAATTGTAGCAACCTTTGCTGCTAACCATGCTGTTACCTCCAAGACCATGTTGAAAACACTGAATTTTCGGTCTGTCAACTGGCAAAACTGCAACAACTTCGCTATACTCGGGAATATCCATGTAAGTCCTTGGAGGGAGTAGTGGATCTTCCTTGCAGCTTGGGACGGGTGTCTGGAAGGAAGGGTCCTTACCCAATACGGTCTCCCGTCTGCCGGGCTGGGGAACAAACCGTCCTGGGGCCATCCGACCCCTGAGAGGTTGGAGCCTCTGTGCGATGGAGGTCCCTGCCTGGTGGACTTAGGGGGACGTCGGGCTAGAGGGCGAATCTTCCTGGGGTTATGTCACCCCCAGAGCCCGGGAGCTAGGTAAGGTTCTCTCTCCCTTTCTGGAGCGAGGCAGACGGACCCCATCCTACCACCTTTGCTATCTCTCTTTTCCCTCTTTACGGTGGCTGCACAATATCCGAAGGGATACGTGCCTAGCCGGCGATGCCGGGGCCTCCTAATTCTCCCCCAAAACAAACAACAAACCACTAACAAGAAGTATGCGTGTGGATTTTTGAATTTGTATTATTTTTTAAAATCTTTTTGCGTTATTGTGCATGGCTTGCATATAGACTTAAAGTGATGCATGGTGACTACAGACTTATGGACTTGAGTTTTGTGAGTCAAGAGAACACTTTAAATGTTTGAATTAGTTTAGTTTTAGTGACCTGGCCTACTGTGCAAACTAAATGGCTCAATAAAATCTTGAATCTTGAAAACTAACCCCCGAAACGAACCAATTGATTGGGCCATATGCGTAATTTGGGGGTGGCATGGGGGGGCAGTAGCCCCCCCAATAATTTGGAGAACATATTATTTGAATATATTCACAATAATCACGATCACGACCATGTTTGCCCTTCCAATCAAAATATTGAAATTACGCTCATTCATTAGGCTAATACCATCTTGATATATTTTAAATGTCGTCAAAATACATATTTAATCAGTGATTTGTATGGTGTTAGCTTGCATCGATTCTTTGGAACCAACAAGCTTAATACACTATAATATATGTATTAAGCTCATTGCTTGAGACTTTCCCTTTGTCTTCTCCTTTGTTCCCTTCTTCTGTTGGACTGTTGGTTCTTCTGTTGTCTGTTCTGATTTGATTCTTCAGTTTCAGTTATATGATTCTACTTTCCAATACAACTTAAAGTAGCACAAATAATTGTTATTCCCAAACCAGGAAAGCCACCAAATGAAGCTTCATCATATAGGCCTATTAGTCTGCTACCCATGGTATCTAAATTGTTTGAAAAGTTGATTCTAAAAAGATTAAATACTGCTATTAGTGAGCAAAATTTGATTCCTGATCATCAGTTTGGTTTCCGCAAGCAACACTCTACCATTGAACAAACTCATAGACTTGTAGATAAGATAAAAAATACATTTGAGTCCAAAAATGTCTGTTCTGCCGCTTTTCTGGATGTACAACAAGCGTTTGACAAAGTTTGGCACACAGGACTTTTTTATAAATTGAAGAAGGTTCTTCCTCATTCTTATTTTAGTTTGTTACAATCATATTTATCTGAAAGGTTTTTCCAAATTAAATTTGATAATGTATTGACCGAACTAAAGCCAATTCAATCTGGAGTTCCCCAAGGTAGTGTTCTTGGCCCTATCTTGTATTTGATATATACTTCTGATATTCCCTCAGGTGAAGACGTCACAGTCGCTACATTTGCGGATGATACTGCAATACTGTGTAGCCATGAAAACCCCCAAACTGCCTCAGATAATTTACAAAATTATCTGAATGACTTTCAAGCTTGGCTAAAGATCTGGAGGGTTCGGGTTAACGAAGCTAAATCCACCCACATCACCTTTACTCTTAGACGAGTAGACTGTCCCCCCGTATTTATAAACAACGTTGCCTTGACTGAAGTTGAAAGTGTTAAGTATTTAGGAATTCACATTGATAAAAGACTAAATTGGAAAAATCATATATGGTGTAAAAGACAACAAATGGAACTAAAAATTAGAAAACTCAATTGGCTAATCTGTGGAAAATCTAAATTATCATTGACTAACAAAATTACATTGTACAAAAGTATGATAAAGCCTATGTGGACATATGGTATACAGCTGTGGGGAACAGCAAGCCAATCTAATATTGAAATTTTGCAAAGATTCCAGTCAAAAACATTGAGAAAAATTATCTGTGCTCCTTGGTTCGTTTCAAATAAGACTATTCATGAAGATCTGAAAATTCCAACCATAAAAGAAGAAATTACACGATACAGCCAGATTTACCAAAGAAAATTAGAACAACATCCAAATTATTTAGCTGTTAACCTCCTTGACAATAGCGGGTTTACTAACAGGCTCAAGAAAAATGTTAAAGTGCTTGAACTGCCATACAGATTTACTTAATATTTTAAATTGGAAGAATGTTTGATGCAAGATCTGTTATTGAACAGCAACTTGCCCATGTTATGTAATTTGTTTTATCTTTTTTGCTGATTGTTCCATCCTTTTTGAACAGATTGTAAAATATCAAATAAAGTTATATAAAAAAAAAAAAAAAAAAAAAGTTTCAGTTATTCTGTTGTTCAGTTTCTCACCCTGGTGTAGTGTAGTGCAGTGCAGGGAATTTGTATGGCGTTAGCGGCTTCATTTTCGGTGCATGGTGTACAGTAAATAGTTGAATAGAAACCATTGCACTTCAGTTGATCCGTTAAATTTGTAATGTTTTTTTTAATAACATTTTTACTTTCCAGAGGATTATCTTAACAAATAGTTTGTTTATTAAGGAATTGTATATTTTAGTGTAAAAAAGTAGCATAAAAATGGGAGACAAGGCATTAATGAAGGTAAATGTTAAATTAACGAGACACCTATTGACTAAGTTAATTTTTAGTTTGTGTGTTCAATTTTTACTTCTTGTGTCAGTGGTATCGACCTAGGTTGTAGTTTAATAGGTACTTACTTTAACTAATATTGACTAGGCCAGGCCAGGATTTCTATTTAGGTTTATATTTTTAAAATCCTTTGACTGCTAGGCATTGGGATAGATTTGATGGATTATGTTTGTTTGGATTTCCTCTCAATGAGGATTGTTCAGTGTTTAGTATCGAGGGTCAATTTCATAAATGGTTTGAGTAAACTTCTTTTAACATAATCGGATCTGCAAACAGTCGTCAGCCACGACTTACTTCACTGCCTGTTGCATGTCAGGTTAGACATAGACAATATTATCATCTGTCAGGATGTGCACCACCATCACACTAGGCTATATGCAGTGTGGCCAACTGGATATTCCTATAGTGCGTCTTGTCATAATTTAGGCCAGCTATTGTTTGCCATTGTTTGTCTTTTTTAATAGGCCACCTCTCGGAATTAGGTACCTTGATTGTCCCACTTTTGAATGGGTGATAGCATCCTTCATCAGGAGACAGTCCTAATACAGTATTGAGGAGTTTGTTGAGGATGATCTTTCTGATTTCTAGCCAGCCGGAAGTCACAAGTATTTTAAGTAGGCTATAGCCTAGGCTATGTTTGTATTATTTTGTATTTGTGGGATTTGATGCCATCAATCCCATGCTGTTGGAAAAATATAAAGAAGGAAGAAACTTATTCAGGTACGGTAATAATTTTTGTTGATATTTAACTCAACCTAACTCGGATAAAGTATTTTAACTTTTGATATCTTTTCCTAGCCTAGGCCTTAGGCCTATTTTATATTGATGTTGTTTTTGTTAAAAGTGAAAGGTTTAAGTAACATTCAATTCGATGGAATTAGCGTGTCAACTTATAAATTACAGCTTGCTGCAGCAGGTAGTTTAGGTTATATTTACCTGGATCGTAGTTTATTTGCAAAATAACTTTTCATTGCCTTTCATATAGATTTATTTGAGATATTTCTGATTCATTCGCACCTATCTTTTTCAGTCCCAAATACTTACGCTTGAATCCATACTAGATTTAGGCCTACTAAGCAGTTAATTTTTAGCGAATTTTCCCTATTGGGAAGAAGCTATTACCGTAGTCGGCATGGTAAGACCTGGGCCCGGGACCATGATAACTTTTCGTTTTGAGGTCCCCAGACCCCAAAAACACAATTCGTTTGAAATTGTATATGGTAGTTATTTACTATTTCCCTTTCACTTCCGATCCTTTTACTATTTTAATATGTTGTTCTTCCTTATGACATTAAACGTCATACAAACGCAAAGAACATTTTTCGCAAATTTAATATAGGCCTAAGTTTACTGACGAAACAACTGTCTGAAGAGTACTAACCCAGTCAATCTAGTAGACACTTTGGAAATCCGAGATAAATCTATCGGATGAAAATATCAAACTTTCTAATATCGAGAAGCAATTATTGTTTTGATATTGCGATATAATATTTGCACACCCCCGCTTCTGCGGGGGTAGTGTGGGTCCACTTTGAGTGGACAATATAGGCTATAAGTTACTGTAGGTATGTCATTCGAAATGTCACATTCTAGACTACAATTTTATTACTAGAATGAATCTTATAGTAGTATCTGTGGATCAACGTAATTAAGAGTAGGCCTACAATTTGAATGAAATCAGCTTACAAAGCGAGTTAAAATTTTTGGAAGCTGAAGACAGGTAGGCCTACAGTAAATTACTTGTACATCGTCAATCAGCTTTGAAGGCCATTTAGCAACGAAGTTGTTGTTTACAATCTCTTAGTCTCAATATATTATTTTTTAGCAAATTGCTGAGCAGAAGCTGAAGGCATTTTCTGTTGGAACTATGGGTAAGCGAACCTTGTCCAAAAAAGAAATGGAAGAGCAGAAGAAAAAAGAACAAGAAGAAGCAGCAGCTCAAGTAAGTTTTCTGTTCACCATTAAGTTTTGTGAATTTGTATTTTAAATAATTTGGTTTGTAACAAGAGAACCTTATACAGGTAGCCTAATATTAATCCTATTTTCATTTATTCTAATGGTATCCAAAACCTAAATGGTTTTGTAAAATAGGAAATTGTAGGCTTCAGGATTTGAAAAGCTACCTATTTGAAATTATATCTAAGAAATGTATTAAACAAAATGTATTTTATTTTAGCGAACTTCCCCTAACTTATAGGGAATTAGCGAATTTCCCCTATAGAGAAGAAGCTATTACCGTAGTCGGCATGGTAAGACCTAGGCCCGGGACCATGATAACTTTTCGTTTTGAGGTCCCCAGATGCCAAAAACACCATTCGTTCAAAACTGTATGTATGTGTAATCTCATATAAGTCACATATGTGAGAAATCTCGAGTATGGTACCGTATTTTAAATTTGTATCGACTGTTCATATATAAATTGTAAATGTACAAACAACTGAATAAAGTACATTTTGATTTGATTTAGTATAATGGCACTACAAAACTGTGAGATAATATCGCTCAATCCAGTGACCTGGTGTGAGTAATATTGCTCGTTTGTCAGTCTTCGGTTACATTTATTTCAATGCACTGAAGTTTGATCACTGTTCCAGCCTGCTAACAATTTCTAGCTATAATATTCTGAGTGATTTAATGATTGTACAATGTTCACAGAATCATTTTATCTTTTCAGGCATTTGAGGAATTTGTTGCTACGTTTCAAGAAGCCCCGAGTAAAACATCAAAGGTTTGGGTGAAAGCTGGAACATATGATGCTGGGAAAAGGCGTAAGAACATTTTTCCGTACTGAAAATAATATTGTTGCTTGTCATCCAGCAATATTATTTTTTTAGTCCATATCACAGGCTATTTGTTTACTTTTATTTATATTTCTAGTAATGTTAATTTAGACTTCTTAAAATATATAAAATACCCAAGGCACGATTTTTGTTTAGACCAGTTGTCTCTCAAACATTTGTGGTGCTCATTTTCCTTACTGTAAATAGTAACTTTGTATGGCATGATGGATAAACTTCATAACCTCATTGCTTTTCTGTCCATTAATTCCTGTTCCAACATCAAAGGAGCATTATTATTTTTATTGGGTTTAGTAATTATATTTCCCAAGACTGTTGGAAGTTTATAAGAATATTAATTGTGAATCTTTCTTGGTAATAATAATACTAATATATATTCCTTGACAGAATTCAGAAGATTAATTTAACAAGGAAATTTAAGTAGGCAAGGGTTTGAGTCATATCCTCCTTTATACATACATATATATCCCACATAGTCCTGTGTGACTGCATGATTTGCAGTACAGTACATGGGGGGCCGAGCTTTGCTCTATATATAATCTTCACTCAAATTGTTTAAATCTCTGCTCTCAGGAAACCACATGTTAATAATCCTATCTTATCCTATCCTATACTCTAATATGAGTAAGGTTTGCTTGCGTATGACACTGATCTCAAAAACGGCTCCAACGATTTCCTTCAAATGTTCGAAATAACTAATTTCTGGGATAACAATAAGTTCTAGGCAGGCCTCATCCCCAGGAAAAATCAAATAATTAAAAAAACTAAAATGAAAAGTAAAAAAAAATAAAATTAGGCTTATGGAGTTTCAAATCAAAACAAAAGAATTGTAACAGCTGTTCATAATCAACCAGGGAACTGTCAAGTAATACTCATGTTGTATATGAGTACCTGGGGGGCCGAGCTTTGCTCGGGGGAAGGCCAGTCAGTTTGTTTAGATGACTCGGAGTAATATTTCACCACGTCCCCCTTCTGATAATCAGATTTGTATAACTCATTTGCCTCTTTTCTACATTTTTAAGGTCCCTCCAGTTGTTATTTATAGCTCATTGTCCCTTTGATTTTTTTACTACTCTATATATGTAATCTTCACTCAAATCTTTTAATTAGTCTCAAGAAACCATATGTTAATAAACATAAACAGCATGAGTATTACTTTGACAGTTCCCTGGTTGATTATGAACAGCTGTTACAATTCTTTTGTTTTGATTTGAAACTCCATAAGCCCAATATTAATTTTGTTAACTTTTCATTTTAGTTTTTTACGTTATTTGATTTTTCATGGTGATGAGGCCTGTCTAGAACTTATTTTTATTCCCAGAAGTTAGTTATTTCCAACATTTGAAGGAAATCGTTGGAGCTGTTTTTGAGATCAGTGTCACAAGCAAGCAAGCAAACCTTACTCATATTAGAGTATAGGATTATTAACATGTGGTTTCCTCAGAGCAGAGATTAAAAGATTTGAGTGAAGATTACAATTTAGAGTAGTAAAATAAATCAAAGGGACATTGAGCTATAAATAACAACTGGAGTGACCTTAAAAATGTAGAAAAGAGGCAAATGAGTTATACAAATCTGATTAGCAGTAGGGGGAAGTGGTGAAATATTACTCCGAGTCATCTAAACAAACTGACTGGCCTTCCCCGAGCAAAGCTCGGCCCCCCAGGTACTCATAAACAACATTAGTATTACTTTGACAGTTCCCTGGTTGATTATGAACAGCTGTTACAATTCTTTTGTTTTGATTTGAAACTCCATAAACCCAATGTTAATTTTTTTAACTTTTCATTTTAGTTTTTTTACGTTATTTGATTTTGCCTAGGGATGAGGCCTGTCTAGAACTTATTTTTATCCCAGAAATTAGTTATTTCGAACATTTGAAGGAAATCGTTGGAGCCATTTTGAGATCAGTGTCGCAAGCAAGCAAACCTTACTCATATTAGAGTATAGGATATAGGACCGGTCAAAAAGTTCAAAAATGTTCTCTTCCTCAAAGGGAGATTGTCGTCAAGAGATAAACTGAGTTAGGTTTTAACGCCAAGGCTAGGATACCCGGAAATAGGCTCTTGGTGGAGAATGTTCCAGAATGCTTTGTGCCAGTTATGGCCCTGATTCATCCCGACATTTGCTTCAGTTATATGAGAAACTGTACAAACTCTAACTCATAAAGATAAGCCTCGGATGATGGCCGAGATCTCCTTAATCCCAAATATGAGATGCAATGAAAATTAGCTTATTAGCCTACCTCACTCAGTTGCTTTTCTACATTTTACTTACTTAGTTTTACATAAATAATCTTCATGTAGGCCCACTGTTGTTCTTTGACATTTTAGCGAATTTCCCCTATAGGGAAGAAGCTATTACCGTAGTCGGCATGGTAAGACCTAGGCCCGGGACCATGATAACTTTTCGTTTTGAGGTCCCCAGACCCCAAAAACACCATTCGTTCGAAACTGTATATATATATATATATATATATATATATATATATATATATATATGTGTCCGTGAGCACGATAACTCTCGTAAAAATTATCCGATTTTGATGAAATTTGGTATAAACGTGTAAAGCAACATTTATGACTTTAAGTTCGAAAACCAGCCAGATCGCTCTATCCGAAGGGGTATTTTGGGGGGGTTTTGTACCCCAAAAATGGGTTTTTCGAATTTTTTACATATAATTTTGGAAATAGTCAAATTTGATTTTTCTCCATTAGATTCAGCTTAAAAAAACACACAATTTGGTATTTTGATCATTTCTCTACGTCAATTGGTTACCGAGATATTGTAAGTGCTAAACACAGTACGTTGTCTAATGTTATTCTTATGGAGAAAAATAAAAATTTTATATCTCGCTTATTTATGAACCTATACTGACGAAACTTGGTATATGGCTTCATCTGGTTGTGGACAATTGATATTTGCTCAAAAAGACACTTTTTTACCCAAGGCTCCCGTAGCAGCACACCTGCGTACTCAGCCCCATGTTATTCTTATGGAGAATAAGTAACGTGTTATCTGCCTTCATTAGGAAAATAAATTAATGAAATTTGGTTTGTGGCTTTACCTACATGAGTTATATTGATATTTGTATAAAACCATATTTTTTGTGTTCCTTGCTTCAGCAAACCTGCATACTCAACTGCCATGTTATTCTTATGGAGAATAATTAAAATGTTATAAATCGTTTATTTATGAATGTATATTGATGAAACTTGGTATGTGGCTTTATGTGGTATTAAGATACATACATATGCATTGGAAATTCGCTGAGTACGCAGGTTTGCTGCTACGGGGGTATTTTTGTATTATTTTTCCTAACAATTTTCTTTTTAGCGAATTTCCCCTATAGGGAAGAAGCTATTACCGTAGTCGGCATGGTAAGACCTAGGCCCGGGACCATGATAACTTTTCGTTTTGAGGTCCCCAGACTCCAAAAACACCATTCGTTCGAAACTGTATATATATATATATATATCTATATATATATATATATATATATATATATATATATATGTGTGTCCGTGAGCACGATAACTCTTGTAAAAATTATCCGATTTTGATGAAATTTGGTATAAACGTGTAAAGCAACGTTTATGACTTTAAGTTCGAAAACCAGCCAGATCGCTCCATCCGAAGGGGTATTTTGGGGGGGTTTTGTACCCCAAAAATGGGTTTTTCGAATTTTTTACATATAATTTTGGAAATGGTCAAATTTTATTTTTTCCCATTGGATTCAGCTTAAAAAAACACACAATTTGGTATTTTGATCATTTCTCTACGTCAACTGGTTACCGAGATATTGAAAGTGCTAAACACAGTACGTTGTCTAATGTTATTCTTATGGAGAAAAATAAAAATTTTATATCTCGCTTATTTATGAACGTATACTGACGAAACTTGGTATACGGCTTCATCTGGTTGTGGACCATTGATATTTGCTCAAAAAGACAATTTTTTACCCAAAGCTCCCGTAGCAGCAAACCTGCGTACTCAGCCCCATGTTATTCTTATGGAGAATAAGTAACGTGTTATCTGCCTTCATTATGAAAATAAATTAATGAAATTTGGTATGTGGCTTTACCTACATGAGTTATATTTATATTTGTATAAAACCCAATTTTTTGTGTTCCTTGCTTCAGCAAACCTGCATACTCAGCTGGCATGTTATTCTTATGGAGAATAATTAAAATGTCATAAATCGTTTATTTATGAATGTATATTGATGAATCTTGGTATGTGGCTTTATGTGGTATTAAGATACATATATATTCATTGGAAATTTGCTGAGTACGCAGGTTTGCTGCTACGGGGGTATTTATATATTAACAGGTTCTTCGGCATTGTACATATAATTATATATTTATAAGACATATTTAATTACTTAAAATGCAGGTAGATCATACCAGACCTTTTTTGTTTATTTTAAACTCCTAAATAGGAGGCAGCCATACGATAAATGTATAAGCCATTCGATAAATATATTAACTTACTTCAAACATTTTGGTTATTTGAAACTAAGCATGGTTATTATAGTTTGTGTAAAAAATATCCGAAACTAAACTCTTCTCCCAAATTAGTTATTTTTTTTAACAGATGAGTTTGTGTTGACCCAGTTTCCCACAGAAAGAATTCTAATTACCCTCTGCACCAAACCTACCACTTAGTAAATTTGTAATAAAGTTTATCAGTTTGTTAACAAGTAAAAGTGTCTACACAATTTATTATTCTACAGATATGACAATACTAAATTCTTTAAAGGCTTTTAGTGCAGAAGCTATACATCTTCATTTCGTACGAGACTTGCATACATTGCACCTACAACCAATTACACCAATAAATATCTCCCGTTTTCCAGATGAAGACACAAAAGAGAAAGGTAAACTGTATAAACCTCAGTCTCGCTTGTCAGAATCCATTGAGAGAATGACATCTGCAGAAAGGGCACAGGAATATGCCAGGCTTTTAAGTGATCGAAAACCAGATAGACCAGGAAAAAAGAAAGAGAGGGAGAAAAAGAAAAGTAATCTGGAGTTATTTAAAGAAGAACTGAAATTGTAAGTATTATGATTATTTTGAGTAACTTACCTAATAATTTGTTGTTAAAAACACATGAATTCAAACAGGTTTTTAACGTTCACCTTACATATTTAATGTATGCAATCTTTCATATTAATATATTTAAACTTCCCACTAGTTTTAGAAGTACCGGGATCTTTAAGGTTGCACCATTTTTTTATATTTTGCAACATTGGGTCCGAAGATTTTTAAACAAATATTAAATCTAAATATATTATACATTCACTTTACTAGGCCTTTATATATATATATTTATATTTATTATTAATAGGAAATAACGGTATAAACCTTGAGTACCCTTTTGTCATTTTTATTCCACACGACACGTGTTTTGACTTTTAAGTCATCACACTGTGAAGATGACTTGAAAGTCAAAACATGTGTCGTGTAGAATAAAAATGACAAAAGTACTCAAGGTTTATTTATTTATTTCTTATTAATATTATATTAGTAGCCCTAATTTGTGAATCAACATATGAAGGGCCTATATATATATTATTCAGAAAATTACCTAGCCTATAAATGTATCTTCATGATGGCTAACATCACTAACATCACTTTCACACAACGCTAAATATGTCTGAAAAGTCTTTCCCAAGGCCTATATAAAAAAATAGCAACGATGAGAGGTGAAAAAATAAAAAACTAAATCTAAACAAAAAATACTACACAACAACAAACGGAAAAAGTGGGAAAAGATCTTTCCCATTAGCGACAACAGCTACCATATCCCACGAGTGCTGGCTGCACACTGATCCCGTTTGCCAGCAAAGGACAGACGTTGCTCGACCACACCCCACTCCCAGTGTTGCGGCCATTGACAAATAATATTAACATTTGGAGAAACTCTCCTTTTTATGTTATTATTGATTAAAACCATACACAGCGAGCGTGTTTAGGTTTTAATCAATAACTAGTAACCAACCGCCCAATGGTGGGAATTTGACCAAAAATTAATTAACGACTAATGGCTGTTTTCGTGAATGTTTTAACACATTATCGTTCATTACCAGAGACAAAACAATTTGAACCAGTGTCATGATGCTTCAAGAATAACTTCACGAATAAGTAAGTAAGTTAGTTCCGGTTTATTGTCTAGTGGGCCCTGTTGTGTGTACTCAACTGTGTTTTCAACTGGAGCCTAGTTGTGGCTTTGTATTTCAGTTTGATAAACCTATTAGATATCAACAAACCGCAATCATATTTATGATTAATGATTGGTAGGTGAATGTTACAAAACAATTTTTGAGTGGTTTCGTTAAATAATTAATTGAGTTGTTTTTCAGAATCCAGGAGGAAAGAGAAGAAAGGCACAAGTACAAGGGAATTATTAAGCAGATGGATGATCCAGAAAGTGAGTTTTTTTTAAAATTTCTATGTAAAACCAATGGGAACATTGATTTACAATTAATTAAATCATTTTAATGTTCCGTTACACTTTTAGTTAGTTATTTGTTGTGCATTTACCCATTGTTAATTTGAGTTTAATCTTCTTTATATTATTTGGAAAGATATTTTAAAAATCAAATTTTAGCTAGGCTATTACAATGATTTAACTAAATGTGTTAAATAATTTAGTTAACACAATTGGACAGGAACTTTCCTTATTGTACTGCATACAAGTTCTATAAGCTTACTTTCTCTATAACTCACTATATATATTGTAGAGCTAAACTGAAGCTTGGCTACTAAATTGAAATATTACGTAGGTTACTTTTCACTGTCCCATATATTAAGATTACAGGTGTTAACAATTGGTACAGTATGCACTTTATTTTAATTGGAACTTAACTTAGCATGTGATTAGGGATATGTCGGTTGTTAAAGTCGGTGTTACCAGTTTTTTACAACAAAAAAACGAAACCGAGAACCGTTGGTCTAATGTCGGTTTCAGTTTTTCACTGTCAGTAAGTGCTCTTATTGGAAATAAGCATTATAATGTTGTTCAAAAATATCGAATAACAAGCTAAACAACGTTTAACAAAATAAGTGGTTGAAATAAGACTCCTCCCGACAACTAATCACCTCCTTTCCAGTCCCAAAATAACTCTCAACTAACATGAAAGTAGAATTAACAGGAGTTCTATTTATGGATGTACGAGAATGAGGAATACAGATAAGTAAACAAAGCTAGTGGCCCGAGTCGCCGAGCGACCCTACATTTTTGTCCCATTCTTAAATGGCTGGTCTATTGTTCGGTTTCCGGCCGAGGGTCCCGGTAATTTATTCAAGAGATAACAGTTCCTAGTCCAGAATGCTAAAACCGAAACTAATTGTCGTACAAAGACAAATGACGGTTCATTTTTTTCGTCTGATCACCACAAATAAAATTAAATGTCAATCAAAGTTATGTGACTTTCAGTTCAAGAGATATGGATAATACAATCACTGTTTAACAGTTTTATTATTTTCCCGTCTATTCAAACGTTTCTATGTTGATTTCCTTCTTTCCCGATATTTTATTTATTTCTTCTTTCTATTCAAATTCTCCACTTTCCCAACTTTTTCGTCTGCTAGACATCTTAAAATGTATGTGTTATTCAATTTATTTAAAGTAGAAATTTAAAATTACAGTATATTTTTAAACGTTGATCTACAATCATTATTTTTTTACAAATTTTGCTTTCTAATTTGTAGGCCTATACAAAATTTTAAATCCTAAATTTAACATTACAAATTAATTTGTATCGGTCATCAATAGTAAACATCCAAAGTGGTTGTTTTATAACACAATAAACCAATTTCAAAAAATATCATGGCAGATTTATCTAACCTAAAGCATAAACATTATATAAAAAATAAACATGCAATTCAACTTATTTTTTGTTATTGTTTACTTTTATAAGTTTATTTTATTTTATTAATGAAAAATAATCACCACCCGATTGTCTCTAATTTATTAAATGAAAACCAATTACTGACTAACTTATTATCTTTAAGTATCTTATTACTTTGCTATTTAAACTGTTATTAGGAATCGATGGAATCAGAATCGATTTGTAAGAAACGGAGTGATATCAGAATAAAAAAAATTGGAATCGACTCATCCCTAGCTTAAACCTTAACATCTTAGCAAAGTTTAAGTTAAAGATTATTTAGACTACGTTATTGCCCTAGGCTAACTTATTATTATTTGGCTAAACAAGGTTTTAAGCCTAAGTGATTAATTAATTTTGTAATGGCCCACAATATTTAATTGAAATTCATTTGATTTGTCTTTGATTGATTACTTGTGAATTTTTAACCAACTCTCCTGCATAGTGTCCCTGCAGCAGTATTTATGTAAACCAGTGGAATAAAGTATGAAATTGGGATTTCAATATAATATATAATCAGTAGTATATAATCAGTTAAAGATTTTTTTAGGCAAAATTACAGAATCTATGTAGAAAATTAAATTTAAAGAGTGGACGAGACAGTTATTAGTTAATTTCTTTGAAAAATAACCAAAACCGACAACAGTTTTTTGTAAAAAACGAACCGAAATGGAACTGATAAAAAATGCAACCGACCCATCCCTACATGTGATCCAATTTGATTGGCAGGTGGTGTTGTAATTGACGAGTCCAAAATAGGATCATTTGACTGTGGAGACCCGACTACCACCAACCTCTACCTCGGAAATCTTCACCCCAAGGTATTTATATTACTGGTTCAAAAACAGTATTGTTACCTGCGATCGAACAAGAATCAATCATCTCTCAGAAATCTATTCTCTATTACCATTTTTGTTTCATTAGTTAAACTTGCTCTATGCATTCAATCAATATTTTGTAAGTTTTATAATTTTTAATGTTCATAAATCAAACTAACTTGTCTTACGACAATTAATTCATAGTGACATCATTTAGTGTCTCAACAAAACTAAGTTTTGTTTTCTTTATAGTTCATTAAGGACTATCATTTGTAAACTCAATCCTAGTATTATTGAAAATTACTTGCCATGTTATTCAAATGTTGAGTGACTTTTTTATCTTGCATGAGCCGAGTATTTACCTATGTAATCAGTCACAAGAGATAAAATACTAAGTCATTTTCTTAATATTGGTTGTGGGATAAATATACTGTAGCCTACATTGTAGTTTGGCCTATGCTGTTTTATAATCCACCGTATAAACTCAAGCTAGTATAATATATGTAGCATCATAGTTGTGATCACCCATCGGCATTTTCCGTGCTTTTGGTGAATTGTACGTTTTTATTATTGGCCTATTAGTTTTAGCGAATTTCCCCTATAGGGAAGAAGCTATTACCATAGTCGGCATGGTAAGACCTTGGCCCGGGACCATGATAACTTTTCGTTTGGAGGTCCCAAGATGCCAAAAACACCTTCCGTTCAAAAATGTGTGTGTGTGTGTGTGTGTGTCTCCGTGGGTGCGATAACTCTCATAAAAATGGTCCGATTTTGATTAAATTTGCTAAAAATATGTAAAGCAACATTTATGACTCTAAGTTTGAAAACCAGCTAGATCGCTCCATCCTACGGGGTATTTCGAGGGGGTTTTGTACCCCAAAAATGTTTTTTTTTGAGTTTTTTACATATAATATTTTAGTAAATCAAATTTTACTTTTCACAATTTAATTCAGCTTAAAAAAACAAACAATTTGGTGTTTTGATCATTGCTCTACGTCAATTGGTTACAGAGATATTAAAAGTGCTAAACACAGTACAAAACTAACATTTTTATTAAATTATTAAAACTCATTTTATATTGTTTCATATTTCTTTACTTTTTCTTAGCTTTGTCCAAAGCTATTCTCATTATGTTATTCTCATGGAGAATAAGAAGAATTGTATATGTCGCTTATTTATCAACTTATCCTGACAAAACTTGGTATATTGCTTCATATCGTTGTGGTCTATTGATATTTGCACAAAAAACAATTTATTGGGTGATAGTTTCCGTAGCAACAAACCTGCATACTCAGCCCCATGTTATTGTTATAGAGAATAAGTAACGTGTTATCTCCCTTAATTATAAACATAAATTAATAAAACTTGGTATGTGGCTTTTCCTAGTTGAGTTATATTAATATTTGTATAAAAACCTATTTTTAGTATTCCTTATTTCAGCAAACCTGCATACTCAGCCGCCATGTTATTCTTTGGAGAATAATTAAAATGTTATAAATCGTTTATTTATGAATGTATATAACCATGTATTTATTTATGTATTTATTGAGAAATGTATATTTTGCGAATGTATTTATTGATGAAAATTAGTATGTGGTATTAAAATACATATATATGCATTGGAAATTCGCTGAGTACCTATGCAGGTTTGCAAGTACGGGGGTATTATTAATATGCTCAGGTTCATTGAAAACATATTCCTTCTACATTCTTTATACTCAGCCATTTAAAAAATCACAATTATATATCATGCATGTATTTTTCTGTAGGTTTACAAGTATACTTAGGTACATGTACTTCTTCCAGTTGTTAAATACTACGCATGAATCTTAATGAGTCTCTAAATTATACAGTTGTTAAATTGTGTCATGTCGCTAAAGCATTTTCCACATTTTTAAAGATAACAGAACAGCAATTGATGGAAGTGTTTGGCAAATATGGGCCATTAGCCAGTATCAAGATTATGTGGCCCAGGTCGGACGAAGAAAAGGCAAGGGCGAGAAACTGTGGGTTTGTGGCATTTATGAATCGGAAAGATGGGGAACGAGCTTTGAAATTCCTCAATGGCAAAGATGTGATGGGCTATGAGATGAAGCTCGGGTGGGGTAAGGGGGTGCCGATACCCCCACATCCGATATACATCCCCCCCGCCATGATGGAACTGACTATGCCTCCCCCACCCTCCGGCCTGCCCTTCAACGCCCAGCCCCTACCTCGGGACAGACACAAGGTGAGTACATGATAAAGGGACTGTAACAATTTTTAAAGGCATTGGACAGTAACAAAATTGCTGTCCAGTTAAATTATTTCCTTATGTGCTTGAATATATTTCTCGGTAAAACAGGTGGATGTTGCGGAAATCATAAAATCATCTCAAACTCATTTATACAATTTTGATATAATAAAAACAGTTAACGGTTTCAAATCAATGTTTAGTGTTATCTGGAGTAGTTTTATCATTTTTTAGGTCCACGATGCATAAGATGTCTGCTTTTGAAACAAACATCCATTTTTTAAATTTAATTTAAATAAAACCCTCAGTCTCAATATTATTTTCAGAATAAAATCAGCAAATACTTTTATGAGGCTACCACCCTCTCAAGTGGTCTAGTAACAAATAAAAATGTTCCTTTAAAGGGGCAGCTAACCCTTTTTTTTAGGAGTGTTGGATAACAATTGTTGTTATTGAGGGATTTCCTAATGGTTTCTTGGTTATTTTTTGTAAAGAATACCAGTTTGATCTGACTTTTACTTTAGCTATTTGTATGCTTTGTGATTGTTATTAAAATACAAATTAAAAATACAAATTATTGTACCCTTACTTTGAGTAGTAAAGAGCATTCAACAAAATATTATATTTTTGATTACAAGTATTCAATGGATGCTGGATCAAGAAATAACCATCCCTTGCTGAATGTCGAGTTAAGCTGCCGTGTTTTTTTCTTTATACAAATAAAATACATTTCAAAATATCTACACGAATTTTAAAAAAAGTGTTTGGTTCACCAGAAAGATTTAAAAAAAGGTGTAATATTAAAGAGAGGCATTGAATTTTGAAAAAAACAAAATTAAATTGAAAATGTATAAATTAGCCAATTTTTAAACAATAATATTCATATATTAGGAATATTATTGTTAAAAAAATGTATAACAAATTGTATCAAAAATTCAATTTTTACACAGCTAGTTGAATTTTTATATAATGTACGGTACAAGTCAGAGCATCTAGCTTTTGCATTTTAAATAAACTAATTTTCTTTTACAATAAAAACAAAACTTGTAATGAAAAGTGAAACTGAAAATTGAATCTGTTTCCCCAAAGATACCTCGCATGCGGACTGACGGCCCATACACAGTCGACCCTGAAGAACAGGAGAAGATGGAGAAGGTACTGAGATAATTACTCTTCTTTTACTTGCTTTTTTGTTTAGCTCGTCCCAGCAAAGCAGGTAAGGTAGGTTCTTCATAATCTTCCTTTTCATAAACAAAGGTTTTGGGTGTGGTAACATAAACATAATTATTCGTCAACTATACAATTATGAATTCAAAATTGTAAGAATTAACAACACACAGCATTAATAAATAGTTAAATCAAGAGAATGAAGACATACCTTTGATTTTTGACTTACTTGATTTGTACAAATAATAATTTCGCTAATCATCAGTGATAAATTGGGATAGTTTCGATTTTTAGAATTTAACTTATTCTAAAACAAGAATGAGCAGTAAAAGAGCAGTATCAGAAGCTCTCATGACACCTGTTCAGCTTTTTAAATTTCAAACTAACAGCCAGGGGAGGATTACTGAGAAAGTAAATAGTTTAAGTGCAAAATTTTGGTTTAAATTCAAGCAAACATTCAGATAACTAATTTAATGTTAACAAATTTATGAAGCTTATGGAATTAAACTGTCAAATCACATGTCCACTGTCATTTTTTAAATCCATGTTTCTAAATTAAATGGGTGAGATTAAAAACTTAATAAATAATTCAAAATTAAAATAAGTTTGCTAAAATAATTCCAAAGAACCTGAGGCTGGCCAAAACAGATGGATCTTATATGTTACTATCCAGGTAAGTTTTATACCTTAGTAGTACTCGGTATAGAATATAACTCTGTATTGCTTTGTGATTTATGTCTGAATACAATCTCCATGTGATCAATTTATAGGAATATATTTTTATATCGGGCCAATCTAAAGAAGCATCGAAACATCTATAGCACAGGTTGGGTAAGTAATATGGATAAAATTGCTCATATTCAGTAGAATATGTAGCTGGAAGGTTTCATACAAAAAATCATGTTTTTATGTTAAATACTACTATTATTGAAGTATTAATTTTGGAGAGATTGAACTTTTGTACAATTTTGGAACAAAAGCCCATTTTTAATAAAATTGAATAAAATGAGTACAATAACATTTTATTTTGGTTCACTGTCAGTGTGATAGGTTTGTTCTTGGCTATAGATTTATAAGAAATATTAAATACCCAAAGTTGTTTAAGAACAGTTGTTAAAATATCAAAAACAGAGTTGTTTTGAAGAGAGTTTCAGCCATAAGCATAATTTATGTATTTTGATTGGAGGGGCAAACATGGCCGTAATCGTGATTATTGTGACTTCATATATTACAATAATATTTCCTCCAAATTATTGGGGGGGGGAGGGAAATTGCCCCCTTGCCACCCCCGAATTACGCCTATGGGTTCAGCATCAGAAATGAATAGTTTTGGACTCCCACTTTAACATATTTTTTTACAATAGTGTTTAATTGACAGTGCATGCTTTCATCAAAATAACAGCGAATTTCATTTTGTGTAAACTTAAACCCAATTTAAATAAACCTTGAAGATTGATAATAAACCTTGATTTAAATAATCTTTATATATAATTCTTTAAGCAAAATTTTTAAGTCAAAATTGTGGGAGTTTGGTAAATCGCAGAATCATGGGAGAGGGCTCAAATTAAAGGTCTCAATCCCAGGGACTCGGGAAAAATAGCAGTATTTCCAAAAAGTTACCAGCAAACGAGAAATAACGTAAAACATCCCCCATAAGAAAAGCATGGGGATTTAAAAACGTCTGCATTGTTTACATTAAAACATGTGATTAAGAGTCTACTTTGATTACTTCTATTTTCCTCAGTATGAAAATCAGATGATGCAGAGTATTGGAGAAAGGGGCTTTTGCCCCTTCAAGCCACTAGTTATAATATAATTTTACAGTTACCCCCTCTAAATCCCTACAAATTACTGTTATTAACAAACTAAATTCTTTGAATATGCCATTGTGAAGTATTTCTAGTATTGTTGGTTGTCTCCCAAGTTTTGACTTTCATCATTTGTTGTATTTGATTGTTACATAATTTATTTTGTAAAAAAAGTTTACTTTTTGTAGACTTTCCTAAAGGAAAATTATAAAACTGATACTGTCCAGTGGAATCACAGTATGAAAGGAGATATTTTTGATGATTTTAAGCTCAGAATCAAAGAATTGGAAGTCCACAAACGCCTAACATTTGAACACTGAATACAACCAGTAATGAGTAGAGTATGTAGAATCAGTGTTTTAAGATATATTGGTGTAAAGACATCCTTGAGACCAACTTAACTTTCTTAATCTACTTTCTTAATCAGGCTCGTTTAATTTACAATTGCTTAAACTTAAAATTCTTAGTAGTTATTTGAAGTGGCTAAAACCATGGGCTACAAAATTGTAAGTGTATTGTGTCTAATTTTAATGTTTTGTCTATTTGGTGCCATTGTTTTGACGAATTCTGCTGCTTTTGTCACAGATTTTACCCCAGGCCCTCGTCAAAGTGGTTATCCCGACAGAAAGGTAATGATCCAATTCTCAGGTGAGTAGCGCACCTGCCTCATGCGGTTGACGTCTATTTGCAGGTCTCCCCTGGCCCGCCCGCCCCTGGAAACTCTAAATAGCGTTATGCTGCTATTTTCATTCAGTCTTTTATCTCTTTTTTAGTTAAGGGAACACGTGGTTCAAGTAAATCTTGAGTAAAAGCGTACGAATCGGGTAAGAAATAGAAGTTAAGTATGGAATTAAGGCATTTATAACTTTTTTTTGAGAACTTTTACTTAATATAAAGTTCTCATAGATGAAACATTTTTAGTTATTCAATTTAGCAATATTACTGAAGTCTTATATGTTGGCGTAAAAATGTCTGATAGTAGTAACTAACTTATTCACAAAATTTCAGCTTCATGATTTTTTTAAGCATTTGTTATGTAGGTTGTTAAAATTTGTTTTCATTCATGGTCAGCTTTTTTACATTTGAGGCACTAGTCCTAACTGACAAACAGTTGTGTAGAAAGTCAATTGTTGAGCTTGTGTTTAATTTGATAAAGTAACTAAACAATATGATATTCCATTAAAAATTATATTGTGAACTCTTTCGGTAAGCAAATTGATAAGGTATCTGGCAACATTTAGCAATTTGTAGAGGTTTCGGGATAAGTAAAATTGCATGTTGAGTAATAAGCTGTGACACGAGTATGCTTCGGGTACCCTAGTGCTTTTTCCTTCAAGGTTTTGTGTTTTGGTTTTTAAATTTGTTTAGTTAGATTTCAATTGTAATTCAAGACATTTCTGTTGTTTTAAAACTTGATAAGACTTATTCTTAAACTGTGTTGTATCTCTGATTACTTTTACAAACCTTTAACCCCCAACAAATATTTACTTACACATGGGTGTGTGCGACACTTTAAAATTTGCAACGGGTATTAAGAGAAGTACAGTATTACAATCTCATAAATTCAACTAACTTAAAAATCACTTATCAGTCAAGTCCAGACATCCTTGTGTTATAATTTTAAAATTACATTTAGTCATTGAAACCTATATGCATCTATACAGAACTTTTCACTTAATGTAAGAGATAGAGGTTACTTGATATGGTTAATACCTGGATCACGAAACTCTTATTGACCTTTATATTTTTTCCAGTAATTAGTAATGCAGTTGTTTTCAGTTCAGGTACTATTCCTCTACTCATTTCTCCAGTATTATTAATTACTTCTGGCCTCTTGAGGCTAGATAAAACTAAACTGTAGCTGTGTAGAACATCTTCTCATAGCGCTGTAATGTAACAGCTGATTTTTTAAAATTCTAGCGCCAATGAATCCCTTAAGTTCTTCTTTGGAACATGAAAAATCTGCTGGTAAAAATTCATTGGTACAAGAAAAACATTTAAATTCATAAATATAATACAAAGAGTAAATTGCTAAAACTATCAATCAATGACACCACGCAAATTAATTTTTTTTTTCCAAAATGTAATTTTGACGTTGATTCTGGAAATAAGTTGATAGTTTTTTTTAAATGTGCAGGATTTGACCCTGAACAAGTACATGCAATTATTTCTCCGATCAGACTTTTTTCTCTGCGGAAAACGTCGGAAAATTAGAAAATAACTTGGTTCTTATAATACTGTCATGTGGGTATTCAAAATGTGCGGAATTTCACCCTGAACATGTATGTGCAATTATTTTCCCGATCACACTTTTTTCTCTGCAGAAAAGGCGGCAAAACGTCGGAAAAAACATTGTTCTTATAATACTGTCATGTGTGTACCTAATCAAAATTGTGCGGAAATTCACTCTGAATACATACAAGCAATTACTTTCCGGATCACACGTTTTTCCACGGAATAGTCGTTAAAACCTTGGAAAATCGGAAAATATCATTTGTCTTATAATTCTGTCATGTGGGTATTCAAATTGTGCAGAATTTCACCCTGATTACGTATGCGCGGTTATTTTCGCGATCGGACTATTAATAAGCAAAAAATTGCCAATAAAGGTTTACAATCTATTCAACACTGAGCGGGCCCAGCGCCGTGGTTTTTACAGTGGCCACAGCACTATTTTTCGGTGGTTTTCATCTGCATTTAATAACGAGGTTAAGATATGATAATATGTCTATCATAACCTAACCTAACCCATGTTTTGCGATGTGCCAGCACGTCGTTTTGACATACAGCGCTCTGCGGAATTAGGTTAGGTTAGTTTATGATAAATAACTAATTTAACTATAACCTGACCTAATCTAACCCATGTTTTGTGATGTGCCAGCAAGTTGTTTCGACACAGTGCTCTGAGGAGTTAGGTTAGGTTAATTTATGATAAATAATTAATGTAACTATCATAACCTAACTCCGCAGAGCGCTGTATAACCTGTTTTTGTCGCTGTGGTGGCACCTTTTTCTACGTTTTCCTGCACACTCCAACTTTAACGGCCGTATCTCGCTTAGTATTAGTCCATTCGGGGAAATAATTGCATTTACGTGTTCAGGGTGAAATTCCGCACGTTTTGGATACCCACATGACAGTATTATAAGAAAAAAAAACTTTCCATTTTTCCGGGGTTTTAACGACTTTTCCACAGAAAAAATGATCATTTCCAGAATCATTGTCAAATTTCCACCATTTAGAGAAAACAAAATTTTTAATTTGCGTGGTGTCGATGAGCGTTAGTTTTACCAGTAAATTAAGATTTATGAGCTATTTTACCAAGTTAAGTCATACTAAAGAGGAATTACACAAAATGTTCAGGAGAGTCCTAACAAGATAGACCTAAAAACAGAAGAATTCCCTTCTTCAAAATTTAAAAAAGAACTAAAATATAGATTAATAGAAAAATATATCTATTAAATTTACGACTTATTCCAGATGTATTACGATCATATTGTAATCAGTAATGTTTTATGTTAAATAAAGTTTATTATTATTTAAAAGATAATATGTTATGTCCTAAAATGTGTTATGTCATTCACAACTTGTACAAAAATCTCTGTTTTGTGTTTGCTCAATTTCTGGCGCTTGGCTATGCCTCACACGGAAAAGTAAGCACAGAAAAAGCCTCTTTTGATCTTATAAATGAACACTATATGTATAGTGCCGAGAGCCATTGACATGAAGCATTGTACACAAATCTTTTTTAATTATAGACAGTACAATTTTTTGTTTTTGTTTTAATGTTATTCACTTGAACACAAATACATGTAAAATCACACTTCCAAATACATCACAATTACAACAGGACCAAAATTATACCTCGATACCACCTAATATTTACTTTTCTACAGAGGCTCACAAGAGAGAGAGAGACAAATACACCAAATACTGTCAGGGAAGAATATTTGAGCAAAATATGTATTTAAACAGTCCTCAATGACGTGCAAATAGTAGTTGCATGAATAATCAGTATATAGATTGCAGAATAAACTAAAAATTGTATATTTTTCTTAAATACTGTTCCTTGAAAATATTTGTTATATATGTTTGTGTGTCTTTTATGAGATAGCCTTGGTAAAGAGGTAAATGTTAGGGTTTGTGACCCTTGTTATTTTTTATTTGCAAGTGTGATTTAGATTATTTGTATTTGTGTGCACAAGAGAAAAACTTAAAAAATAATAAAACAAGTTGTATCAATGTTTTAAAGGTAATGTGGTACATTGCTTTATATCAATGACTCTAGGCAATGCAAGCAAAATAGTGCTGTATTTCAGTTATAGGATCAAAAGATGCTGGTTATGTGTTTATTTTCTATGTGAGGCAAAGTCAAATGTAAAAAATTGAACAAGAACAAACAAAATCTTTTTATATAAGCTGTGAAGCACGTTTATTACACATTTTAAGGGAAAACTTACTTTTTTAAATAATAATAACGAACTAATGACATATTTGTGGATGTATACAAGTAAAAAAGTGGTATAGCTTTCATATGTATTAAACTCTCAGAAATCCAGTTCACACTTATCCGGACTCCCAGTGATGATCTTGAATTTTTTTAAAATATTTTTGCAAATTAATACGAAAAAAACGGACCTTCAGTTTTCACACGATTATCCTGCACTACACAAAAATGTCATGTAGCTTGCATCGTCAGGAGCCCACCGTGCAGTTATCGGTGTTTGTTATTAGTTACGTATCCGTTGTGCTGCTCCGTTCAGGTCTTTTCCGGTCGATGGCTCATCACTGACGATGTAAATTAGTAGACTGGTGACAGTTTTTATCACAGTACACTCTTTCTATGATTTACAGTGTTAGATCAAATCTTTACAAATGTACATACATTTCAATATGTTCTGTTTAAACTACAGTCTTTATGTAATAAATGTGTTCCTCTGATACTACGACCTTTTTTTGTGTTCCGACAATGCTGTCGGTCCCTTTGGTGAAGGAAGGATTAACGAGATTCTACTGTATTACGGAGTGTTTATAACTTTCTTCTGGAAGCTCACTCTTGTATTAGCACATAAACATAAACACATATTGTCATTATTGTGCACTGTAAAGGCAGCATCGATTATTCATGCCCACCTCCGGGATATCCGGATTTTTCTAAATCCAGTCCAGCCGTCCTCCACCGAAATAGTCCGGATTTCTGAGAGTACTGTATTAACATCTGGTTCCAATATCAAGTTAAGTTGTGAAATAAACAATAGTTAAAGATTGCAACGTAAAACTAATATTAGTGTTAGTGTATTTAGTCTTGGTTAAAAATAAAAACCAGAAAGTTTTTGAAACGAATGGAAAGCGTGGAGAAGTCAGGAAATTTTATAAGGAAGTTTTAGTGGGTATTTGTTGTAACTGAAAAATAGTTAACATTGATTGCCATCCCTCCACATTTTAGAGGAAAAATCTTGCTTGAACTCATCTTTATAAATAATTCAGACCTTTTCAGTTTTAAAACTAAAATCAACGTATAGGCACACAACCCACGTGGATTTAGTAGTAATTTGGTTGGATATCTTTCCGGTTTTTGGTTAGTGTGCATTGATTCCTGTCACATGAATTTTAGCTCTAGAGCCTTAGAAATTTATGAAGGTATTTTAGGGAATTAAATAAAAATGTTGTGGGGATTAACGAGACAATTATATTAAACAAATTCATTTTTCTTTTATAAGTTTTGTCGTAGTGATTATTTTTGGTTTTGTTTTATTGTAGTTATAACATTTCAAAAATTGTATTTCTAGTTATTATTTTTTTGAATATTTGAACTAAATTAGATAAAAAGTTTATATTTTCTTTAAGAAAAAAAATAAATATATAACTATATGTGTATTTTAAGAGGACTACATATTAATGGAAAAATAAATAAACTGTGCTCTAGATGTATTTAACATTCTTGTCTCTAAAAAAGTGAAAACTTAGATATTTGTAAAACATAATTGATAGAAATAGTTTTTAGTGATTTTTTTGGGGTATGATACTTATTTATCAGTGGGAAACTGGACAAGTTTTATAATTAAATTTCAACAATGGAATAAAAAATAAGTATTTTATGTAGAAGTGTGAAGTTATTTAACTTATTTAAACATTAAAATGTAAGCTACAGTTAGTTTATATTTAAGTATATTAGTTTAAGTATATATTTGTATGTATCTATTTTAGCAGTAAAATAATTTCACACTTCTCAGCTTACGATCAATAACATTTTATAAATTGAATGATACTGATTAATTGAGCCTTGAAAATATGTCTTTGATAACAAACAAGTAAATTTACACTAACATATATTGATCAAAAAGCTGCGGGGGAGGGGGGCTGACATGTATGTTCTTTTCAGAAATCTGCTCATGCTGATCCACCACATGATAGAATTCGTGATCCGGGAGGGGCCCATGTTTGAGGCGATGATCATGAACAGGGAAATCAGTAACCCGATGTTCAGGTATGTCACCCTAATGTAATCCACCTATCCTAACCTAATCTAACCTATCCTACTCCACTGACTGGATACGCTAGTAGATAAACCATCTGTATAAGGCTATTTTGCCAACTTAAATTGAGCTATAAGTTTATGTAGCCTACATGAAACTTCTCTTACAAGAGAGTTATTTCTCTCTCATTCTTATCTATTTTGTTATTCTCTCCTCTTTTTGGCTGGTCGACACAGATCCAGCCATCCAGAGAAAAGCCGCATTGCTTATTTATGATATCAGCAAAATTAGCTGCTAATAGCGAAGAAACAAATTGTTTATGCTATTTGTTGTAATAATTAATGGAGATGAAATATCTACTAGATTATTCAAATTCAGTGCTATAGTTTTTTTTTTAAGAAATAGGCTACATAACATGAAGGTACTGCTGTCAGATTAAAAAGAAGGTTGCAAAAGATTATTTTTATGTTTTGTTCAGTAGTTTGTATTGTTTCTGTCTGAATGTATTCCTTTTTTATTTTAAACTAAAGTTTGAACATTTATAAATACATTTAAAAATATTCTATAGCATGTACGAATCAACAATACTTTTTAACTAGGGTATGTAAGTTTATATATTTTATCCATCGCTCATTCGCACAGATCCGGTTCCAATTATCCCGCTTAATTTAATTTATGATATAATATATATAGCAGTTGGCTCTGTCAAGGCACATAGCTACCACCGTTAACCATAGTAGAAAAGATTAGAGTTAAATTTTAACTAAAATTATTACTAATTGGATATAAATATTTACTCTTTGTGTTAATTATGTAGGATATCATGTGGGAGTTGGATTCAAATCAGGACAATTTTTAAGGGTGTGCGAGTAGTGATTTTTTTTAATCGAGTCGAGTCGAGTATTACCAATTATTTTCGAGCGAGTATTGCCATCAGTTGGTAGTTTAAAATAGTGTAATGGGATTTGGATACCACCCTAGATTTGATAATCTAAACATGGTTTCTAACTAATGTATGAGTAGCAATACAAAGTTTTGGCCAGTAAAATCTAACTGGATTACATATTGACAAACAAAACACAGTTTGACTTTGGTTTCTGGCCGATAAACCACGGTCCGGTTGTCATTTGGCCAATATCATGTGGTCCAGACATAATTTATAATCAACTAGCTGTTACCCGGCGCGTTGCTGCCGCAGAAGAGGCATTGAATTTGTTTTATGTCAAATACTCGTTCATTTTCAATATGAGCTCGTTCGCTTTGCTCACTCGCCTATCGAAAAAAAGGGTTTGAGTTGCCATTCAAGTAGTTTTTTATTTCCATTATGAGAGTTGGTATTCAATTAGGTTTTTTATTTCCATAATGATAAAGAGCTGTTTACAATAGTTACAGATGTAATCTGATAAAATCAAAATAAATCTTTCTTCCATAAGAATAACTTTGAAGCCCAATGGAGCACAGCTCTAATGTCCTAGGACTTTGGTTAATGGCCTATAACCTTCCCAGGGTTAACCTGTGTTACTATGCAAAATTTCAAAGCAATCGGATGAACGGTATGGCAGCGCATAAAATACGAACGGACAAACATTGATTTTTATGTGTTATTAGATTACAAAATCGTTAATTAAGGCCTATATTAAGTGGCCCGGTCGCCACTTTTGCCGATATTATGTATACCATTGCCATTTTCAGCCTTTAGTACGTGATCCAGTCATAATTTTTGGGCGATATGTTTTCCGTCATCATTTACGGCCAAAATTGTGCAGTCCGATCGTCATTGTCGGCCGATTTTACGTGATGCGATTGCCTTTTGCGACTGTTACTACGCGTTTTGGCCGGTCGTAATCGTTAGCGATCGTCTGGAAATTGGCGGGAAATACTTGCTCGAACTTTCAAGTATTTTTCAAAACTTCGAGTCGAGTTTGAGTATTAAAATACTCAGCCGAAAACTCAAAGTTTTGAGTACTTGCACACCCCTAACAATTTTCATTGCACTTAATCTGTTATTGCCATTTGAGAAATAAAGAAGTTTTTTTCCAAAAGTGCTGGGCTATTTCTGGCATTTTTACTTGGTTACAGAAAAGTAGATTTTCTATGATTAATTATTGATATATTGAATCCCCAGTCATTCAACTTAGATTTTATATTGGTTTAAAATACACTCAGTTGTTATGAAGACTATTGATTAATACTACACAACCCGTAAACAGGACGTTGACACTTTATTTATGTTTTAGTAACGTTTCCCGACTTTGGCAATTTTCGCTTGTTTCAAGAACACCCTGGACATTGGCACTGAAAGGATTAAGTTGTACTTAGATAAAATTTTAAATAGTAATAAATATAACAACTTGAATTTTTTTCAGATTTCTCTTTGATAATCAAAGTCCTGCTCATATTTATTATCGCTGGAAGTTGTTCTCAATGTTGCAAGGAGATATTCAAAACAAATGGAGGACATCTGAGTTTCGAATGTTCAAAGGTATAAACACAAAAACATCCTTTCTTTGGTAGAATTATATGTTTTGAGTCCTTGCTTAGTCAATAAATTGGGGTTTAACCCATTGTGAGCAGTAAAAGACCTGAGAGTGCAACCCCTAGTAGCCGAAGTTATTTACCTCGCCAGGCGCTATGCCCGTGGTCTTAAAATATTGTTTGTTTACAGCCATTGTTTGTTGCTATTTTGTATCTAAATAAAGCTATACTTTTTTATATTAATTTAACAATTATATAAATGCAAATAAAATAGATCCACGCCAATCCGACCTCGGATGGTCGGGCTCCTCGCTTAGTCCGACCTAGCAGTTATCATTTTTTTAGCTTATACATAGTATATGGAGAAAGTATTGTTTTCGTAAGAATTTTCAAATTTGAGTTGTTAGTGGAAATATTCGTTTTGGTGCTCCCTGAACCCAAAAAAGTGGTTTTTACGTGATGTCTGTCTGTGTGTGTGTGTGTGTGTGTGTGTGTGTTTGTGTGTTTTTGTGTGTGTGTGTGTGTGTGTGTGTGTGTGTGTGTGTGTGTGTGTGTGTGTGTGTGTGTGTGTACAGAGCTAGAGCCTTAACCAATGGGCCGATTTTTATGAAATTTGGCATGTAAGTACTAATCCACAATATCTCCAGGCATTTTTTTCACTTTTTTGAATTTTTGATTTTTAAGGGTAATTATACCCCCAAAACCGCTAAAAAATATGAAAAATCAAAATTTCTCAAAAACGGCTATAACGATTTTGATTAAACTTTAGTCGTTTGTAGAACTTTAGTTTTCCAACAAAATGACACCACCCGCATTGCTGTAAAAATTCGGGTTCAGAAATTACAGGACTTAAAACATCAAAAATTCAGTTTTTTGGATTTTTCGTAAAAAGACATAAATATAAAAAAAATATTACTATTCACCATTAAAAAGAGCTCAAAAAACTAAATAATTTAGTATTTTGAATTACTGTTCTACGATTGCTAGTTTCGGAGAAAATTGAAATTTTCATTTTGCGGTAAACGCAGTACGTTGTACCCATGTTATTCTTATGGGGAATAAAAAAATACTATTTCTCTCTTATTTACTGATCAGATTCATTCAAACTTGATATGCTTGTCAAGTTAGTATTGACCAACAGAGGAAATTCGAAATATGTTGCCCCTTAATAACCCTGGGGGGGAATAGGAGGCATTTCCCCTCTTAAAACCACGAGTACAGCAATGGACTCTGTAGTGCCTCCAAAGCAGGGATTTGGGTGGATGTTTTTTAAAACAACTTGTTTACAAGATTTTCTGTACATTCGACCGTGCTTCGTATTCTATATTTAGTAAATAAAAAGTAATTTATTCATTAAAGTTGGGCTAAAAGGGAGAAAGTATGTGTCAGTTTCCTGATATCGTTTATTGTAATTGTTTACGTAGCCATTTCATCGCTGTGTCTGATCCTCTCCTTTTGATGACTTGTCATTGATATTATAAATCAGTAGTCCAGTGAGAGTTGTTTTTACCACAATATACTTTACTTATGATTTACAGTTTTATCACGTTTTCATGTTAATAAATGTGATCTTATGTGAGCTTTTTTATATTCCTACCAGGCTCTCAGTCCTTTTGATGACAGATTAGCAGGGGTCTACAGTATGAACATTTATGAATAACATAGTAGACTAAAACATTTAACCTTATTTCTTTCCTTTTTCATGCCTACCGTGGGATTCTTTTTCATGTGTACCGTGGGATTAGGTGCAACATAATTTCCGGCAGAAACGGGTTTAGAGGGTGGCTATTGTAACAAAAAACTGATCATATTAAATTTTTCTCACAATTCTGATAGTAAGGTAAACCTCATAACATAAAGAAAGAAAGGTAACATCGAAAGATGTTAGCTAATGTATACAAGTTTTCTAAATTTATTGAAAAAAGCCATAACCACTCCGTTTTTGTATGGTGCCTGTTGATTGAAAAAAACCATAACCGCTCCGTTTTTGTATGGTGCCTGTTGATTGAAAAAAGCCATAACCGTTCCATTTTGGTATGGTGTCTGTTGATTGAAAAGAACCATAACCGTTCCGTTTTTGTATGGTGTCTGTTGATTGAAAAGAGCCATAACCGTTCCGTTTTTGTATGGTGTCTGTTGATTGAAAAGAGCCATAACCGCTCCATTTTTGTATGGTGCTTGTTGATTGAAAAGAGCCATAACCGTTCCGTTTTTGTATGGTGCCTGTTGATTGAAAAGAGCCATAACCGCTCCGGTTTTGTATGGTGTCTGTAAGTCTCCACAATAATTTCAGTTTAGTGTTACAGAATCTGTACGACATAAGTTACGGGTGCATTTTAATATTTTCTCGGGCATTGTATAAGATAGCTCTGTGTTGGTGTTCAGGTGGGTCCATCTGGCGACCGCCGCCCATGAACCCGTACACTCAAGGCATGCCGGAGGAGCTGGTGGAGCCGGAGCAAGAGCCGCGCAAGGGCAGTCTGTCGCCCACGCAGCGCGACCGGCTGGAGGACCTCATCCGCAACATGACGCCCGAGCGACTCAAGGTGAAAGACATATACAATAAGTCGGGGATATCCTATCAGCTTTCTTGCCGGGGAGCTTCCTGGTCGGTAATATTCCGTTATGCACAGGGGTGTGCGAGTACTCGAAACTTTGAGTTTTCGGCCGAGTATTTTACCATTCGAACTCGACTCGAAGTTTTGAAAACTACTCGAAAGTTCGAGCGAGTATTTCCCGCCGATTTCCGGACGATCGCTAACGATTGCGACCGGCCAAAACGCGTAGTAACGGCCGCAAAAGGCAATTGCGACCGACCAAAACTTATATTAACGGCCGCAAAAGGCGATCACATTACGTAAAATCGGCCGAAAATGACGATCGGACCGCGTAATTTCGGCCGTGACTAACGATTTTGTCATTTAATATTGATTATAAGCGATGTCTGGACCAGGTGAAATTGGCCAAATGACAACCGGGCCCTGTTTCATCGGCCGGAAACGAATGTCAAACCGTGTTTTGTTTGTCAATACGTCATCCAGTTTGATTGTAATGGCCAAAACTTTGTATTGCTACTCATGTATTAGTTAGAAACCATGTTTAGATGATCAAATCTAGGGTGGTATCAAAATTCTATTACACTATTTTAAACTACCAACTGATGGCAAATACTCGCTCGAAAATACTCGAAACTCGAAAATAATTGGCACTACTCGACTCGACTCGATTAAAAAAATCACTACTCGCACACCCCTAGTTATGCACCAGTTCCTGTAGATTCCTGTTTTATTTATTTTTAATAGAGAGCACTTTCTGGGACAGAATTAGTTTCTTTGATAATCTGATTTTTCTTATCCATAATTTTGTAAGGAAGGTTGGCTAACCTGGTGCGATACTGAAATAATATGTAGTGGGTTGGTATTTTCAGGTTGTGTTAGGCACAACCTTATAAAAACTAAGAAAAGTCTAACCTGCACTGTTTATTTTAATTTATTTTTTACACTCTTAGATATTAGTATCAACTTAGTTTTCGCCTAGACTATTTTATTATAAAAGGTGCAATTTCCATATCCTGTTTGGCAAGTGTGTTCCAATAAGTGATGTGTGCAGGTTGCGGAGGCGATGGTGTTTTGTATGGAGCACAGCGAGGCGGCTGATGAGATCTGCGATTGTATACAGGAGAGCCTCAGCAACCCTTCGACAGCACTGCACAAGAAGGTGAGTGGAAGCAATGCATCCTCTGTGACACTGTTGGTGAAACATCATTTTATATTGTAAAGCAATTAACTCGTCTTGGGTATAAATAATTGTAAGTAACGCTATTCACCCAATGAAAAACACTGTTGTAAAAGTACACATTTTTCTAAAACGTTAGTTGCAAGTAAGTAAGTAAAATGGAGCAAATGAACTCTCTTTTTTTCCTACAAGAAAGTTGGCCAATGTTTTTTAAACAAATATAAATTACATAAAGAAATTCCCAGGAAGCACTTCAGTTCAACAGAATCTAGTGGTAACGCATGTCAATTAAAATAATTTCTTAAAGACAAATTAACATTTATTACATTTTTTACTAAACATTTTTCAGTGCCTAGACAATTGCAATTATTATTAAATAGTTGAGTAATATGTCTCTTTCAGTAGTCCCAGGCATTGCATGTTTCTTGCTTTAAGCCAATGTGAGTGACTAAATTAGGCCTTATACTAAGTTTATTCTGCAGGTTTTAAGTGGTGTGCATGACCTAATTCAATTATTGAATAATTTATTCTTTTTCCAGATTGCAAGATTGTATTTAATATCTGACATTTTACATAACTGTGGTGTGAAGATCACAAACGCTTCTTACTACAGGAGGGGGTGAGTGTTTTATTACCAATGGTTGTATATTAGAAAGATTGCCTATGGATATTTTGCAAAGTTCTTTATAAATCCTATTACAATTTCTGCAAACTCATAGTATCACATAACTTTTTACTGATTTGATAATCTCAATTAATTTATTATGAAATAATTTATGTTAACAGAGTTAGATGTTAGATTTCAAAAAAATATTTTGATGAGTGCCATTTTTGAACTGGTCAAGAGAATTTTAATTTAATTTAAGATAAAATAGGCAGTAAAAAAAGTTGTTGTACTTTCTATGCAGTCACTAAACAAACTTAAGCTCGTGATTCAAAATACAAATCTTTTAAGCTCTATGAATTTCTGGAACCGTAGTTGTGTGTTTAAAAAGATTAGAGTAAAAAATGCAGAAACTTGTTTTAAATGAAATTCAAAACCAAAAAGCCTCCTTTCCATGACTTCCTTCCTGCTTCCTAAAAACGTCCAAGTGCTCTGCACCGTCATACCAAACTTCATCTATGATTCTGTTTATTTTTTATTTTTTTGTAGTTCTCAATCAATGGATCTGGTTTTAGGGTAATTGTTTATTGATTGAAAGACAGTTAGTCTGTTTCAGAACTGTCTGCCTCTCACATAACCCTTCAGTGACTTATTTTTTTATTTTAACCGTAAAAAATTTCTACCTGTGTTAAATAATGTTTACTAAATTAGAGTGTAGTAAAATTGATAGGACCAAATTTGTAATTATGACATTTTATTACAGTATGACTAAATGAGTTTCCGAAGACAATGATGATGATGGCTGATTTTATTTTAAGTTAATATATTCAAATCAAATTTAAGAAATATAATATCATCTTTATATTCATTTCAGGAATCAATTAGTTTTCTCATTTGTCACAATGGTGTTCAATTTACAGTAAAAAAGGCATAACATTTAAGTTTGTGGCTTTAAATTAATAACATTTGCAGGCTAGAATCAAGGTTAATTCCAATATTCAGTGATATACACCAAGCATATAAAATTATTGAAAGCAGAATAAAGGCTGAAGGCTTCAGGATGAGAGTGATGAAAATATTCCAAGCTTGGGAAGATTGGGCTGTGTATTCCAAGGATTTCCTTATAAGGATGCAAAATGCATTCTTGGGGCTTACCTGTGAAGTAAGTAGTGTCTTATCTTATAATGAACATATTTCAAACTGTTGCATTAGCGTTAATACATGTAAAATGTTTTGATTAATGTTACAGTAAATTTTGATCAATCTTTGCTACTGTGGAAGTAAAGGTTATAAGTACTGTGCATTTGTCCTACCGAACCATTAATCATTGCTACTATGGTAGTAAAGTTTATAAGTTAAGTACTGTGCATTTGACCTACCTATCAATCATTGCTACTGTGGTAGTAAAGGTTATAAATACTGTGCATTTGTCCTACCGAACCATTAATCTTTGCTACTGTGGTAGTAAAGGTTATAAGTACTGTGCATTTGACCTACCAAACCATTAATCATTGCTACTATGGTAGTAATGGTTATAAGTTAAGTACTGTGCATTTGACCTACCTATCAATCATTGCTACTGTGGTAGTAAAGGTTATAAGTACTGTGCAATTTAACCTACCGAACCATTAATCATTGCTACTGTGGTAGTAAATAGTGATGTGTCGGTTGTTAAAGTCTGTTGTCGGTTTTACCGGTTTTTTACAAAAAAAAAAGAAAGAAACCGAGAACCGATGGTCTAATCTCGGTTTCGGTTTTTCACTGTCAGTTAGTGCTCGTATTGGAAATAAGCATTATAATGTTGTACAAATATTGAATGACAACCTAAACAACGTTAAACAAAATAAGTGGTTGAAATAAGACTCCTCCCGACAACTAATCACTTCCTTTCTAGTCCCAAAATAAGTCTCAACTAACACAAAAAGAGAATAATAAGATTTATTGTAGCCATTACGCAATACAATTGTTGCAATAGGCATAGTCATGTACATCAACACATTAAACATATTATACAGTATATCACAACAAATAAGTGTATCACGTAGAATCAATTAACTAAAATCCAGATCAGATAAGTTACTATGAAGAAATTCATCCACTGAATAAAACTCTCAGCTTTAACAAATGTTCAATTTTCCTTTTAAATGGTCTTAAGGACAGTTCTCTAACAGAAGCAGGCAATTTATTGAAAAAAAGGTATTGTAAGTAAATGTGACTTTTTAGTGATTTGAAAGTCTAATTTCAGGAGGGACAAGGTTACTTTGGAGAATAATTTTTTTTTCTTATGGAGAATAATTAAAATTGTATACATCGCTTTTTTGTGAATTTATTTGTATGAAACTTGGTATGCGGCTCAATGTGGTATTAAGACATATTTTATGCATTGGAAATTCGCTGAGTGTGCAGGTTTGCTGCGACGGTGGTATTGAACATTTATGAGGTGTAATAAAAACAAATCTCGTAATTATAATAACACATACATACCATGCTAATACTAAAGTTGTTTTGTATGCTCGTCATTTATAAGTAATTTGTAAAGTAAATACCACAGATAAAGCTGTGAAGGTTTTGCACATTGCAGGGTTGTAACAGGGAGCTAAAATGAAAGATATTGGCCCAAGTATAATTGAAAGTATATATTTATCTGAAATGTTGGTCATAAATTAGTAGCTCTAGGGATGAATTAATCTCAGCAAGAGAAGAATGTAAGATTATTAACATCTTCTGCTGTGTTGATTAAATTACTCGAAGTGTTCCTAGTTACTGACTAGAAACCAGCATAGTAAACTAACTTGCCTATAAACCAACATTTTTGAAACAATGGTTTTTTTCAAATTTTTGTGATTAAATAATCTTGAACGGAGACCAGCTGTCCAACATAGTTGGCTAACATCCCTGTAAACGAACAAACGCTAATTCGATAAAATAAACTGAAGTTGTGAGAAAACATATTTAAACTACATGTCTGTGTCAACCATTGTTAACGTGGGTCTGCTCGATTTTATAGATCACGCTGGTCTGTGTCGACAGGATTTTGTTTACATTTTGGTAATGAATGTTTAAAATATTGAATTTCTTATAAGCAGGAAATAAATTACAATAATACTGACTAGATGGTCTGTATATTTTGTAATGTAAAAGTGCAAAATACAAAATTCAGTTCCCAAGCCAAAGGGCAAGGTGTGTGTCATTCTGAAGGGCAATACCAGAGTTGGCACAAAGACATGTTCAGATTGCCCCAATTTGCATATCTAGCATAGAGTTATGTCGGTACTTCTCCTTTAGCTCGACCACACCCCAGTTATAGCAAGCTGTTGTGGTTAGGCTAGACTAGCTTACTGTATTTGTAATGAGAATTTGGTAAGTTTGGAAAAGGATAGACAGCTAGCTTACCTGAAGAGAATAAAATAGGTGTAGCTGGAAACACATAAAAACACTCACAAAAACGCTTGATATTATGTTTTTTGTGTCTCCTATGCAACAACTGTTTTATTCTCTTCAGGTAAGCTAGCTGTCTATCCTTTTCTCACCAAATTCTCACAGCCTAGAGCTTTTCCAAATGAACCTGTATTTGTAATGAGCAGTCTTTCATCTATAGAAATAATCTTTTTGATCCCGATAAGACCTCCGTTCCTGCCCCCTCTAACTGGGGCAAGATCGCGCAGCACTCACTGACCAGTGAGCAGCGTCGTATACATACTCATTGTTGTCATCTCACTTGATTGTTTTATGTGTACTGAGTTATACGTGGCCGATTCCAAATTAAGTGCCAAATAGAAAAGCAAAACCCTCATAGAAAAAGTTAAACAACATCCTATAGAACTAGGATGTTTTATTATTTCGGATTGCCTACAAAACGTATGAGCTTGAGGCAGCGGGTTTTCATCTTAAAAACTTGAAATTGTATTGTAGATAGTTAAATATATCTAATTTCATTCATAATAATTGGTTTTATTATTTCATTCAAGGTACATTTTCTATAGGGGTGTGGTTGAGCTAAAGGAAAAGTACCATTATGTCTTATTATGCATTTATATATTGCTATCTCAAAGGTATTGTACTTTTATTCATGGAGTCTTGGGTTTAATTCATAGGATACATAAGGTTGGACTGCTTTCCCTAAAAAGCGTTTGAATAGTACTATTTAAAAAATAAAATGACTGACCTAGATAACCCAATACTTAATACACGAGCAAAATTTGTGCCATGCTAAGATCTCAGGACCCACTGGAACGATTTTTATGATTAAAGTATCTATGTAAAGGTCTCAATGCATAGGTTTGCAGGAAATCATTAAAATTTACATCAGCCCACAGGGCTTGAGCATTTGACAGCTGTTGAAGGTAACAAAACACAGTACAGAAGCAAGATCAGCTGTTTTAAGCTAACTTCTGGAATGGCATCACAATTTAAACTAACAGAACTGTATTTGCTGGAATTTGAGCAGCTTTATTTGCGAGTATGCTTACAATAAATTGAATCCCTCTCAGTTTGAACGTGGTTGACTCCGGTGTGTTGTAGGCGGTCGAGGAACCGAGCTCAGGGCCGGAGGACGATGGGCTGGGGGAGCCGGAGCCAGAGCCCGAGGCGGAGGCGGACGACGAGGACCTGGACGGCGTGCCACTGGACGGCGCGGCGCTGCTCAAGAGCGCCATGAACCACCAGTCGCAGGACGACATCGACGGCGTGCCCAGTTAGTGGACATTGCACTACTACTGTTAGGGCTCAATATGGCGCATACCAGGGACTTAGTCCGCCATTAACATATCTGTAGACTTTCTCAATTTCCAAATACATTTTTGCTACATTTAAAAGAAATGCAAACAAGAATGTTTCCAACGTTGCTTTAACCCTAGCGGTGGCCAACAGACGCATCGGGTCGGTTCACTCTGTTGCCTTAGAATGGCAGCCGACACAATGTGTCGGTTCAGGACCAAAAATTTTGTAATGTAATAAAACCACTAATAATCAATATGTATATATAGTTCACTTTTGAGTTGATTATTAGTGGTTTTATTACGTTACAAAATTTTTGGTCCTGAACCGACCCGATGCGTCTGTTGGCCACCGCTAGGGTTAAAGCATATATTATAATTATTAGGGTTGGCATATATATATAATTCGAAAGATCATATTCTGAACTTTCATTTTATTACATAAACGAACCCTGTAGCAGCTATATAACAATGTCACAACGATTAGAAATCGAATAAATTTTTGGACGCGACGCGATTCCTGCAGCCGATGCTAGGAAAACGCCAAAACAAGACTTTTTTGAAATTACCCAGCTCGGGTAATATTTGCCATGTGAAGTTGTGGTTGGTACCAATGCACAGCTAAACAGTTGTGCTTCATTGTGGTATTGATTTTTCAAACGAAATATTGATTGGACAGATGATATGACTTTTTGAAAACAGGTTTTTTTTTGTTTCTATAACCAATGGCAAACCGACACAATTGTAGGGTTTGGAAAATCAGATTTATATGCAGTGTAAGTTATAGTTACTAGTCAAGTAATATGTCATTTTGAAGAGGAATAAATGTAGATGAATTTAGTTTTGCCGTTGGCAGCACTGTTAGCAGGTTTTTTCCTGCAACACTGAATTACTTTGTCATATTTTCTCCAGTTCATCTGAAGGCCATCTTGTCTTTATTTAGGTAACTACGCGTTTGCTATTTTTATCCATGAATTATTACTAATGACGTCATTATTTCGGAGTTTTAGTGTTAGTAAAGTGTTTGTGTGCATATAACAGAAATCTTTATGCATTATATTATGCATAAATATTACGGAAGCGTGATAAATAGTGTTTATAAAAAGTGTTGTGTTTTGTTTGTACCTAACGTTGTTTACATAACATTGTTTTACATTGTTACATAACACATATAAACAAAATAATTTACCCTAGGTGTTATACATTGTTATATAGGTAATTGCATATACTACAACAGTTTATATTGGTTTGGGAGGAAAAAATTTGGTGAAAAAGTTATTCACTAAATACTGAGAAATTTATTTTTCCAAATACGCAAAAATATTAAAAATCTTTTATTTACAAATATTTATAAGTGACAATAATTTTTACTATCAACTTTATGACTTTTTTAGATTCCTTACTTAATTAGCTTTACAAATATGTATATATCATTATTAGTATAGCCTATACATACATTACACAACCTTTTTACAACACAAACTACACTGAACAGTTTTCACTTTTATCGGTTTTCCGTTTATTATAATATTATGCCCCTAACACTTACGGAAAAAAATTCTTTTCCCAACATGTTATATACTTCTATGTAGGGAATTAGATTGTCTACAAAATCTATATAATGAATTTTCCATAAAACATCTGTAGAAAAAAAAATACCGAGGCTGCTTTTGAAATTTCAAAAACAATGTAATTCTTTTCTTCTTTTCACTTTACTGGAAAATTGACCTTCCTAGATCTTTTTTCCTTTACTATTTTCAGATTCTGCTGTTCTTTGCGATCAAAATGAATGTAAGGTTTGCTGGGTTTACTTCTACGGTTGAATTTATAAGAATTTTCAAAGAAAGGTCTGCAAAATCGCCAAATTTGCTCTGCCATTTCCCACTTACACCATTGGCCACTGCTAGGGTTAAAATATTTGTTGAAAACATAAATTCAGCTGACCACAATTTGTAATCTATTTGAGAATCAATTTCTAATCTATTTAAGAGTCTCATAATCAATTTTTGAACGACACGTATATGATTTCAGGTTAGACTAATTTTAACACTTGACCAAGCAAGATCATGCCGATTTTCAGTAAAAGTGTTATATCAACCAAGTTTTTTGCATGGGATATCAATTAGGACTTTTGATAGAGTTATTCATCTCTAATAACTGAAGCCCTGCTTATTATTGCGCGTTAACATTAGTGGAACAAATGGCAATTGCGGGGACATTACCACATTGTCCAATCATTATATATAATTCTGTAAGCTAAATTTTTAAGTCAAAATTGTGGGAATTTGGCAAATTGCAGAATGATGTGAGAGGGCTCAAATTAAAAGTCTCGATCCCAGTGACTCGGGGGAAAATAGTAGTATTTCCAATAGGTTACCAGAAAACGAGAAATAACGTAAAAATTCCCCTATAAAAAGAAAAGTATGGGAATTTTGAAAACGTCTCCATTGTTTACATGTAATCCATGCTTATAATGTTCTATTTTCCTCAGCATTAAAATTGGATGAGACAGAGTATTGGAGAAAGGTTACGGGCTGTGGCCCTTCCAAGCCACTAGTACTGTATATAATTCACAATTTTGACAATAGATCAGATGTTTTTTTCTTCATTGTTTCGCTGCTAGAATGAGTTTGAATTATCTTCCCTTTATTTATTGTCTTTGTAGTAATCACTGTCAGCTGTGATACCTTTATTTTATAATTAATGGTGACTGTTGACTAACAAATATTCAATTAAAAACGCATTATTCATGAAACAGTATAAAGGATTAAACATCATGAGTGCTGTGGTAAATTGATGTTATAGAATCAAATAAAATTGACAACCGAGCCGAGCGCCGGACCACGACTCGTGAGTGTCGTGGTCCGGCGCTCGGCTCGGTTATGCAATAAACACTTGTCTCAAGGACCCTAGAGAACGGGAAACGTTTTTTTGGTTTCCCGAAACGTCGGGTAGTGTTAGTGGCGTTAGTAATCGTTTTATTCGTGTGTGTTTTGTATGTGTTTGTGTATTGACAAGAGGATTTCTACTCGGAGATTTTCAGTAACTTCTGACTTAACGCCAAAAATCCTGGAGGTGGTAGTGCCCAATAATTTATTTCTAAATATGGGCATATGTATAAAAAATACATACAAAAAAAAATGAAAACAAATTAAAACAACAAATAAATAAAAAAAAATTTAAAAATTTAAAAAAATAAAAAGTGCTATCCCGAGTATACTCGAGGTTGCACGTCTGGGCTACTTTCGGCGGCTACGAGTATACTCGGGGTTGTGAGCCAATGGGTTAACGATATTAGACGATTGATTTGACCGAAAGCATCTCGCTAGTCTGACGGTTAGGCTCTTGGACTTCGGTTCAAGGGGTCACGGGTTCAAATCCCAGGGTGTCCAAAAAAATTGGAGGCATTGGACCGCTTTCTCTAAAAGCGTTAGTGTTCCATTAACAAAAATGCCATTGGCTTTGTAATACAAAACATCTTTACTTTTTTAAGACTGCTGATAATTGTGGCACTATTGAGACTATCGATTATATGAGAAACAAAGCTGATTCAATACAAGTTTAGTGTGGAAATTACACATATTACTCGCCAGATTCATTTACTGCATCAGCGGCCTTGCATGTCTCAATGATACAGTCCGCATCGGGTAAAGAGTTTGTCACACTTGATTTGTTCCAGTGGAGGAGGACATTGACGGAACACCGATGGAGGAGAGCAAGCCGCGGGGCGGAGGTGCGGGCCCGGGGTTCGTGCTGTCGCGGTGGGAAACAGTGGATCCGGAGACAGTGGAGGCCCAGGCCATGACCACCAGCAAGTGGGACACGCTGGACCAGCCCGCCCACGATTCCCAGGAGGAGGACGCCGGCAATGTGGAGATAAGGTAGTTGTCCGCTGATGGCCAATATCTTTAACGAATTCACTTTTCGATTATTAAATCATTAAATAAAAATTCAAAGAATTGTTTTAAAATGTCGAATGGAGATTGAAGATAAAATAGCAGTGGTATCATACTTTTCCCACGATTCGTTCAAGGAGGAGTTTCTAAGATCAATCAAATTTTCCGGTGCATGTGTGGCTGGCATCCACACGACATCTGTCCAAATTTATCTACTTAAGGTCTTATTCTTAATATAAATACCCCCGTCGCAGCAAACCTGTGTACTTAGCGAATTTCCAATGCATATATGTCTCACTACTACATAAAGCCAATTACCAAGTTTCACAAAAATAAATTCATAAATAAGTGATACATAACATTTTATTTATTCTCCATAACAATAACATTAGGGTTGAGGACGCAGGTTTGCTGCAACAAGGAAGATAAGTAATGTGTTTTTTTGCAATTATCAAAGTAACTGAACCAGGTGAAGCTAGAAACCAAGTTCTATTAATTTAGGCTCATAATTAAGGAAGATGTACAACTTTACTTATTCTCCATATGAATGACATGGGGGCCGAGTATGCAGGTTTGCTGCTACGAGAACTATCAACAAAAAACTTGTTTTTTGTGCTAATCAATATACCACAGGTAGTTGAAGCCACATACCAAGATTCCTCAATATACATTCATAAATAATCGAGATATCAAATTTTATTTATTGTCCATAAGGATAACATTGGACAACGTACTGTGTTTAGCACTTTGACGATCTTTGCAACGGTTGGACTTAGAACAACAATTAAAACACCAAAATTTTTGTTTTTTTGAGCTAAACGTATAAAAAGAAATGTGCAGTTTTTAGTAAAATTATCTGAGAAAAATCTAAAAACCTATTTCCCATAAGATGAACATGGGACATGTTTTTTAATTTTCTCCGCAACCACTTAATCTAGGTTAATGATTCAAAATACCAAATTATTTGTTTTTTTAAGCTCTATAAAATGGCTATAACCAAAATTTAGTGTTTTCAACATTTTGGGGTAAAATTTGCAAAAAACTGATTTTTGGAAAATTGTGAACCCCCTTAAAAACCCCTCCCCATAGTCCGATCGATCTGGTTTTCGAACTTAAAGTCATAAATGCTACTCTCCACATTTGTGCCAAATTTCATCAAAATTGGGCGTTTCAAAAGTTATCGCGGACACATATATATATATATATATATAGATTTGAACGATTAGTGTTTTTGGCATCTGGGGACCTCAAAACGGAAAGTTATCATGGTCTCGGGCTTAAGTCTCACCATGCCACCTACGGTAATAGCTTCTTCCCTATAGGGGAAATTTGCTAAAAAGAACTAAATATGTGCTAGACAATTGTAGCTGTTATCTTAATTCGATTCATTTGTGTCTTTATTTTGAGTTAATAAATTACTCAATACAGTAAACCTCGGATTATCCAGGCCCAAATCATCAGGATCCCGGATTAACCAGACGAGGTTTCTCAAAATAAAAAAAAATTATAGTCAAATCGCGATTTTCTCCCGCGCTAGCGCCTTCTAAGTCTCAGATATAACCACAATACATTAATATACCAACAAGGTCAACCCTAGCAGTGGCCAATGGTGTAAGTGGGAAATGGCAGGTTAAATTTGGCGATTTTGCAGACTTTTTTTTGAAAATTCTTATAAATTCAACCGTACTTGTAAACCTATTCAACCTTATATTCATTTTGATCGGAAAGAACAGTAGAATCTGAAAAAGCAAAATAAAAAAGTTCTAGTTAGGTAAATTTTTTCGGTAAAGTAAAAAGAATAAAAAATGTTATTTTTTTTAAATTTCAAAAGCAGCCTCGGTAAAATAGTTTCTACAGACTTTTTATGGAAAATCGATTATAAACATTTTGTAAACAGTTCAATTCCCTACATAAAAATATATAACATGTTGGGGAAAGAATTTTTTTTATAAGTGTTAGGGCTATAATATAATAATAAACAGAAAACCGGAAAAAGTATAAACTATAGTGTTAGTTTGTGTTGTAAATAAGTAATATATGTATATACTAATAATGATATGTACATATTTGTAAAGCTAATTAAGTAAGGAATCCAAAAAAGGAATAAAGTTGATGGTAAAGAAATATCATCACTTATAAATATTTGTAAATAAAAGAATGTTTTGATATTTTTCCGTATTTGGAAAAAATAAATTGCATATTATGTAGTATATAACTTTTTCACCAAATATTGTCCTCCCAAACCAATACAGACATGTAGTATATTCAATTACCTACATAAAATATATAATACCTCTTTAGGGAAATTATTTTTTTACATTTGTTATGTAGCAATATAAAAATATTCGCGCACTTGGTAAATTTGTAAAAAGTAGTATTTATCATTGAGAGCTCTGTAATTTGTATAAACATAATTAATGTCATGTTATATCTATATATTATTATTACAGGTATTTATAAACAATAATACACACAAACACTTCACTAACACTACATCTCCGAAATAATACCTAATTTACTGATACTTCACGGAAATACATTACCTAACGCATTCAAAGTAAAAACCCAAGATAGCGTATAATCACAAAATATATCGCAGCTGTTACACCTTATGCTAGGAGCAGTGCTGCCAATGACAAAACTAAATTCTTCTACATTTCTTTCTCTTCAAAATAACATATTATTTGACTAGTAACTATAACATATACTGGATATAAATCAGATGTTTCATGAAGGACAGGAGCCGTCCTTTGGCCATTCCACAAAGAAACAAAAAACACCTGTTTTCATAAAATCATATTATCTGTCCAATCAATATTTTGGTCTAAAAATCAATACCAAAATGAAAAACAACTATTTAGGAGTGCATTGGTACCAAACCCAACTTCCCGCGACAATAATTACCCAAGCTGGGTAATTTCAAAAAAGTATTGTTTTGACATTTTCCTAGCATCGGCTGCAGGAATATCGTTGCGCCAAAAATTCATTTGATTTCTAATCGTCGTGACATTGTTATATAGCTGCTACAGGGTTCGTTTATGTAATAAAATTAAAGTTCAGAATATTATCTTTCGAATGATATATATATATTGTTCACTTTTGAGTTGATTATTAGTGGTTTTTTTATGTTACAAAATTGTTGGTCCCTGAAGGACGGCTCCCGTCCTCTGCCACTTTAAGGCGACACAGCCAAAGTACGGGAGCCGTCCTTTAGCCACTGCTAGGGTTATATATATCTAGAGGTCTCGTCTGGTGTAAACAAGTGCAGCCTAAAAGGTCAACCACCATTTGCCCCTCTGTCAACTCTGCTCCCATGGCATCCAACATCAAATCCTTTCTTCACGAGTTATATGACAGACAGGTGACAAAAATTTAACTTGCGAAGAGAGGATTTGATTGGTTACCTGAGGAAAATGGCGGTCGACCATGTAGGCTTCACTTTTTACCCCAGACGAGACCTCTAGATTTATTTAACCTCATTGGGTGACCGTTCATTACTAACCTCAACTTGTGAGGTTATGGGGCGTTTGTCGCTGTGATTAGATTACATTGTGGGTTACGATAGTCAAACAAACATTGTCTCTATTCTGTTTTTACAGTCTTTCCATGCAATTTTCTGCATTAATGTTGCAGGAGCTAGTGTCCCGATCGTTAATTATGCGATGTTATAGAAGCTTCAGATTATCTGGATTTGTTGCTATCTGGATCAATATGCCGCCACATTAGTCTGGATGTTTACTGTACTCAGTTAATAAATACTAATTGAGTTACCAAATTGTGTTATTCATAATCAAACCGCATATAATAGATGGTAATATTAATTGTAAAAAACTCCTACCTAGCCACTTTGGGGTAATAGTCAAAAGATTTAAAAAGTTGAAGGAAAATTACAAATTTATTCTGTAAATTTAAAACTCATAAACTTTCAAAAGAAGTAATGTGTACGGTAGTGAGGGACTTTGGTGGGTGTCAAGGTTCCAATGACAGCTGTGAAGTGTTTTTTTTTTAAGTTCATTATTACGCTGTGGTTAACATAGATTAACGTAGATTAACATAGATCCTACCCCTTAATCTTTGAGACTTGGTTAGCAGGCCAGACTAGAATAGAATTCAAGTTTACTTAAAAAATTATGATTCTCTTCATAAAAAATAATGGAAGATAACTCCTCACATGAGCCCAAATCGGCCCGGTTATTGAGAGAGAGCAGAAGTCATACGGTAGTTGTTTCTTTTAACAACTTTGCTGTATGGAAAAATCGTCTAACATATTTTAAAACACAGTCGAATCAACAATTTCAGCACCCCTATTCACTTTTCGTTTACTACTGACTTATGTTTTATAGAGATTTTTACTACTGACTTATGTTTTATAGAGATTCCAGTGACGATAGAAGAGCCAAGTTGCGAGAAATAGAACTTAAAGTTATGCAGTATCAAGATGAACTGGAATCTGGAAAACGCAGCCTGAAGTACAACTTTACCATAGCCCATCAGGTGGAGCATTACAGAAGAAAACTGCTCAGGAAGGTAGGAATATTCTTAAATATGTTACAATTTCCTTCCCCTGAAATATGTCTTATCACTTTATCTCATCAAACTATTCGTACAAAAATTAAAGAATATCTCACATACTCACTATCAAGGTAATAAGTTTATGTTATATTTAATTAATAAATTGAGTATTCTTACAATTGTTAATTTTTAGGCTGAAAAGGGAGGAAGAAAAGAAGAGAAAAAAGACAAAGACAAAAGGGAAACAAGAAAAAGTTCATCACCTGAAGATAGTAGAGAATCGTAAGTATTTCACAGCAAATTGTGCTCATTTAATCTGCTGTTTACAAATTAATATATTTTCATGTAAACTCAAGGTTTATTGTGACTTGTGAACAGTTATTTTTTAATGTATTAACAGGAATAAATAAAGTGAGACAGAAGATCTGTGGTGATAGACACTGTGAACTCATTACCTCTTATAGCCTGGGATTCGGCGGCTATATGTGAATGGAAGAATAGGTTCTGGGACTCTTTAAATACAATCTGTAACATAATAGTAAACTAACTTAGCCTTTTACGTCACCTGTTAATTATCTAACCCATTTTAACTTTACCTTGTGGGTTAGGTTTTAGGTATTGATTATTAGTGTCCTTTATAGCAACCCGTTTAAGAAAATGCCCTAATCATTACATTTGTTGTCTAATTGAGGTAAACAAATTCCAAAAACCTGTATAAGGCTTTTTTGATTCTTGAAATATCATGAAAATATGAATATACATCTAACTGTTTCTTAAAATACATATATCTCAATTTCCATTTCCAGATCGACACGCAAGTCTAAAAGATCAAGAAGTAGTTCAGAAAGTCCACCTCCTCCTAAAAAATCGCATAGGTAAGTGTTTCTGATATCAGATAATATGTTTATCAAATGTAGATGCTTCAAATTCAAAATTATTTTTATTTTATTTTTCGCCTGCTTCACATAAATTATATTTAATACAAGTCAAAGGTTTGACAAAATGGTGGTTATAAGTTTACTGCTGAATGTCAAAACCGGGTTTTCACCAGGTGTGGTAAGCTAAACTTAAAAAGAACCTTACTGCATATTGAAGTTTTGAGAACGTAGTTTCCACTGAGCTCCAGAGGTAGCAGTACCATCGCATCATCAAAACTAATTCAGCAAGTGCTGCCCCTGTCGGATTTTGTTTAAACTACGATAAACAAGCAATCCCCCTACTAACTCATAATGACCCCCCAAGTAAAGAACCACTGATTTAAGCAATCCTAGTAGTAAATTATCCATGTTTTTTAACATCTCTATAGGATCATCTTTTCTTAGCCAATCAAGGATTTATGTTAGGGATGTGTCGGTTCTTAAAGTCAATTATCGGTTTTACCGGTTTTTTACAAAAAAAAAACAAAACCGAGAACCGATGGTCAAATGTCGGTTTGTTTTTTTCACTGTAGTAAGTGCTCGTATTGTAAATAAGCATTATAATGCTGTACAAATATCGAATGACAACCTAAACATCGTTTAACAAAATAAGTGTAAGACTCCTCCCGACAACTAATCACTTCCTTCCAGTCTCAAAATAACTCTCAACTAACACGAAAGGAGAATTGACAGGAGTTCTATTTATGAATGTACGTGAATGGAGACAACAGATAAGGAAGCAAGGCGGGTGGGGTGGGGAGGGTTTGGTTGCAACAACAAATTTGACTTTGACAGGTCCCGAGTGCAATTATCTGTCACTGTTAAACATCTTTCTCTCTTTGAATACTGATATGTATATTTAATCGTGCTCTTTTCCCATTATAAATTTAAATTAAACTGATTTTGTTTATTTTATATTATTGTAGGATACTAGTAAAATCAATATTAAATTGTAATTGACAAAGTTGTAAATTAGTTGAAAAATTAACTACAAAATACCTACTAAATAATTGTAAAATGGCTACATATGATTCAAAATTGTATACGTTATTTAAAATAAATTCACTCAAAACTTTACATGATAGAGCCAATTAGTAATTTAGTATTCTTCTGCTTCAATGGGATTTATTGCTCTCTATTCATGAAAGGTGCTAATGAAAGACGTCTGAACGTGAGCAAAAAACTACTTGGAGCCTAGACACAACAAAATGCCGGTCTGACTGTCTCCCTAGGAGTATTATTTGTGATCACTTCCTTGTTTAAAATGTTCTGGTTTGGTTTTTATAATTTAATCTGTAATCTATAAACTGTATTTACGATTAGATTCTGGGTTTCCAAAGTCTACAAAAGTAAAATATCAGCAAAAACAGGAAAACTTATTTCGTTTTTAAGATTAGGCCTACAGTAGGCTAAACTTAACCTTACCATCTTAACAAAGTTTAAGTTAAAGATTACTGTCCAAGGCTAACTTGTTATTATTTGGCTGAACAAGGTTTTAAGCCTAGGTGATTAATTAATTTTGTAATGGTCCATAATGTTTAATTTAAATTAATTTGATTATTTGTCTTTGATTGATTACTTGTGACTTTTTAACCAACTCTCCTGCATAGTGTCTCTGCAGCAGTATTTATGTAAACCAGCGAAACAAAGTATGAAATAGGGATTTTTATCGGCAGATAATATAGTATTCTTGAATATGTACACAGGTTGGTATATTGCTCCTCCAATTAGACATATGCTGTTTTGTAGTGAGGTCATGTGTAGTAAGGTTTCAGTTACTCAGAAAGATACAGTTGTAATAGTAATAACCACTTGTTGTGTAGCTATTGAATAAAATTACATGGCTGAAATATAGTAGGCTACATCTTGTAAGGGAAATGAAAATGTTAAGTTTTGACTTAAAAATATGGTAATTCTTAGAGATTGATGTAACGTGTGGTACTGGCAAAGTAAATGTCCGAATCCGGAAAGTATCCGATCCGAAACCTTAACTATCCGATCCGAACTTAAGCAATCCGAACCGAATTCGATCTGAACTAAAAATTCACTATATGCATACCTCTATTACCGATAACACCGAGAATTTGAAATATCTAAATAATGCATGTCAGTAACGTAGTCTACGTAACTAATAGATTTTTAACTGCTTTTTTTAAAGGTTTATTAATTAAAAAGTGGGGGTTTTGGCAATTTTCCTGGGGCTTACAAGGTAAAATATACCTGCATGCCAAATTTCACGTCCCTAGCTCGTCTGGAAGTGCTCTAGATTTGTATACCTCAGTGAGTCAGTGAGTTACACAAGCGGCTGTATATATGTTAGACTCACTTCGCTCGCTGGGGGCTCCGCCCCCAGACCCCTGTGGGGGGCTTCGCCCCCAGATCGCTGTTTGGCCACAGTTTAATGTAAATTGGTCCAAATTCTATTTAAGACCAAAATTCTACAACTATTCCAAGGCTTTGATTATATTAAGGGTTTAACCTATAAAATCCGGTCATATGCCTGTTGCTGAATACGACTTGTCATGGAGACGTAGTATGATAAATTTTAAGCCTCAATGTATTACCTAAGTGCTCGAAAAAAATGAATACCCTTAACTGATGTATAATGTAGCCTTTATAAGGCATCTTTTGAACCTTATAAGGAATACGACCACCGTTAACAACCTGAAATACTATGACTTTGGGTTTCTACAATCCTTCTGCAGCAAATATGACATGATTTATAAGGGATTTTTCCCTCGACAGAGTGCAACATAAGAAATGTACCCGAAAAACACGAAAAAGTCTACAAAAGCTCAAAAATGTTGATTTTTTGGGGTGTTTAAGATACTTTATCTGGGCGTGTGAGTGTTGCTTGGTACTAATTGTAATGTAGGAATACTGTGTGATAAATATTAGGCCTCTAAGTTCTATATTAGAGCGAAAAACCACAAAAAATCTTAGAAAAAAGCTTAAATTTAAAAAATCTAGCGCTACCTAAGGGTGAAGGGGGTGAGATACGGAAAAATGTCATAGGACTGAAGTTGTAGTTCGTCTAAAATCCGTGCCACATAGAGGTCTTCGTTTTTCGATAGGACAACCCGTTTGGCCGCTAGAGCTAAAAAAAAAATACTACATTTTGATTTTGTATTCCCAAATTTTCTTTTTGAGATAGTTCAAATTAAAAATAGTAGGATTTGGGAAGAAAAGGTGCAAAGCACACGCAAGACATATATCACGATCCTAGTTAAAGTATAAATGGTGATACGTGCATTCTAATTAATAACAATTGTTCCGGAACCGGCATTTCCTTACTACTTATAGTTAGAAAACGGTCAAATCTATGAAATTTAAGAGTTTTTTTATTTTCTGACAGGTTTAAGTAATAAAAATTGGTCATATTTCTGCTGTTGTTTACTAAGTGTGATGTAGACATACTGCGTGCCCAATATTAGGCCTCCATCAAGTATATTAACGTGAAAGGAAATAAACAACCGCCACAAAATCTCAAAATTTGAAAAAATCTAGAGCTATCTAAGGGTGAAGGAGACGAGATACGACAAAAGGTTATAGGACCAAAGTTGTAGATCTTGCAAAATCCGTGGACGTGGTGCTGTCCGTTTTTTGATAGGACCATCCGTTCGCGCGCTAGAGCTCAAAAACTGGAATTTTAAAATAAGCCTTTTTTGGGGGTTTTAAATATTTTTTTTAGGGGGGTTAAAATAAAATATTGTTGGTTTTGGCGGGGGGTTACAAGCTATAAGCTACCTGCATGCAAAATTTCAGGTTTCTAGCTCATCTAGAAGTGGTCTAGAATTCGTATACCTCAGTCAGTCAGTCAGTTAGTCAGTGAGTTACACATGCGGCTGTATATATATTAGACTCGCTTCGCTCGCTGGGGGCTCCGCTCCCAGACCCCTGTGGGGGGCTTCGCCCCCAGGTCCCTGTTGTAAATTATACCCTTAACTGATGTATAATGTAGCCTTTAAAAGGCGTATTTTGAACCTTATAAGGGATACGACCACCGTTAAAAACCTGAAATACTATGACTTTGGGTAACTAAAAGCCTTCTGCAACAAATATGACATGATTTATAAGGGATTTTACCCTGGACAGTGCGCAACATTGAAAGTGTACCCGAAAAACACGAAAAGTCTACAAGAGCTCAAAACTTTTATTTTTTTGGGTGTTTAAGATACTTAATCTGGGCGTGGGAGTATTTCTTAGTACTAATTGTAATGTAGGAATACTGTGTGATAAGTATTAGGCCTCTAAGTTCTATATTAGAGCGACAAACCATTAAAAACCACAAACAAATTTGTGAAAAAAGTTTAAATTTAAAAAATCTATCGCTATCTAAGGGTGAAAGGGGTGAGATACGGCAAAACGTCATAGGACTAAAGTTGTAGTTCGTCTGAAATCCGTGACACATAGTGGTCTTCGTTTTTCGATAGGACAACCCGTTCGGCCGCTAGAGCTTAAATAAAAAAATACTACATTTAGATTTTTGTAATCGCAATTATTTATTTTATTGAGATAGTTCAAACTAAAAATAGTAGGATTTGGAAAGAAAAGGTGGAAGGCACATGCATGCCAAATCTCACGTCTCTAGCTCAAGTATTATTGGTGTCACGTGTATATCCAATAATATAAATTGGGACAGAACCCCCAATACACCACCACTTATACTAAGAAAACGGTCATATCTAAAGATATTTAGATTTTTTCATTTTTCAACATTTTTCGGTTTAATTAATAAAAACTGGTCATATTTCTGCTGCTATTTACTAAGTGTGATGTAGACATACTGCGTGCCCAATATTAGGCCTCCATCAAGTATATTAACGTGATAGGAAATAAAAAACGGCCAAAATATTTCGAAAATATGCCGAAATTTGAAAAATCTAGCGCTACCTAAGGGTGAAGGAGACGAGATACGACAAAAAGTCATAGGACCAAAGTTGTAGATCGTCTAAAATCCGTGGCACGTGGTGGTCTCCGTTTCTCGATAGGACCAACCGTTCGGCCGCTACAGCTCAAATAAAAAGTCACTATTTTGAACATGTTCAAAATTTCCTCCATTTTGAATTTTTTTGAGGAGGTTAAAATAAAAAATTGTAACTTTTTGGAATTTTCCTGGGGGTTACAAGGTACAAGCTACATACATGCCAAATTTCAGGTTTCTAGCTCTTCTAGAAGTGGTCTAGAATTCGTATACCTCAGTCAGTCAGTGAGTTACACATGCGGCTGTATATATTATAGACTCTCTCCGCCCCCAGACCCCTGTGGGGGGCTTCGCCCCCAGGTCCCTGTCGTAAATTATACCCTTAACTGATGTATAATGTAGCCTTTAAAAGGCGTATTTTGAACCTTTTAAGGGATGCGACCACCGTTAACAACCTGAAATACTATGACTTTGGGTAACTAAAAGCCTTCTGCAACAAATATGACATGATTTATAAGGGATTTTACCCTCGACAGTGCGCAACATAGAAGATGTACCCGAAAAACACGAAAAGTCTACAAGAGCTCAAAAACTTTGATTTTTTTGGGTGCTTAAGATACTTAATCTGGGCGTGGGAGTATTTCTTAGTACTAATTGTAATGTAGGAATACTGTGTGATAAGTATTAGGCCTCTAAGTTCTATATTAGAGCGACAAACCATTAAAAACCACAAACAAATTTGTGAAAAAAGTTTAAATTTGAAAAATCTAGCGCTATCTAAGGGTGAAAGGGGTGAGATACGGCAAAATGTCATAGGACTAAAGTTGTAGTTCGTCTGAAATCCGTGGCACACGGTGGTCTTCGTTTTTCGATAGGACAACCCGTTCGACCGCTAGAGCTTAAATAAAAAAATACTACATTTAGATTTTTGTAATCGCAATTATTTATTTTATTGAGATAGTTCAAACTAAAAATAGTAGGATTTGGAAAGAAAAGGTGGAAGGCACATGCATGCCAAATCTCACGTCTCTAGCTCAAGTATTATTGGTGTCACGTGTATATCCAATAATATAAATTGGGACAGAACCCCCAATACACCACTACTTATACTAAGAAAACGGTCATATCTAAAGATATTTAGATTTTTTCATTTTTCAACATTTTTCGGTTTAATTAATAAAAACTGGTCATATTTCTGCTGCTATTTACTAAGTGTGATGTAGACATACTGCGTGCCCAATATTAGGCCTCCATCAAGTATATTAACGTGATAGGAAATAAAAAACGGCCAAAATATTTCGAAAATATGCCGAAATTTGAAAAATCTAGCGCTACCTAAGGGTGAAGGAGACGAGATACGACAAAAAGTCATAGGACCAAAGTTGTAGATCGTCTAAAATCCGTGGCACGTGGTGGTCTCCGTTTCTCGATAGGACCAACCGTTCGGCCGCTACAGCTCAAATAAAAAGTCACTATTTTGAACATGTTCAAAATTTCCTCCATTTTGAATTTGTTTGAGGAGGTTAAAATAAAAAATTGTTACTTTTTGGGATTTTCCTGGGGGTTACAAGGTACAAGCTACATACATGCCAAATTTCAGGTTTCTAGCTCTTCTAGAAGTGGTCTAGAATTCGTATACCTCAGTGAGTCAGTCAGTGAGTTACACATGCGGCTGTATATATTTTAGACTCGCTTCGCTCGCTGGGGGCTCCGCCCCCAGACCCCTGTGGGAGGCTTCGCCCCCAGGTCGCTGTTTAGCCACAGTTTAATGTAAACTGGTCCAAATTCTATTTAAGATCAAAATTCTAGAACTATTCCAAGGCTTTGATTATTTTAAGGGTTTAACCTATAAAATCCGGTCCTGTGCCTGTTGCTGAGTACGACTTGGTATGGAGACGTAGTATGTTAAATTTTAAGCCTCTATGTGACCTAAGTGCTCGAAAAAAAATTAATACCCTTAACTGATGTATAACGTAGCCTTTATAAGGCGTCTTTTGAACTTTATAAGGAATACGACCACCGTTAACAACCTGAAATACTGTGACTTTGGGTTTCTACAATCCTTCTGCAGCAAATATGACATGATTTATATGAGATTTTACCTTCGACAAAGTGCAAAATAGAAAATATACCCGAAATACACAAATAAATCTACAAAAGCTCAAAGACTTTATTTTTTTTGTGTATAAGATATTTAATCTGGGCGTGTGAGTGTTGCTTGGTACTAATTGTAATGTAGGAATACTGTGTGATAAATATTAGGCCTCTAAGTTCTATATTAGAGTGAAAAACCATTAAAAACCACAAAAATCTTAGAAAAAGGCTTAAGTTTAAAAAATCTAGCGCTAACTAAGGGTGAAGGGGGTGAGATACGGTAAAATGTCACAGAACTAAAGTTGTAGTTCGTCTAAAATCCGTGGCACATAGTGGTCTTCGTTTTTTGATAGGACAACCCATTTGGCTGCTAGATCTCAAATAAAAAAATACTACATTTTGAATTTTTTTATTCACAATTATTTATTTTGTTGAGATAGTGCAAACTAAAAATGGTAGGATTTGGGAAGAAAAGGTGCAAGGCACATGCATGCCAAATCTCACGTCTCTAGCTCAAGTCTTATTGGTGTCACGTGTATGTCCAATAATATAAATTGGCATAGAACCCCCAATACACCACTACTTATACTAAGAAAACTGTCATATCTAAAGATATTTAGAGTTTTTCATTCCAAAATCCGTGGCATACAGTGATCTTTGTTTTTCGATAGGACAACCCGTTTGGCCGCTAGAGCTCAAATAAAAAATACTACATTTTGATTTTGTATTCCCAAATTTTCTTTTTGAGATAGGCCAAACAAAAAATAGTAGGATTTGGGAAGAAAAGGAGCAACGCACACGCAAGCCATATATCACGATCCTAGTTAAAGTATAAATGGTGATAAGAGCATTCTAATTAATAACAATTGTTCCGGAACCGGCATTTCCTTACTACTTATACTTAGAAAACGGCCAAATCTATAAAATTTAAGAGTTTTTTTTATTTTCCGACAGGTTTAAGTAATAAAAACTGGTCATATTTCTGCTGTTATTTACTAAGTGTGATGTAGACATACTGCGTCCCAAATATTAGGCCTTCATCAAGTATATTAACGTGATAGGAAATGAAAAACCTCCACAAAATCTCAAAATTTGAAAAATTCTAGAGCTATCTAGGGGTGAAGGAGACGAGATACGACGAAAAGTCATAGGACCAAAGTTGTAGATCTTGCAAAATCCGTGGCACGTGGTGGTGTCCGTTTTTTGATAGGACCATCCGTTCGCACGCTAGAGCTCAAAAACTGGAATTTTAAAATAAGCCTTTTTTGGGGGTTTTAAATATTTTTTCAGGGGGGTTAAATAAAATATTGTTAGTTTTGGCGATTTTCCTGGGGGTTACAAGCTATAAGCTACCTGCAAGCAAAATTTCAGGTTTCTAGCTCGTCTAGAAGTGGTCTAGAATTCGTATACCTCAGTGAGTGAGTGAGTTACACATCGGGCTGTATATATATTAGACTCGCTTCGCTCGCTGGGGGCTCCACCCCCAGGTCGCTTTTTGGCCTCATGTTGAAGTGGTGTAATATCAAGTGGCCCAGAATCCCCATAAGACTACTACTTATATTAAAAAAACAGACAAATTAGCATATATTTCAGTATAACACCATCTGTTTTGCCGCTAGGACTGTTTAAAAAACACTGCATTTTGATTGTTTTTATCCGCCATTATGAATTTTTTGAGGTAGTTAAAAAAAATATGCTTGGCAATTTTCTCTGGGGTGCAAAGCACATGCTTGTCAAATCTCATGTCCCCGAGCTCAAGTATAAATGGTGTCACGTTCATGTCCAATAATATTAATTTTCACAGAACCCTCATTTCATAACTACTTATACTAAGAAAATGGTCATATCTAAAGACATTTATAGTTTTTCATTTCCCGACAGGTTTAAGTAATAAAAACTGGTCATATGACTGCTGCTATTTACTAAGTGTGATGTAGACATACTGCTTGCCCAATATTCGGCCTCCATCAAGTTTATTAATGTGATAACAAATTAAGAACCGCCACAAAATATGAAAAATGTGCCGAAATTTGATAAATCTAGCGCTACCTAAGGGTGAAGGAGACGAGATAAGACAAAAAGTCATAGGACCAAAGTTGTAAATCATCTCGATAGGACCAACTGTTAGGCAGCTAGAGCCCGAATAAAAAGGCAATATTTTGAACATAATTGAAATTTCCTCCATTTTGAATTTTTTTGAGGACGTTAAAATAAAAAATTGTAACTTTTGGCAATTTTCCTGGGGGTTATAAGGTACATGCTACATTCATGCCAAATTTCAGGTTTCTATCTCATCTAAAAGTGGTCTAGAATTTGTATACCTCTGTCAGTCAGTCAGTCAGTGAGTTACACATCGGGCTGTATATATATTAGATTTACAATCTGAGACCTCCAAAACCTAAAGGACAACTCATTTGGAGCAACCAAAACAGTTAATTTGGATAACATATTAAAACAACAGAAGAGAGCAGTAAGAATAATGCTTAAACTAAACCATGATGATTCAGCCAAAGAACACTTTAAACAGATAAAAATACTTACTGTATATGGGCAATACATTTTCGATTTTATTTTATTGGTCAAAAATAAAATGGCAAATGAAGTTTCTAACCAACCTGTGCATCATTATAATACAAGAAAAAAGAATGCGGTTATGCAGAATCATCATAGATTAAAATTGTATGAGAAAAGGCCCTCATACGCTGGGGAAAAATTTCTAAAAAGTATCCCAGAACAAATAAGAAATGAAAAAATCACATTAAATTTAAAAAACAACTGAAAGAATATTTAATTGAAGCGGCCATTTACTCGTTAGAGGAATTCTTCCATCTCCCTCTAAAGGAATTAAGTCTACATTAAGTCACGTATAAAATACAATTGTTTAAAGTGGAAGTTGAAATCCTTAATTAGCTCCTGCTGTACTTAATTAAGATGGTGATGCGATTGTTTGTTTATTAATTGTACCATTTTCGACGCTGTTCAAATGTTGTATTCTGTACTTCTTCATGAACAAAGATGATTGACTATTGACTATTGACTAACTCGTATAAAACATTCTTCCTTCTGTCATTCTGTGGTGAGTCTGACCTGTCTTAATTTTTTCACAGATCTCGCAGCCGCAGCCCTCGGAAGTCGTCCAGGAAGGCGTCTCGGTCGCCACACAGTCGCAAGTCGTCTCCGTCGCGGTCCAAGCGAGGCGGTTCACCGTCATCGAGTCGCAAGCGCCGCTCACGCTCCTCCTCCACCCCTCCGAGCTCCCGGTCCAAGTACCGCTCCCCCTCCCCCTCCCCTCCACCCCGCAAACATAACACACCACCTCGCAAGCATAAACACAAGCACAAGAACTACTAGCCCTGTAAGTTCCTAATGTACCTTAACACCCTAGGTTAAGTAGACAAATTCTTAGTTAAGATATCATATTGTATTATTCTTTTTTACTGCAGTGAGCTGAGAAGGATGTTTAGTAGCCACGTTCTTTAGGTTTGAATCAGGCAATAAAGGTTATACATATTAAAAATAAAGTAAGTTAAATTGGCAAATTTCAAAATTAGGATCTAAAGGGCTGTTTGCCTTATTTTTAATGTTGTTGAGGGCTATGCAATTATATGAGGGCACTTTTATGTGCATCACACATATTGGGGTTGTAAAAGAAATACTATATATCTAATTTCAATGGCTTATGTATGGCAAAGTGGTTAGCAGTAACTCCAAAAGATATTTTAAGTGCAGTAAAGGGAATAAAATCCAATCATCTTTATTCATTGCAATACAAATAGTACAGAATGGCGTCAATCATAGCATAATCAATATGAGCTTTGTAACTTAATACTAAAGTACATCATTTAATAACATTTGCACAGTTTCTTATAATTATATGAATTACTCAAAAAAACTGAGAATGGCTATGTGAATGTGGTAGCTATGATTTCTACAATATGCCAAATAATTTATTAAAATGCATCATTAGTAGTTTAGCTGAGCCTCTTGCTAAGTGCATTAGTTATCTTTTAAGAGATGGTATTTTTCCAGACCAATTAAAGATTTCTCGTGTATGCCCACTCTATAAGAAAGGTCCCAAACACTAGGGGTCTGCGGTGCACCGAAAAATCGGTACCGGTTCGGTACAAAACGAATTACCGAATTCGGTTCGGTACCACTACGGCGCCGGTACTAAGTCGGTACGGTACAGCCTAGAACTACAAAAAATCAGTATTCACTGTTTATCAACCACATTTTTCCTTCAGTTTTATTCATAACATCTTTTTCGTCCGTTGACATTCTAGTGACATGCCTTTGCTCACGACAGCAACTTTCAACTTTGACCGGCATTCGCGAGTTTATAGGTTCACAATCGGATCACGAATGATGATGAGATGTCTTTACAGCATTGATAAAGCCGCCTCCACAGACTGGCCGAATGTTTCGTCAAGTTACGTACAACTCGGCGAGTAATGAAATAATGTACATAAACATCGAGAGTAACAGAGGTTGCGACGTATTTTCCCCCTGTAAGAAAATATCCGCAAGAGAGGTTATTTAATTTCGCCGCGGACGGCTCAGCCTGTGATGGCTGGGTTACTCCAGGGTTCCACTGGCACTCAGGGGTATGTGGACCGCACCTCAACGCTGGCTTGGGCCTGGCTCATACAATCAGACGTGAAACAAGTTCACCACAGAAGCAGCTTCTAATCACAGCCAGACCCGGTGGGGGGGGGGGGACTTGACGACGAGGAGTTGACACACCCTGCAGCTCGGGCCACGTCCTCCACAGCGACCACTCGCACCGACAGAAAAAAACCCAGAGTCCCTGCAACACCGTGTGTCACTAAACCTTATCGGTAACAACGCCCACGACTCCTAGTCGAGTAATCGGGGCCGGCTCAGCTGATACCGACAGGATCTAACGTGTACACTACCGGCTACCTGCACAGAATACTTGACACAGTTGACTAAATTTAATTAAAGTATTCGGGCAGTGCCCAGGCCAATCACTATGTTGCCAATAAAATTGGGTAATCTCACACTCAAACTGAAATACCAAGTAGCTGGTCTCAGACTACCAAGCACAGGCACTTGCAAATAAAATACGCCATCTCAAAAAAACTTATTACAATTTAATTAAAATTAAATCACAACACGATGACAACCGTAGATTAATCCAAACTAGCTACTTTGGCCGGGCTTATTTCTAAGAATACCACACGTGGTGACAGAGCGTGTCAGTACTTGCTCTGCCCTGTCAGGCCTCAACAGGTTTCTCAAACCGTCTCGCCTCGATATATATATATATATTTCCTACCTCCAAATTGAAATAGTCAATGAATTTGGGGCTTAGCGAAATATGTCTGAATAAATATACTATTTATTTCGGCCCTGCCTAGACAGTAAACGCCACTCTGACCCAAGCGTGTCTTGACGGATCACTTGGCAGAAATATTCCTCACAAGTTTTAGACTCGAACAGTATATTAATAACGACAATATACTAATAATACTATTTGTCGAGACTCACCAAATAGCGGGTCACAACCCAACTCAACGCAGATCTCACTGCACAGGAACTCACGTCACCAACGAACTCGAAACAGTACGAACGAAACTCTCCCGACACGAACGCAGTCGGAGCTCAGGACATACTGCCTCGCCGAAGCGGCTGGATACCCAGGCCGATAAGCACTGATAAGGCCGGGTCAAAGTGCGACCGGCCGCTCGCCGCCGCCACCTGCTACCTGTCGCTTGGCTGCCCGCCACGACGACGAAATCAAACATTCTTCCACCCCCCCCAACTAAACGACTCATTACACCCCCCACCAACATCGGGGTGAAAAAAAAGAAAAACGGTAAAAAGAAAAAAGTCTAATGCTTCCACTCAAAACGAGGGAACTGAAATTGTCCAACGCCCAATGGACAGTTCTCGTCCATGGGCCTCTCCCAAACTCCTTCCACTACTACGCCTCCTTCAGGCTGTCAAAAGAAAGAAATAAAATACCTCCAAAACTAAAACAAAACGAAAAAAAATGAAGACCGTCAGTGGAGCTCCTCGAGGGTACGGAGCTTGGCCGCACGGATCTTGAATGTTGAGCCGTCCTCGCGGGTCACGACCCAGCGTTTGTTTCGGCGGTCCTTCCTCGACCAGCCTTGCGTCTCCAACTCTGCCAAGCGGTCTTGGAGATGCTTCGGGACCTTGAAATGTTTCCGTCCGCTGGCCTTGGTAGTCCGCTCGGAATCACGGAAGTGTGATGTCGGTCGCTCGCTCCGTGGTGCCTTCGCTCGTCCAAGCCGGTGCTCCAGCGCCAGCATCAAGTTCTCCCTTCGCTCAGAATGCAAAGATGCGTGGAGCCTCTCGCACCGCTGGGCGACCAGCTTGTGCCTCAGATCCAGCTGAGGAGGGCGCCGGGACTCCTCTCGGACCGGGCGTTCAGAGTGTCGGCGATCAGGTCGGGCGGGTCGCCGCTCCCGGTGATCCCGCTCCCGAGCACGTCCTTCAAATGCCACTCCGCGGTCCGTTCCCTGCCGTCTCTCCCCTCTGCTGCGCCGGGTGGCACTCTTCGAGTCTTCTAGGGCCGGCCGACTTTCGGGTGATCTTCGCCCTCTTCCTCTTGGATCTTGTCTCCTCCGACGTTCCTCCCTCCGCTCCGAGACGCGGATATGAAGATCTTGCTTCCTCTTCTCCTGTCGGCGTGACTCCGGTTTCCTGTGGGGTCGCTGCTGCTTCCACGCAGGTATCACTGCAACCAGACCCTCCGGCGCTGACGGGCCCGGGGTCGGTTCTCCGGCGAACTCCACCTCCAAGTCCCGATCCCGCAGTGTGAGGAAAGCGAGTTCTTCACCAACAGACCCCGCCATTCGGCCCCTGGATCTGCGGTGCTCCATCGCTGACCAGTCGGTCCAACTCCATGGCAGAGACCTCATCACCCACTCCTCTCGCGCACTCTGCTGCAACCACATCAGAGCACCTACTCGAGAAGGACTCCCCAGCCACCTCCTCAGTGGTATCAACTGCGTCCGTCGCGACGCTCCCTGAAGGGGGGGTCGGAGACCGCAGGTCAATGGTCTCGACCGGAGATTGAGGAGGGGCGGGACTTGCGTTCCGGAACTTAGAAAAGTCTTCCCTGTCGAAGCGACCCTTCTTGAGGATTTCGGCAATAGTCGATCGGGCGGTATTCACGTCGACGGGCCGACACACATCCTTATTGCGCGCGAGACGATCCGCAAAGACGCAGACGTACACCCCACAGCTGTCTCCATCGGTTTGCCTTGGACAGTTCCCTGGGATGCCAGACAAATCCCAACCATCCCCGTCAAAAGGGAGGTTCTTGGCTTTGGCATGCAGACGCAAAAACTCCAAAACATACTCCATCTGCTGGGTTGCAGACGAGTTTCGTTGGCCCAAGGAGTCGTATGCAGCGATCTTCGCCTGTCGCGGCCAAACTACGACAAGCGACCAATGTCCACACTGACCAACGTTCGGCAGATGCACTGGGAACAGAAGTAGTTCCTTGCTGAACGGGTCCACATTTCTCACTCTCCACTTGGTCGCCTCGTAACCTCCCCTGACCCAGTCGGACCGGAAGGAGCTGTCGAATGCCCAGACTGAGGGAAGGTTCTCGTAGTAGCAACTCCTCCTTTCGATGAGTCTTAGATACCCATTAATGACGAGCCCGTTGACAAGACAACGGGGTCGAAGGGTCTCGACGTCCTCCGGAAGTAGGAAAATCTCAGGGCGCAGCGACATCTTCCCTAGGAGACTAACAACTACCCAACTACACTACCCAAGCTACTCAGACAAAAGCAAAGCAAGCAAGCAGGCAAGCAAGCAGGCAAGCGAGTGCCGGGTGTAGAAAAAGTACCTGCAATCAAAGAATAACCAAAATGACAGTAAGCAGAAGCCATGCACTACAGTATGCAACACATGCTACAATCCAGCTACCCACCACCAATGCCCAGGAGATCAAGCCTCGGCCCTCCCATAGAACGGCTTGAGGTCCTTAACATGGACGGTGTGGGTCTCCTTAGATCCTGCATCCTCTACCACGTACATGTTGGTCGCCTTTCGCTTCACTACTGCACAGGGGCCCTGAAACTTAGGTGACAATTTGCCCACTATTGCATCAGCTGCCGAAGACAACACATGTAGCCTCCTCATCACCAGATCGCCAATCTGGTACTGCACCTCTCGACGACGAAGATTGTAGTACCTAGACTGTCGTTCATACGCCTTTCGCAAATTTTGATGGCACCGTTCATACATTCGCTTGAAGGCCAACTCGCGCTCACTGCGCACCCGCTCTACGGTTTCCTGGGAACCACTTCCTGCATCAGGGCCTGGTATAACGTCGCCGGACGATTCTATCAACGATTCTCCTATCGCCCGCGGAAGCCTGAGTTCCCTCCCTAGGCACAGCCTTGCCGGGGAATAACCAGTAGAGTCGTGAATGGCTGTATTGACAGCGTACTGGAACTCTGAAATGAGTGCATCCCAACTACGATGGTTGTCTTTAACGAACTGAGCAATCATCGTCTTGATTACCCGGTTAGGTCGTTCCACAGGATTCGACTGAGGACTATAGGGTGCCGTCTGCCGAAATTCAACTCCCCACTCCTCTCTCAGGTCTTTAAACACCTTAGACACGAATTGAGTGCCGTTATCGGTCATCAAAACCAAAGGAGCGCCATACCGCAGTAGGATAAGCTCCTGGAATGGCACAGACACGGCCTTTGCCGTTGCAGAACGCAGGGGTCTCATTTCAATCCACTTGCTAAACAAGTCTTGGAACACGACAAGGAAACGATAGCCGCTTTTAGAACGAGGAAAGGGACCCATCAAGTCAGCTGAAATTGAGTGCCAAGGCCCTTGAAGGTTTCGGAAATACATTTTCCCGGCGGGTTTCAGCTGAGCCACCTTAAACTCTTGGCACGTTGGGCATGACCTTACGTAGTCTTTCACGTAACGACGCCAACCAGGCCAAAAGTAACTACCAGCAACTCTGGCCAGGGTTTTCTTCACACCCATGTAGCCTGCCATCGGGGAGTCATGATTCTCAACCAGCACCTCCCGCCGCTGCGTCGAAGGAATACACCTCTTCCACGTCCTCTCATCATCACCTCCCCGCGCCCTTCTGTGGAGTTTGTATAATGCGCCGTCCTTGATGCAATAGTTTGGGAAACGCCTGGGATGTACCCGGACCGATTCTACCGTACGGTCGTACCAAGGGTCGTCTTTGGTCGCCTCTCCCTCCGGCTTCAGAACAGCCTCCAGTGGGGTTCCTACCATCACAGCGATATCTGCTGGGGTCTCACACTCCTCATCCCCAACCGGTTGTCAAGAGAGAGCGTCAGCCACCCGATTCAAAGTACCCTTCCTATATCGTATTTCGAAATCGTGTTGCTGTAGTTTCATCACCCAGCGGGCCAACCTGCCCGACGGGTCTTGCAGCTTCATCAACCACCTAAGAGCCACGTGATCTGTTATCGCGACGAAGCGGTAGCCCTCTACATATGGCCAGAACTTCCGCACAGCCAAGACCAAGGCGAGACACTCTTTCTCTGTCGTCGTGTAGTTCCTCTCCGGTTCGGTCAACAAACGGCTTGCATAGGCGATCACGACCTCCCGACCTGCCTGGTCTTGTGTCAAAGAGGCACCCAGGCCGTCATTAGAGGCGTCCACCTGCAGGGTGAAAGTAGCTGAGAAATCCGGGCATGCCAAAACCGGCGTTGAACTTAGACGTCGCTTCATTTCTTCGAACGCACTCTCTTGTTCTGGTCCCCAAAGCCACTTTGATCCCTTCTTAAGCATTTTCGTCAGTGGTCTCACCACCGAGGCAAACCCGTCAACGAATCTGCGGTACCAGCTGGCCAGCCCAAGGAAGCTACGGAGATTCTTCACGTTCCGTGGAGTTGGAAATTCTCGGATCGCTCTGACCTTCTCCGGATCGGTTGCAATTCCAGCGTCACTGATGACATGACCCAAGTATTTCAACTGGGTTTTGCAGAAATGGCACTTCTCGGCGTTCAGGCGTAGGCCCGCTTTCCTCAACCTCGTAAAGACGGTCCTCAGTAGTTTCAAATGGTCACAAAAGGTTTCCGAAACTAAGACCAAGTCATCAAGGTACGCAAATGCCCGTGGTTCTAAGTCTGGACCAATAACCTTATCAAGGAGACGTTGGAAGGTGGCACCAGCTGAATGTAAACCAAAAGGCATGACCTTGAACTGAAACAAGCCGACCCCGGGAACAGTAAAAGCAGTGATCGGGCGGCTTGACTCGCTAAGTGGGACTTGCCAATAGCCTCGATATAAGTCAAGGGTACTTATATATCGAGCCTGGCGTAACTTTTCCAGAATGGTATTGATCCTAGGAAGGGGGTAGGCATCGGGAACGCTAGCCTCGTTAACCTTCCTCAGGTCTAGACACATTCGGAACTTGCCCGAAGGTTTTCTCACTAGCACAATTGGTGAGCTCCACGGTGATGATGACTGTTCAATGACCCCATCCTTCAGCATGGCCTCTACTTCCTCATTAACCACAGCTTGCATGGCTGGGTTCCTCGGATAATGTCTCTACTTCACTGGGACTGCTCCCTCTTTCAGACGTATGACGTGATCTAAGAGGTGGGTCTTCCCTGGCACTTCGTCAAATTTTGACAGTTCGCGATCCAAGAAACTTTTGAGTTCCCGGATCTGTGGCTCCGACAAAGGGGTAAGCGCCCGCTTGCCAGTGGTATCGACACAGGTGGGGTCCGTACCTACTCCTCCAATCTTGCCCAACCCACTCGCCATGTCTAAGTCAGAATTCAAACGGGGACCTTCCACTTCATGGCCTTCGGGGTCTTCGTCACCCACGCTGAATATGTTCGAATAGCCCTCATGGCCAGAACAAACAGCACCCACGCCCATGCGGATCGTCTCTGTCCCAACCGTCACCAGTCCTAACTCTCGGATAGCATCCATGCCGAGAATCATGTCTGTGGTGAGAGTGGGAATATACAAGACATCTCCTGTCCACCATTTTCCGCCGACATCTCCCGTCAACCGAAAAGAAAATTCAGCCCTAGACCTCGAACCATCTGCCATTCTCAACGGGGTCACCTGCTCAGAAGAGTCTACACCCTGTCTGCGAAGATGATCGGCCACCTTCTGCCCAACCAGGTTGACAACGGACCCTGTATCCAACAACGCCACGAACACGCTGCCCATCAGCTCTACTTCAACAAAGGGCCTAGCGTCCCCGGGTGGCAAGCCTTTGTCAACGCCTCCTACTAGGCTATTTATTTTTCCGAGCCACTCGGTCCATTCCGCGGAGGTTGTTCGTTGCGGGCTGCCACGCTCAGATGACCTCCTGACGTCGGAGCTGGCCTCTCGTTTCCCGCCCTGCAGCCACACTGGTTTATCGTCACCCCGGGTCTACCACACCCAAAACACGTGACAATCCTCGGCTTCTTGCAACCTCTGGCAAAGTGCCCTACCTCCTGGCACCTAAAACAACGAAGGGTGCCCCTAGGACTGCCAGACTTGCCATTAGTAGCCACGGACCTTTCTCCGCGGGGCCTGCTAGAGTTGGAACCCACGCGAAGCCCAGAACACACAGCAGGAGTTTGCCGCTCCTTCTTAGGGGACTCCTGACATATTTCAGGTCGCCTATCGACCACAGCCGCATCGAACTGTCTCTCGCCCCTCCTCTTGTAAGTGTATGCGGTTTCCGGAACCAGCACTACGTTCAGAGGGGGTGGAGGGCGGAAGCTCGACTTCTCACGAAGGTAGGCCTCATAGTCCTCGGGTCTCTCCATCATCTCAGCCAGAGAACTAAAATCTTGACGCCTAACCATCAGTTTGTAATCCGGCCTCATGTTGCTGTAAATCAGGTCCAGTTTTCCTTGCTCAGACAACGTTCCGCTACGCCTGATCAAGGTCATGATGGCGATGACAAAATCTCTAAACGCTTCATGTTCCCCCTGTGTCCGCTTTCGGATCTCCTCATCCAAGTTTCTCCTGTAACCTGGCGGGAGAAACTGGGTCTCAAAGTGCCTCCGAAAAGCCTCATATGAGTTCAAGATATCCTTGTGGTTCCGGTACCAGAGTAGCGCTGAACCGTGTAGCAGCTCTGGCAAGGCCTTCAGCAAGTCCTCTGGCTGTACGGAGTACGAAGTCATTAACTCCTCTAGCCGCTCAAGGAAGGACACCGGATCTCGCCGCCCATCGAATTTAAGTCCCCATTTCCTGACCATATTGCACACTGAGGGACAATCAAGTGGCGGAGCCGCACTCCTAGTGGTCCTCACCTCCTGCCCAAGTTCAAGGGTCATAGGGCGGTGAGGCTTCTCATGACCAACCACAGGTCGCTCTGGTACCCCGGGTCTGTAGGATACCCTACAGGTGGGAGCATAGGCCAACGGCTCAGGGAAGTCAGGACTGATCTCGCTGGCTGGAGTACCTCTCGTGTGCTGCACTACGGAAACCAGTGTCTCTCTGAGAGTCCGGGAATCGGCGTTAGGCGAAAGTCCCAGGATCTCCTTAACATGTTCCAGCTCTTTGCTAAGTTCTGAGAGCGCAACCACCCCTTGATCTGCCGCAGATGTGACAATAATCTGTGGTACGGGCGCCGGGTGAGTTGGAAGTCCCAGGCTCACTGATGTAGTCGGCAAGAACACCGGGGACTTTGCCCCACCCATCCATGATGGCTCTTCAGCACTTGAGACGGCCTGTTTTTTCCAAAACGCCGAAAATCTCTGTCTCAAGTCGGCAGACCTCCCTCTGGTGTCTAAATCATACTGCGCCATGGTCCTTGTCAAATCATCTTTCGAGAGGTCATAAATCCAACCTACTCGAGTGTCTCGGGGCCGCGCCCCCAAAGACATGGTAGTAGGAGTGGTATAAGTCAATGAAGTCACCGTGCTTGTCGTAACGACCGAAGAAATCGCTGGCCACACAGGTACAGTTGTCGTAACCGTCGGTTCGGGGCCAGCCCCAGAACTAGACGTCACTGCCGTCGACATAAGGGGCGTACTCCCCAGTACGGACGTCGTAGTCGTGGTAAGGACCATTTTGTACTAATCCCAAATTAATACAAAGAAATAAAACTCAACGTCAATTTCCAACGACAACAAAAATCTAAGTCCCAAACGTGCCAACAAAATATTAAAACTAATAAATAAATTTCTAAAATCAATTGAATATTTCTTCAACCACTGAAAATAATCAGGGTTCTCAATAAATAACTCTGGAACAGAAGAAATGAAGTTAATTGTACACCAGCTGTCTCCCTACAGCGGGTCTATCACTCAGCCAACAGGTCAGCGCAGGTCCACTGGTCCACAGGTCAGCACAAGTCCGCAGCACAACTGCCAATTTTCAGTCCCTGTTCGGGCGCCGTTTTCTTGCGACGTATTTTCCCCCTGTAAGAAAATATCCGCAAGAGAGGTTATTTAATTTTGCCGCGGACGGCTCAGCCTGTGATGGCTGGGTTACTCCAGGGTTCCACTGGCACTCAGGGGTATGTGGACCGCACCTCAACGCTGGCTTGGGCCTGGCTCATACAATCAGACGTGAAACAAGTTCACCACAGAAGCAGCTTCTAATCACAGCCAGACCCGGTGGGGGGGGGACTTGACGACGAGGAGTTGACACACCCTGCAGCTCGGGCCACGTCCTCCACAGCGACCACTCGCACCGACAGAAAAAAGCCCAGAGTCCCTGCAACACCGTGTGTCACTAAACCTTATCGGTAACAACGCCCACGACTCCTAGTCGAGTAATCGGGGCCGGCTCGGCTGATACCGACAGGATCTAACGTGTACACTACCGGCTACCTGCACAGAATACTTGACACAGTTGACTAAATTTAATTAAAGTATTCGGGCAGTGCCCAGGCCAATCACTATGTTGCCAATAAAATTGGGTAATCTCACGCTCAAACTGAAATACCAAGTAGCTGGTCTCAGACTACCAAGCACAGGCACTTGCAAATAAAATACGCCATCTCAAAAAAACTTATTACAATTTAATTAAAATTAAATCACAACACGATGACAACCGTAGATTAATCCAAACTAGCTACTTTGGCCGGGTTTATTTCTAGGAATACCACACGTGGTTACAGAGCGTGTCAGTACTTGCTCTGCCCTGTCAGGCCTCAACAGGTTTCTCAAACCGTCTCGCCTCGATATATATATATATATTTCCTACCTCCAAATTGAAATAGTCAATGAATTTGGGGCTTAGCGAAATATGTCTGAATAAATATACTATTTATTTCGGCCCTGCCTAGACAGTAAACGCCACTCTGACCCAAGCGTGTCTTGACGGATCACGTGGCAGAAATATTCCTCACAAGTTTTAGACTCGAACAGTATATTAATAACGACAATATACTAATAATACTATTTGTCGAGACTCACCAAATAGCGGGTCACAACCCAACTCAACGCAGATCTCACTGCACAGGAACTCACGTCACCAACGAACTCGAAACAGTACGAACGAAACTCTCCCGACACGAACGCAGTCGGAGCTCAGGACATACTGCCTCGCCGAAGCGGCTGGATACCCAGGCCGATAAGCACTGATAAGGCCGGGTCAAAGTGCGACCGGCCGCTCGCCGCCGCCACCTGCTACCTGTCGCTTGGCTGCCCGCCACGACGACGAAATCAAACATTCTTCCACCCCCCCCAACTAAACGACTCGTTACAAGGTTAATAACAAACTACTACGCATTTACACTGTCACGCTCGTCTTTTGCTCGCCTAGACATGGCCAGTGTATGGAGGCAGTATAAACGTAAACAGAAACCTACAATCAAATTTTTATGACATTTAATCATTTTTAAATCAAACTGAGGGATAAACCAATAAATATCTGTTTGTTTTTTATATCAACGAAATTATAACACTGTTTTGTGTTGTACATTGCCGAATGAATAAGCCTTCTAACCTCAAATGAGTACTTGATACTACTTAAAATCGCCAAACATTTGGCAAACACATTCTGATATACGATTGTGTGTTACAGAGAGTAATAAAATGCAGATGGTTGACATTTATTTTGATGTGCAAACGTAATAACATGCACATCAATTCAGAAACACAAATCGGACTTGTCGTAACATTTTCCTAATAGGCATTATGACACTTCCTAACGTTTTGTAGATAGAAATTAAACCAACCGAAAGAAATTGTTTTAATTCAATATTAAATATGCCGTGAACAGTTTAGAAGAGTGTTAAGGTTAAATATTAGTTTCATTGCTAAAACGTCGATTAATAAAAATAAGTTTTACACACACTACTATTGCAACAAATAAAAAAGGTTAGCCTACATTGGTTCACAATTTTATGGCGTACATCATAATTTTGGAAACTTTATTTCTTTATCTCTGATATTCACTTTCTAGGTATACTCTTTGTGTGACGATGACGTTTGGACGTAATCATCACTTCCACTGATCGCGCGTCGTCTTTGTTGATAAAATGTTTTGAACAAGCCTTGATAATAAGTTTTGTGATAGCCTTTACAGTTAGACTGTTTAAAACAAACAATGAGTGATTGTGATGGATTCTTGATGAACCGCCATCGCCATAGACTTCTGTTACAACGAGTAGGCTACAACTTTGATGTCTGCTGAGTATGTGTCTTCTGATTGCAATACAAATTCTTATTCTGTTGCGTTACTTGGTTATAGGATTTAAAATTTGTTGGAGGCTATAATTTATAATTCATACAACCTGTATTTAATTTGAAAACACACACACATACCTTCCTTTCTTTTATTATTATTTTATCGTCTTACTTCTGAATAAAAGTTTATAAAGAAATATATTTGTCTTATTTGTGTTTTATGTAACTGATATTTGTATTATCTTGTATGAGATCAGTTTTGATTTTCTATATCCATGAAATGAATTTGAGATAGCTTTAAATTTAAATTAACTAGGAAATTACCTAACATAACTAGTGAATACGGGGAAAATTGAATAAATGGTATCTATGTGAAATTATTACAAATACAAACAACAAAATCTTATAGATGAAATAACCCTACATAACTAAATTAACATAATTATTTAACATAAAGGGAATTATTACTGTTGGGGTTATATATATATATATATATATATTGGGCTTTCTTTCTTTATTTACGTGATTTAACACATTATTATTGTTACTAGGCCTATATAAATATTTGTGAACTATGACAAGTTATAATCAAAAGCTTACCTACATACTTTTTTATGTCTGTTAGTATGTTTTTTTCTGTTAGTAGTATTCAAGATTCAAGATTTTTATTGTCTTTAAGCTCTTACAAAGTGCAATTGACAAGGTCATTACATAGCATTGATGGTAAACTAAAATAATTCTATAAATAAGTTGTACATGCCAAGTAACTAATATGATAAATAAAAATAAAAATAACAAGTTAAATTACATATAGGACATTCAAATGAATTAAATTACATAAAAGACATAGAACATTAAGTGAACACAAACAATTACAATTTTAAAATGTTAAGCTTGTCTTATCACAGGTCATATAGTCTTCAACAGAATAAAATATATTTTCTCTAAGCCATCTTTCAGTTACTACCTTAAATCTGTTTAAAGTTACAGTCCATGCCTCTTTAGGCAATTTATTAAACATTTTCAGCTTCATTGCAATATGACTGCTATTTATTTTTTCTAATTTTACTTGAGGTCGCTCTAACAAATGATTCTGTCGTGTAGGGTACCTATGTAATTCCTCTCTCACTTTAAAACACTCAAGACATTCTTTGACACTAACCAAACAGCAATAGACATATAAACTAGGCAAGGTCATTATTTGCAGTTCTTTAAAAATTGGCACACATGATTCCCTTACTGGTACATTTTTTATTGTTCTAAGAGCTTTCTTTTGCCACAGAAATGCTCTTTGAGAGTGACAGCTGTTGCCCCACAATGTAACGCCATACCTCAAGTGTGAATAAAAAAATGCATAGTAAGCTTTCACTAACATATCAATTGTAACACAATTTCTTAGTTTTCTTAATAAGTAGATAATCCTTGATAATTTTTTACATAACTCTTCAACATGTTTGTCCCAACTTAACCTACTATCCAGATACATCCCTAATAGTTTTACAGGCTTAATATCTTTAAATACTGTGCAGTTTAATGAGAAAACAATTTTTTCAGTTTTTTTATCATTTACCACCAGTTGAGTTGATTTGTCCTACACCACTCTAGTACATTTTGTATTGCCTGATTTTCTGCCCTAATCAGTTGATCAAGATTGTTGTCAAAATTTAAGATCGTGGTATCATCCGCATACAATACCGTTGTGCAGGGTACATTGAAAGCTAAATCATTAATTGCAATAACAAAAAGCAGAGGACCTAGTACTGATCCTTGCGGAACACCTACTCTTATGTTTTTGAAATCTGATTTTTCTTGTCCCTGCACAACGATTTGCTTACGATTATCTAAATAAGACATGAAAAGGTTAAGCTCATTACTTTTAATACCATAACAAGACAGTTTTTTTATGATTAACTCATGAGAAACAATCGAAAGCCTTTGTCAAATCTATTAATGTTGCAGATGTCATTAGCTTTCTTTCAAAATTAACAAGAACCTGTTCTACTACCTTCTCTACAGCTTTAACAGTATTGCGACCAGGAATAAAACCAAACTGATGTTCACTAAACAAACTATTCTCAACAAAGAAACCACTTAATTGCTTTTTTATACAACCTTCCAGAATTTTACTAAAAATAGGTGTCAAAGAAATTGGGCGATAACTTGACGGGTCAATCTTTTCACCCTTCTTAAAAATAGGAGTGACTTTACTTATCTTAAGAGCATCAGGGTATCTACCTTGTTCTAGAATTTTATTGTAAACCAGAGTCAAAGGCACCAAAATTATGTCAATAATATCCTTAACAACTTTGTTTGAAAAACCATAGTAATCCTCACTCCCTGAAGAGCTTAAATTTGTAACCAAAGTCATAATATCCTTTCCTGTTATTGTTTCCCATTTGAAAGGTTTAATAATCCTGTTACAGTTCCTAATATATTTATTTAAAAATTCGATAGCATGATTTTCAGAAGAATTTTCACCTAAGTCCTTACTTAAATCTAGATTACCCACTAAGTTAACAAAATAGTCATTAAATGTATTACAGTCTATTACACTTGCTTGATTACACTTATTACTACCAGAATTGGTTTCTGTTTTAATGACCTTCCATGCAGCTTTGCACTTATTTGTGGCATTGTTGATATAATTTTCATTTAAAAACATTTTTTCTTGTTTAATTTTACATCTGTATTCTTTTTTTGCTAACAGATATTCCTGCCTATAGTTAATTTCATTACAAGTACCTTTACTATTTTTGAATCTATCATATAATGTAACTACAACCTCTCTAAACTTTTTTAACTGAGGTGTGAACCATTTGGGTTTTGACGATTTTAAATTAATAATTTTCACTTGTTTGATCGTACAGCTTTCATTGAAAGACTTTGTCACTTGAGAAATAAAATAATCACAAGACTCATCAGCATCTAAAAAGCTACCAAGTTGTGTCCAATCTGTTACACTCAACCTATCCCTAAACTTTTGTATTGCATTACAGGAAACATCTCTGATGCATCTCACCTCTTTTTCACGGTTTGAGTTGGTAACAAAACCAGAAAACCTAGCATAAACTCCTTTGTGATCTGACAAGTGAGGCTGTAACACTGTACATGAAAAATACTCCTTCGAGATATTTGTGGCGATGTTGTCAAGACAAGCATTCCCTCTAGTCGGTTCTTTATTCATACAATATAAATTATATGATCTTAAAACATTTAAAAAAGACTCAGTTTCATAAGTATTTACCAAAATATCTATGTTAAAATCTCCTGACAACAAAATTTTTGAGTTACCATATTTGTTGTTTAAAAAAGACAGCATTGATTCTAAATAACTAAGAAAAATATATACATTAGAATCTGGTGTTGTGTACACTGAAACTACAACAATGTTTTCCCTCGATAGCATTACTGCAGTTGCTTCAAAAATACTTTCAATACAAAAATTACTAACATCAACAGCCCTAAAATCTAAACATTGCTTGATAAAAATTGCACTACCTTCTCCTTGCATAGACTCTCTACAAAAAATATTTCCCAAAATACAGACAACCATGAGGAACATACAAGGACAATTCATCCCCACATAACCAGTGTTCACTGATTGTTAAAATGTTACAAGTAATACTACCTAAAAATAAATCCAACATGTCTAATTTCTTTCTAATTGAACGGATATTAATATGAAAGACATCTAAAGACCCGTCATCACTGTGGTTCATGGTTGTATGTCCGGTTTCAAGGCCTGGGAGTTTTCCGACAAGACATCTTTCACAAGGGATGATGGATTTTCTTCCTCGCGATATCTCCGCTCTTCTGGTACTGGAACTGGGGCGTCAGTCATGAATAGCTCCACCTTTTCGGCTATTAGTTTTGCTAGCCACTGCTTCCCTCGGAAGTTGAAGTGTTGGCCATGGCGAGTGTGTAAATGCCTTTCAGCTTTACTTGCTTCAACCACTGTAGCATGTGAGTATTTCCGACTTAATTCATGCAAGTGTCCATTAGTTACGGATATTGCCTCATTTACCCATGACCAGTCAGTCAAGTTATAACAGTACATACATAGCCTAAATGTTTTTAAGTATTTACTTCTAATTAGCCTACACATTTGAAACAACTTTATGTAACATCTATGTACAAACCTGCTTCTAAACTTAGGCCCTAACTTAAATTGTACCTACCTTAAGTTATTCTTTTCAAAATGTTGAACAGTTTAGGAGTGCTAACCTTAGAATTTATGTAAATATATTTTTTTAAAGAAACATTAAGCCTACATATCATTAAGTATTTCATAACAAGCTAGGACTACCCATCTAATCAATCTGTCAGAACCAAATTTAGCCTTTCATACTAGCCAAATTATATTTCCAACAAACTAAAAAGACAGTGTAGTATAAAAACAGTTTCTAATATGTAGGGAAGAAGTTAATAACCCAAATGGTACAGATTGGCCTATTTATTTAAAGCTTGAAATGAAAATGCTAAAATATTATGTAAGGTTAGGGACTGTTATAAGTGAAATGTTGTCTCAAACTGAACTGACAGCCAGAGCAAATCAGAAGGCAATAGAGTGAGGATAGGATATACAACATAAAGAGGCCATAGAGGTATGATATTGTTATATTAGAGCACATTTTTGTCACTTCTCTAAGTATTTTTATAATAAATATGATTTGTATAATACTTTTGAATCTTAATTAATAGTATAAAAGAAATCATAATTTGAGGTTACTTAATGTAAAGTCAAGAAAATAACAATTGTAATTATTTTAGGCATATAAACTCTGTAAGTGAATATTTTCTCTCACAACTTGATAAATTTGTTATATGAAATGTAACATATATTAAAATTAAATAGTGTTTTTTATTGGTTTATTTTACTATTAACGTGATATATTAACGTGATATTAACAGCTACCAAATGGTTTACATATAGTATGACAAGTGTGGAAAAAGTGATAGCAGTGAATAAGATCTAGTGTGCAGTGGTTATTCTTGTGTGAGAAGGAAGTGAGAAATTTTAAAATCTAAAAGGTGGTGAAAGGGGAAGCTGAAGAAGAGAGACATTATATTGAACCAAATAATCATATTTTAATCCATTTGAATCTTTTAAATTTTAATCTAAACTAATTGCAAACTATCTTTAATTTAATTGTATTTATCTAAATTTTCCAACTTAAACAAGAGAACTTTTGAAACAAGGTAAAAGACTTTTGAAAATTAAATTTCAACATGAAGAAATACTAAGTTAAATCCATCTCAGCAAAGCTCTTTGTTTGGTAGCTGCCGCTAAAAAAGGAAATTCAATTTTTGTTTTATTAGATATTTTATTTAAGGTTATTTAAAATTTTGATAATTATCATTTTTTATGTGCCATGGCAAAGAACCGCCCTTGAGATTAAGAGTCATCATATCTTACATTTGAGAGTCGGAGCAGATATTTGTAAAAATAATTTTGTAGCTATAATTCAATAGGCCCTAACTGTAATTTTGTTCAATATTTTTAAATTGTTTTTCTTGAATAAATTTAACTATGATGTAATTGTATATTTTGGACTAATCATTGAGTATCTAGGCTACGGTTATGTAAAGCAAGGTTAGGTAAATTAAAATAAAGGCAAAGGAGGTTTTGTTATAAATTCAAATCTTTTTGGCAGATCTACAAGTACAACATTGGTATTCTTAGTACTTTCTAGTGTTTCTGTTAAATTAGCAACAACCTCTTCTGCCTCATTATGTGCTACATCGCTAGACCCACACATAATTACTAAAACATCGTTTTTGCTTAGATTTTCTCCTTCGACATTTCTCTTAATTAAAATATCCTTGTTCTTCCTCCAGGCCTAACAAAACCCGTAGCTTCGTGTTTTGTTTCTGAAGTGTTCAGATGCCAAGCCATGTTTTGACCATGACTATCGGCGCAGATAAGTATCTTATTCTTAGCAAGACTCATGTTATGTCTAGTATCTCTTAGGCCTACAGGATTATCACTGGCATTTTCTCCCTCTTCTTTAGTTGTAAGGACTTCATAGCGATTTTGAGTTGCTATTCGAAATTCCCGATTAGGTGTTTTTTTTTAATTTTTTCCTATTTGCAACAAAAGAATAGTGTTCAGATAACCTCTTTTCGACTCCTGTACACTTCCTGCCTGGTGTTGAATGAACCAGCGGCAGACTCTGATGTAATTTTCCCCTATCTTGTTGCAGTAGCCGTGGCCACACTGGTTCCATAATTACAGAATTTTGATCACTAATTTTCTTTTCTAAAATTATTATGGTTTCCTCCTTTTGTAATACCAAAGTTTCCAGCTGAGTGTTATGATTCTTTAGTTTTTGTATTTCTTCCTGTGCCTGTCTAAGATCTTCCGTTAGAGTGTTAATAATTTCTATATGTGTTTCAAGTTCATGAGTCACATCCATTTCTACTTGACTTATTTCTAAATCAGTTCCGTCAGTAACATCAGTGGACAGACAGCATTTACAAAACCATTTTGTTTTTGACTTGTAGATTTTTTCAAAACCTTCATTTGTTAAGGTGGTACATTTGAAGTGAAACCATTTACAACAATTACCCCTGCATAATATAGACTTAGCTCTTTTAATTTCCTTAGAGCATTCTCCACAAAAAAACTTCTTTTTATTAGCCATTTTATTAACAAACAAAACAAACAAAGTAACAAAAATAGAAGTATTTACTAAAAGTCAGGGCTCAGTACTTAAAAATAAAAGAAGCCAGGAAGTAAATAAACTTGAGATGTGTGATGACTGATAACGTTAAGCAATCCCCAAGGTCAGGGAGTTAGATAGGAAACGGCAATATTGAATGTCCAAAGTTCAACTGACCTTCCTTATCTCACCTGATAACTGACCTGTCCCTTACCTGATCTTCTGTGATTTTCAGGATTTTAAATCAGTTTTTCACACTTTGTAGATAATCCCTTTTGCACCTCCAAAATGTAAAAACAGAATTTAAAAAAGCAACTTACACTTAACAAAAGCTACTAAAAAGTTTTTGAAAATGACACTATTTTCATACTAAACTTTGAAATATTCAAGAGCACATCTATCACCAAACTTTGCCATGTGGGTCTCCCCCCTCCACCATTAGTATACATGTTAATATTTTTTCTGTATGTGTTCTCTTTGGTTTCCGAATACACTTAGGCTATGATAAATTATGGCTATTTTATTACCGCGTACCATACCGATTTTGTACCGAGAACCGAAGTACAAAAATATTTACCGTACCGACCTTAAATTTCTGGTACCGCAGACCCTTACCAAACACCATGCACAGAGCTGCCGCCCAATCTCTGTCATTTCTGTAGTTGGTAAATTGATTGCAATTCTAGCAAATAATCAAATTTCTTCATTTTTGGAAAGTAATAATTTAATAAGTCCTACACAATTCAGGTTCAGAAAAGGAAAATCTACTTTAAACGCCCTAGATGATTTCATTAGACAAATTCATTCATCTTTTGAGGAAAAGACTTTTGCTCAAGCTAAACTGTGTGATCTTAGCAAAGCTTTTGATTGTTTCAATAGCAAAATTCTCATCACAAAATTAAAATATTACGGCTTCAGTGGATCTGAATTAAAGTTGTTTTTAATTTTATCTTGATAACCGCAGACAAATAGTACATATTAATAACAATTGATCTGACGAGGGCCAAGTAAGCTGGGGAGTTCCGCGAGGTTCTGTTCTGGGCCACCGGCCCCCTCCTCTTCTTATCCTACATTAATGATTTGCCTTTCTCAATTCTTTCAAAAACTATTCTTAACACAAATGACACAACCTTTATCAATGTTAGCAAAGAAGTCAATAACCTGGAACTTTTGGCCAATGAAACATTATTAGTGGCTTCAAGTTGGTTTCATTCTAATGGTTTTTTTGTTAAATTCAGATAAAGCAAAAAATATATCTTTCAATGTCGGACATTGTTCTCGTACTTTACCAGAGCAATCCATGGACTCAGTAAAATTTCTAGGCATTCATATTGCTCCAATTTTAACATGTAACCCTCATATTGATTATATCTAAATAAGAGACTGTCACAGGTAATTTATTTTTTAATAAGACTAATCGATGTAATTCCTCAAAATTATTTAAGAACTGCCTATTTTGCTTAATTCTAATCTATTTTCCGTAATGGGTTAGTTCTGTTAGTTAGAATGCTCAAAAAACCGTCATCAAATGGAGCACAGTAAACCACTTTTCATTCATTTTCAAATTCAAACCATTATTAATCTTTACATTTTTGATCTGGCCATTTACATGATTAGCAATCCAAAATTATTAAGTTTTAAAAATACTGTTCATAATAAGGGTCTGCTGTACCAAAAATTTAAGGTCAGTACGGTAAATATTTTTGTACCTTAGTTCTCGGTACAAAATCGGTACGGTGTGCGGTAATAAAGTAGCCGCAATTTATCATAGCCTAAGATGATTCGGAAACCAAACAGAACAAATACAGCTAAAAGATTTAAAAAGAAAAACATACTGCCAGACATAAAAATGTACTTAGGTAAGCTTTTGATTATAATTAAATACAGGTTGTATGGATTATAAATTATAGCCTCCAACACTTTTAAATCTTTTAACCAAGTAACACAACAGAATAAGAATTTGTATTGCAATCAGATGACACATACTCAGCAGACGTCGAAGTTGTAGCCTACTCCTCAAAACAGAAGTCGACCGCAATGGCGGTTCATCAAGAATCCATCACAATCACTCATTGTTGGTTTAAATAGTTAAACTATAAAGGCTATCACAAAACTTGGTTCAAAATATTTTATCAACAAAGACGACGCGTGGTCACTTAAGTGGAAGTAAGTGGTGATTACGTCCAAACGTCATCTTCCCACAAAGAATGTACCAAGAAAGTGAATATCGAAGAGAAAGAAATACGCAGTTTCCAAAATTATGAAATACAACATAAAATTATAAACTAATCTAGGCTAACCTTTTTATTTGTTACAATAGTAGTGTGTAACATTTGTTTTTTTATTAATCAACGTTTTAGCAATCAAACTAATATTTAACCTAAACACTCTTCTAAACCGTTCACGGCATATTTAATATTGAATTCAAATATTTTCTTTCGGTTGGTTTAATTTCCATCCATAAAACGTTAGGAAGTGTCATAATGCCTATTAGGAAAATGTTATATAATCCCGATTTGTGTTTTTGAATTGATGTACATGTTATTATGTTTGCACATCAAAATAAGTGTCAACCTAGACCTTCTGCATGTTATTACTCTCTGTAACACACGATCGTAGATCAGAATGTATTTACCAAATGTTTGGCGATTTTAAATAGTATCAAGTACTCATTTGAGGTTACAGGGCCGTTATACAATCGGTAATGTTCAACACAAAACGGTGTTATAATTTTGATATTTAAAAAAAAACAGAGATTTATGTGTTCATCCCTCAGTGTTTAAAAATTTAAAATTATTAAATGTCAAAAAAAGACAACAAATGTACAAATTCGGTTGTAGGTTTTTTTTAAGGTTATACCGCCTCCATACACTGGCCAAGTCTAAACGAGCATGCCAGTAAATGCGTAGTAGTTTGTTGTTAACCTCTGTTATTCTCGATGTTTATGTACATTATTTCATTCGGCCAGTGTATGGAGGCGGCTTTATCAATGCTGTAAAGGCATCTCGTCATCATTCGTGATCGTGAACTTATAAACTCGCGGAAGCCGGTCGAAGTTGCTGTCGTGAGCAAAGGAATGTCACGTCGTGTAAATGGAATGTCAACGGACGAAAAAGCTGTTATGAATAAAACTTAAGGAAAATTGTGGCTGATAAACAGTGAATAACGATTTTTTGTAGTTGTAGACTGTACCGGCACCGGTAGTGGTACCGAACCGAATTCGGTAATTCGTTTTGTACTGTACCGGTACTGATTTTTCGGTACATCTCAGACCCCTAGTTCATAATTATAACACTCGTAGAAAGGATCATGCTGTTATTGAATTTACATGCTTAAGCAAAACACTCAATACCCATATTGTTTTATCATTAAAAGTCTTTATTTTTTTTTACGTAAAATTAGTACATATTCCTTTAATACATTTAAAAAAGTTGTATTCTTGGCTGTTTGAAAATCCATTCTATAGTTAAAGTGAATTTTTTAATTTAAAAAATGTAGATTTTTAGTTTTTAACACTTATTTGTTATTCAGTATTTATTTATTGTATTATAATTTGTACGACTGACTTGGCATGTGCTGTAATACTGACTTTGTCAATGATGTCTGTATTCTTCCGGCAAATAAAGATCTTTTCATTTCATTTCATTTTTGGAGTCTTCAAGTTTACTGCAACCATAATTACGATGCAATTTATCCAGCCTTTCCATATTTATACAGGGTGAATAAAAAGTCAAGACCCCCCCTCTAATATTTGTCTAAGTACAATACAGAGATATCCTTTTGGTGGTCGTGCAGTCTTAGCAGGAAGTTTCATTTTATGATTTTGAAAATTTTGAGTGTCCCCCAAAAATGGGGGATCTTGGGGGCAACTCAAAAATTTTAAATGTAAACCCCAATCAAGTGACACCTCATTTTGAAGTGTTTTCAAAAACTTAAAGAATGGTGAAAACCAGAGTTCGCTATCTCTTCTCTATCAAAAATGGTAGCCAATATTACCATTACGTTGATTTGTTCTTATCTTTTTAATGTGTTGAATCTATTGAATTATGATTTGAACTATTTAGTTATTCTAATTAGGAAAACAATTGTCATAACTTACATGTCATGTTGCCAAGTCAAACCATATGTTCAAACTGAAGCCCTTCTACTATTTGGCAGTGAGACAAGCGTAGGGTGAACTCCTCTCTCACGTTTTGGAAAGTCTGAAGTGGTATGTTGTTGCAGGCTTCAACAATTCTGTTCCTTAAGTCTTCAACATTTTCTACTGGTTTCTTATAAATTATGGATTTAATATGACCCCATAGAAAAAAGTCCATAGGAGTAAGGTCTGGGGACCGCGCAGGCCATTCTATTGGACCACGCCTACCAACCCACTGACCACGTAGTTGAGTGCCTAGGAAATGTCGTACATCACGATGAAAGTATGGTGGGGCACCATCCTGCTGGAAGTGAACAATGTCTTCATCAAATTTATGTTCATTTTCCCTAATAACATTTGTTATTGCTGGGAAAATTGATTCCTGTAACATTTGCAAATACATTTCTCCATTTAGGTTCCCATTAATAAAGAATGGTCCTAAAATGTGATTCCCTAAAATCCCGGCCCAAACATTTAATTTTTCTGGGTCCTGGGTGCAGGATTCTCGAAAAACATGGGGGTTTACTGAATCCCAGTACCTGCAGTTGTGTTTGTTTACAGCCCCATTGACAAAAGAACTGCATTCATCACTGAACACAATGTTTTGAATAAACAATGGATGAGCTAAAATTAGAGCTTCTATTTCCTCACAAAATTGAAGGCGACGGTCTGGATCATCTTCATTCAACTCATAGACAAGCTGAATTTTATAAGGATGAAATTTATTTTTCTTTAGTACCACAGACATTTGGGAAACGTTACAAAGATTTGCTACTGCTCTGGTGGACGTCTGCGGATCTTCAACAAACTGTGCAACAATTTCAAATTGTTTGTCTTCGTCTTCGTCCAAAGAAGGACGACCTGATCGTGGAGCATCTGAGATAGATCCAGTTACTCGGAATTTATTCACTAAAGTTCTTAGGTATTTCCTTGTCACAGGTCTATCAGGATGTGCAACATTGAACCGCCTTTCTGCCTCATGATAATTTTCATTTGAAGCTCTGAAAGTAAATATCATGTCCACTTTATCTTCGTGACTTCGTGGCATTATTATGCTTAGGCAGTAATAATAATTAGAGGAGATAATTTAAAAATAAGAATGACAAAGCTAATCAAAATCAATAACAGACACACATTAAACAAAACACTTCACGAAACAGTAACACACAATAATGATACCAACACTGTAATTAATACTACAATGTTTTTGACAGTGACAATTACTTCATTACCACTCTAAAGTAATGACCTATTCTGATGAGATTGAAACAAAGAAGGGGCTGGTTTGTATTAAACCGTAGTTCAAACTGGGAAAGTCCGCAGTACTACGGTCACTCATTGCAAACAAACATCTTATCAGTAGGCTTTACAATCTTCATTGGAATCGTTGTCCTTTGCTTTCCTATCTAATTTAGAACACAGACAAAAAATAACCCAGTTGTTTCAGAGAAAGTAACTTTACATTGAAAACTAATGTGTGTAGACTTCAATAACATTTGACGGGCTACCATTTTTGATAGAGAAGAGATAGCGAACTCTGGTTTTCACCATTCTTTAAGTTTTTGTAAACATTTCAAAATGAGGTGTCACTTGAAGGGGGTTTACATTTAAAATTTTTGAGTTGCCCCCAAAATCCCCCATTTTTGGGGGACACTCAACATTTTCAAAATCATAAAATGAAACTTCCTGCTAAGATTGCACGACCACCAAAAGGATATCTCTGTATATTTACTTAGAAAAATATTAGAGGGGGGGTCTTGACTTTTTATTCACCCTGTATATTTATTTGATGAAATAACATGTACTTGCTGCCTATACATTTAGTTACTGTCAATCCTAGCCCCCTCAATACAAAAAAAGGCATTTTCATGCTGATTAATTATAATTTAAACAAAGCAGAGGATAAGAAGGAAGAGAATATTATTAAACAAATAGCAAAATCGAACAGCTACTCCCCAGAAATACTTTGTTAGGCTAATATAATAAATAATAAGAAAAACCAAACAAAGCAGATCTAATTTGCTTTGCCTTGCCTCCAATGCAAAAAAGTTTCTTTTGAAAAAAGAAAAACAAAAAAATTTTAAATCGCAAAGGTGTAACTCAGTAGAATATATCAGTGAGCAACTGATTTGTAATAACAAATGTATTGGTTGGAACAGTCAGTCCTTCAAAGATAGATTTGAAGAACACTGCAGTAAACCAAAAGAACTCCTAATCTATGGTAGCTAAACTAAAAAAAATCCTAATTACAAAATTTACATAACAAAATCATTTAATATACAAAAATAAAGCAATAATCTGGGAAAGTATATTTATAAGAATATTTCAGAATTGTGTAGGCTCAGTTAGCTAAAGTGGTAGGATGACATCTTTGACCTCCCCACTTTTCAGATATTTAGTGAGATAGACAAATAAAAATAATATATCAGAAAGAACCCTCTTTTTCTTAGTAGTGTTTTTTGGTGAATGGGAGACTCACAGGAAGATGTGAAACCATGGCCTAGGCAACAGTTAAGTTAAATGGTTCAAGTGTTTGGATATTTATATATCTGAAATTTTCACCAATGTGTTAGTTGTGCTATCAAATGTGAAATGTCAAGATAAAAGCCAACTGATGATGATTTTTAACCAATTTAAAATGTACATCTTAGGACACATATACAGGATATTGATGTCTGTAGGCAGTAAGTACATGTACTCAATCAAATCAACATAATAGGATGTCGCAAATATAAATAATAGTGTTTTACTTAAACCTGAATCATCATGACAATTTAAAAATAATATTTCATTATGAACTGGTGTTAAAATACTTGGCTTGGTAAAAACTATGGTTTGATAGTTATTATGCATATTTTATTATCTTAAAAAACGATCTGTTTCTAAAATATGTATAAACGTCGTTTTAGTTAGTTGAGATAACTTTGTCAATTTGTAATTTGCTAAGTATTTCAAGTAAAAATTCAACTTGTTTGTATTTTTTTAGTTATTGTATTACATTTTCAGTTATTTTTTGGTGTAGTTTACTAATGTTTATTTTGTTCATTTCTGTTACAGAAGATTCTCCCTTTCCTCTCATCTTGTAATATAGCGTCCTCAGTCACTATTGTATATTTACATTTAAGTTTTTATGGTTTTTTCCATGAGTATGTTAAGTATCCTTATATACTTAGTGTCAATAAATAGTCTAAGGTTTTTATCGTTTTAGTTTTTGCCCTTTTTCTTCCACTCAAGTAACATCATTTTAGATTTTTAATTTGCAAATCAATCTAAAAATACTTGACAATTCTTTGGGGAAAATATCACTGCAACAACCGAGTGCCGAGTTTTCCTCATTACCCATCAGCCAGTCTTGAGATTGATAGGTATTATAATACAAGAACTAATTTTTATGCAAGGATTAAATTATAAAACTTTTGAATGTGGTAAAAAAAAGTAAAATAAACGGTATCACAAAACTGACACATACTTTCTCCCTTTTACCCAACTGTAATAAATAAACTAGGTGTACGCTCATTCCTCACGTATAAGGATAATTGAAACACATGATCAAACTTAAATCGAGTCTCATAAAAAATTCAATATCTGATTTGAGTAACAGAATACATTCCGTTATCATTTAACTGCCGCCAGAATCCGGATTTTATGTCTATATAGCTATAGTTTTAGTCACTTCTCTAAGAATCAATTATCGCGGTAGCTGAGGGGTATTGCACTGGCTCTTTGAGCGTACTGTCGCAGGTTCGGATCCCGCCGCCGACCTAACATTTCATCCGTAGAAAAACATACATACATTTATCACTTGTTTTTATCAAAGTAAATGTTGTATAAATACGTAAATTTATTTATTTTTAAAATAAATTGAAGATTTCAGGCATGGTTTGTTGTTAGGATTGGCATGGTTGCGTTATCTTAGAACAAACAGAGTATTTTGGGCTAAGCAGTGACTTTAGCAGTGTGGTTAATTTAACTTTTAAGAGAACAGCGAGTTTCCTATATGAACTAATGTTAACAATTTCTATAGGCCAAGTCAAAATATCCTTAAGGATTAACAATAAATCGTCAGGCCGAGTTATTTAGATGAAAAAAATGAGATTTCAATATATTGTTTCAATAGCCTAGGCTATCATGAAATTAAATGCTATAAACATGGGTTGGCCCAAGTCCGTACATGAAACTTCTAAAATGACAAGTAGCCTAAGTGTATATGCCTATATTTTATAGTCATACGTCCAGTTTATGATGAAAACAGCTCACTATAATCAAAACCTAGGAGATGTCAAATCATTTCAGATAACCTGTAAAAAGGCTTAGTTTGGTTAGAATAGTTTAAAGCTTTTGTTTTGGTTCGCTACAACATTCCTGGTAATGTGTTTAAAGTATTTTACAACAGTTGTATTTTACAAAATGATATTTCAATATATTGTTTCAATAGCCTAGGCTATCATGAAATTAAATTCTATAAACATGGGTTGGTCCAAGACCGTCCATGAAACTTCTAAAATGGCAAGTAGCCTAAGTGTATAGGCCTACATTTTATAGCCATAGGTCCAAGTTTATGATGAAAACAGCTCACTATAATCCAAACCTAGGATTTGTCAAATCATTTCAGATAACCTGTATAAAAGGCTTAGTTTGGTTAGAATAGTTTAAAGCTTTTATTTTGGTTCACTACAACATTCCTGGTAATGTGTTGAAAGTATTTTACAACAGTTGTTGTATTACCGGTTTAATGTCGGCTTACTCTTCCTGTAATCCAACCCTAGGCTATGTCAAATCATTCAAGATAACCTTCCTAAAAAGGCTGTTTGGTTCGAATAATCTATAGCTTTTATTGTGGTTACCTACTACATTACTGCTAATGTATTTTAGGTAATGTAGACAATTTTTATTATTAATTTAGTGAAAATATAATCTAGCAAATAATTGTCCTACAAAAATAAATTTCAAGGTTGTTCGCTTACTGTGACTAACTTCATCAACGCTTTCTAGACAAATTGAGGCTTTGTATACTTTTTACACATGCCAATCACAATATTACCAATTGTCTAAGAAAATGTAATAAAACAAACTATTTTATAAGTTAAGTTAATATCTTAGTATCTACAGTCATCAAAAAGTTATTTCGAGTTTTTCGATCTGCCACACGCGTCGTCTGCCACTGTTACAATCGTCGCCTCTGACCGACTGACGATATTTACACAGAGTAGGCGTACTAAGGGAATATTAACTGTATGGATTTTTTTTTTAAAGGTAAACTTAATAATTTATAAAATAATAATATGCTCACAACTTAAAAATATACTTCGATTTATCTCTCTTGTGTGTTTTTTGTTGGTAAAAAAACTGTTGTTATCCAGTATAACAAAGTATACTCTAGTAAACTAACTATTGTTACTCTGTTGTTGAAACATAGACGTCGGCTAAATTTTAACGATGTACCACAAGTACCACTAAAATGGCTTCCAATGTTATTCTTATGGAGAAAAAAATAAATTTGGTTTTAAGATAATTTGATTAATACCGAACACAATTATCTGAATAACGAACTTGACCGAGATTTTGACCTGTTAAGTTTTTCTGGAAAATTTTAAGTTTAACTGTGGAGGCATTATTGAGTTATTGTGGTCACAGACACGCCAGTTGAGTTGATTCTCTTACCAGTCTAAGCAGTAAAGTTGTGTATAAGGATACTTTCACTTCGTTCAATTACTTTTTATTTACTATATATAGAATACAAAGCACGGTCGATGGTACAGAAAATCTTGTAAACAAGTTTTTTTTCAAAAACATCCACCCAAATCCCTGTTTTGGAGGCACTACAGAATCCATTGGTACACACGTATTTTTAAGAGGGGAAATGCCCCCTATTCCCCCCCACACGGTTATTAAGGGGCAACATATTTCAAATTTCCTCTGTTGGTCAATGCTAACTTGACAAGCATATCAAGTTTGTACGAAATTGATCAGTAAAATGGAGAGAAATAGTAATTTTTGTATTCCCCATAAGAATAACATTGGACAATGTACTGTGTTTACCGCAAAATGAAAATTTAAATCTTCTACGCAACCAGCAATCGTACAATAGTAATTTAAAATACTAAATTATTTAGTTTTTTGAGCTCTTTTTAATGGTGAATAGTAATATTTTTTATATTTATGTTTTTTTAATAAAAAATTAAATAACTTAATTTTTGATGTTTTAAGTTCTGTAATTTCTGAACCCGAATCTTTACAGAAATGCGGATGGTGACATTTTGTTCGAAAACTAAGGTTCTACAAACGACTATAGTTTAATTAAAATCGTTAGAGCCGTTTTTGAGAAATTTAGATTTTTCATGTTTTTTGGCGGTTTTTGGGGAATAATTACCCTTAAAAATAAATACCCCCATCGCAGCAACATGCGTACTCAGCGAATTTCCAATGCGTAGTATATGTCTTAATACCACATAAAGCCGCATACCATGTTTCATTAAAATATATTCACAGATAAGCGATATAAAAAATTGTAATTATTGTCCATAAGAATGACATTGGGGATAAGTACGTAGGTTTGCTGAAACAAGAAACACAAACAATTGGTGTTTATGCAAATATAAATAGAATTAAACTAGGTGAAGCCACATACTATGTTTCATCAATATTCATTCATAAAAATAAACTATGTATATCATTTAAATTATTATCTATAAGAATAACATGGAGCTGAGTAAGCAGGTATGCTGCAACAAGAAACACAAAATATGGGGTTTTATGTAAAAATCGTTATAACTCAACTAGGTGAAGCCACATACCATGTTTCATCAGTATACATTCATAAATTAGCGATATAAACAATTTTTGATTATTATCCATAAGAATAACATGGGGGATGGTAAGCAGGTTTGCTGCAACAAGGAACACAAAATAATGGGTTTTATACAAATATCAATAGAGCTTATCTAAGTGAAGTCACACACCAAGTTTCATCCATGTGCATTCATATAAATAAGCGATATATAACATTTTAATTATTCTCCATAAGAATAACCTAGGTTTGCTGCTACGGGAGCCATAGGCAAAAAAAATTTTGTGTGCAAAACACAGTAAACCACAACCAGATGAAGCCATATACCAAATTTCGTCAGTTTATGTTCATAAATAAGCGGCGTATAACATTTTTCGTTTTCTCCATTAGAATATCATTAGTGCTGTGTTTAGCACTTTCAATACCTCGCTAACCAATTAACGTAGAGCAATGATCAAAATACCAAATTGTTTTGTTTTTAAGGTGAATTCGATGGTAAAAATTAAAATTTGATTAAAATAAAAATTACATGTAAAAACCCTAAAAAGCCCATTCTTGTTCAAATAAATGGTACTTTATACATTTGTGCCAAATTTCATTGAGACCAGACCTTTTTTATGAGAGTTATCGTGCTTACGGACACACACACATATATATATATATATATATATATATATATATATATGTGTGTGTACATTTATACAAATTTGAACGAATGGTGTTTTTGGCATCTGGGGACCTCGAAATGAAAAGTTATCATGGTCTTGGGCTTAATTCTTACCATGCCACCTACAGTAATAGCCTCCTATAGGGGAAATTCGCTAAAAAATTCAAAAAATGAAAAAACACCTGGAGATATTGTGGTTTAGTGCCTACATACCAAATTTCATCATAATTGGCCAATTGGTGTGGGCTCTAGCTCTGTACACATCCAAACAGACAGACATCACGTAAAAATCACTTTTTTGGGTTCAGGGAGCGCCAAAACAAATATTTCCACTAACAACTCAAATTCAAAAATTTTGACGAAAACAATACTTTCATTATATACTATGTATAAGGGGAGAAAGTAAAAAGAAGGGGTTTAGGTTTTTACCAATTGATTTTTTAGTTCCAAAAGCCCCTAATTCCAAACTTTTAATAAAGTCGTTCTGTTGGATTCCAAGATAAATTTTGTAAACAAATAGACATTGGTTGTATTAGATTGTAGGATAAAGTATAATTATAATCAATAATGCAAATCAAGTTTGTTGTCATTGTTTAAAGCTTATTTCTAATCAAACCCCTTATCACCAAGACCAGCATTATATGATGAAGACATTTTGGTGTATTTTGTTTTTATTTCAATTTTAAGGGATAAATTTATGGGTTTGATAATAACCATCATTCAAAATATGGATGTGGTTGAGGGCTTTCTTGAGTTACTGCAGTAGTGCCACCAAGGTAAAAGAGCCAGTTTAATTTATTTGTTACAACTTTTTTCCACCAATCAAACCACCTCCAAACAAAAATAATATTCGTCATCATTGGACAAGATTGAGTAGTTAGTACTAGCGTACTAGTATAAAATACTGAAATGTTATGCAATGTATATTATTCCAAACTGTTATGCTGGTAAACCATGATTTAGAGTTTACTTACTTAAATTATGATTTCCATAGTCATAACAAAACGTTATAAGAATGATTTCCGCATGTTTTCAAGACAATTAGAATTCATTTTAAATGGTCCAGATGTATGAGGGACCAAGTTTTTTTAATTTATTACCACCAAACATTAAATCTCTGACTGGAAATTGATTCAAAACTGGGCTTATATAAATTCCTTTATATTAGTTTAATGTGATTAAATATCCCCGTAGCAGCAAACCTTGTACTAATTGAATTTCAAATGAATATATATGTATCTTAATACCACATAAAGCCACATACCAAGTTTCATCAATATAGAATCATAAATAAACGATTTATGACATTTTAATTATTCTCCATAAGAATAACGTGGCGGCTGAGTATGCAGGTTTGCTGAAACAAGGAACACAAAAATGGGTTTTTATACAAATATGAATATAACCCAAATAGGTGAAGCCACATACCAAGTTTTATTGATTTATGTTCAAAAGTAAGGGAGACATAATATTTTACTTTTTCTCTAAAAGAATAAAATGGGGGCTGAGTATGCAGGTTTGCTGCTACGGGAATTATCGGTAAAAAATTGTTTTGTTCTAATGACAATAGACCACAACCAGATGAAGCCATATACAAAGTTTGGTCGGTATATGCTCATAAATAAGCGAGATATAAAATTATTCTTATCCTCCATAAGAATAACATTGGACAACGTACTGTGTTTAGCACTTTTAATATCTCCGTAACCAATTGATGTAGAGCAATGATCAAAACAACAAATTGTGTGTTTTTTTAGCTGAATCCAATGGTGAAAATAAAATTTGTCTTTTTCAAAGATTATATTTACAAAATTCAAATACCCCTGTCGCAGCAAACTCGCATCCTCAGCGAATTTCCAATTATTATATTTGTCTTAATACTGCATAAAGCCACAAACCAAGTTCCTTTAATATACATTCATAAATAAGCAATACATAACATTTTAATTATTCTCTATAAGAATAACATGGGGGCTGAGTACGCAGGTTTGCTGCAACAAGGAACACAAAATATGGGTTTTTATGCAAATATAAATATAACTCAACTAGGTCAAGCCACATATCAAGTTTTATCAATATACATCCATAAATAAGCGATATATGCCGTTTTAAGTATTCTCCATAAGAATAACATGGGGGCAGAGTATGCAGGTTTGCTGCTACGGGAACAAAAAAAATGAAAACCACCAGTGGTGTTTGTGGTTTGCTATGGAAATGAAATGAATTTGTTAAAAATTGTGTTTTTGTGCAAATAATAATAAACCACAACCAGATGAAGCCATATACCAAGTTTTGTCAGGATATGTTCATAAATAAGCGAGATATCAAATTTATTTTATTCTCCATAAGAATAACATTGGACAGTATACTGTGTTTAGCACTTTCAATATCTCTGTAACCAATTGACATAGAGAAATTATCAAAACACCAAATTGTGTGATTTTTAAAGCTGAATTTAATGGTGGAAACTAAAATCCGATTTTTTAAATATTGCATGTAAAAACTCCAAAAAACCCATTTTTGGGGTACAAAACCCCGCCAAAATATCACTTTGGATGGGTCGATCTGTCTGGTTTTCAAACTTTAGTCATAAATGTTGCTTTACACGATTGTACCAAATTCCAAAAAAATCTGACTTTTTACGAGAGTTATTGTGCTCACGGACACACACACATATACATATATATATATATATATATAAATATACAGTTTGAACGAATGGTGTTTTTGGGGTCTGGGGACCTCGAAACAAAATGTTATCATGGTCCCGGGCCTAGGTCTTACCATGCTGACTATGGTAATAGCTTCTTCCCTATAGGGGAAATTTGCTAAAAACCCATTTTTAGAATAAAAAACCCCCCAAAATACCCCTTCGGATAGATCAATATGTCTGGTTTTCGAACTTAGTCATAAATGTTGCTTTATGATGTGTAATGTTGTGTGTACCAAATTTCAGAGAAATCTGACAATATTTACCAGAGTTAATGTGCTGGACGGACACACATATATGTGTATATGTAACATATATATCTACAGTTTTGAACGAATGATGTTTTTGGGATCTGGGGACCTCAAAACGAAAATACATCATGGTCCCGGGCCTAGGTCTTACCATCCCGACTACGGTAATAGCTTCTTCCCTATAGGGTAAATTCGCTAAAAACACTTCAAATTTCAATTACAAAGGCCTTGGTTTTAGTTTTAGTTTTGAGTTTGTCGTATGAAAAATGCAATTTTGTGTTTCTGTATAGGCACACAGATTTATATCCTGGGCTAAGTGGATTTACATTGTTATTAGAATGTAAGCTACAACAGTCGACAATGTATTTGATTTAGTTATGTTTTGATAATGTCCATGCTTGTGTTCTTGTTACAGACTGTAAACCATTTCAGTTCAGTTACAGGAAGACATTGGGAGTTCAATAAAAAAATCTGTTGTTTTATCTAATTTATTTACAAAGTACAAAAATTCATGTATAATTTACTCTAGATCTTCAACTTCCACTCACTTTGTTGCTACTTGTGTGTTACTCGAGTACCAAGGCCTCAAGAACACAGGCACACCTCCTTTGTTCTTCCTCTTAATGCCAGGAGTTTTATGTCCTGGTTCTTGGGCGGGATGCCAAGAAGATGGATGAAGAGATGGACCAGGAGTTGGGTGAACCCAAGGTGGCGTTACAGGGTTGTACACACAACCTGTATTTATGGGATACACTCCATCGTGAGGAAACTGTGACCCCGGGATTGGACTTAGGTTGTATACACAAGGACCAGGCTGCTGAGGAATTATAGGTGGAATAATGGGTATCTCAGGAATGGGATGGTAGACTGGATAAATAGGAAAAAAGTGTTCAGTGGTAGGTTCAGGACTTTTAGTAGGATGTATAGGAACATGATGAGTGGTTGGTATTTTAGGTTCAGGATGTTTGGTAGGATATAAAGGAATGTGATGAGTTGTTGGAATTTCAGGTTCAGGGTGTTGAGTAGGATATACAGGGACATCATGTGTAGTTGGTACTTCAGGCATTGGGTGTTTTGTAGGATGTTCATTCACATGATGTGTGGTTGGGATTGTTGGTTCAGGATGTTTGGTAGGGTGTACAGGGACGGGATGAGTTGTTGGAATCTCAGGTTCATGTTTATTGGTTGGATGTACAGGCATGTGATGAGTGGTTGGACATTCAGGTTCAGGATGTTTGGTAGGAAATATAGGGATATAACGAGTTGTTGGAATTTCAGGTTCAGGGTATTTGGAAGGATTAACAGGGATGTGATTTGTTGTTGGAAATTCAGGTTCAGGGTGTTTAGTAGTATGTACAGGCATGTGATGAGTCGCTGGAATTTCAGGTTCAGGGTGCTTAGTTGGAGGTACTGGCACATGATGAGTGATTGGAACTTCAGGTACAGGGTGTTGAGTGGGATGTTCAGGCACGTGATGAATGGTTGGGACTGTTGGTTCAGGATGTTTGGTAGGGTGTACAGGGATGGGATGAGTTGTTGGAATCTCAGGTTCAGGTTGTTTGGTTGGATGTACAGGCATGTAATGTGTGGTTGGAAACTCAGGTTCAGGATGTTTGGTAGGGAATATAGGGATATAATGAGTTGTTGGAATTTCAGGTTCAGGGTGTTCAGTAGGATTTACAGGCATGTTATGAGTGATTGGAAATTCAGGTTCAGGGTGTTTGGAAGGATATACAGGGATGTGATGTGTTGTTGGAAATTCAGGGACAGGGTGTTTAGTAGGATGTACTGGCACATGATGAGTGGTTGGAAATTCAGGTTCAGGGTGTTTGGAAGGATATACAGGGATGTGATGTGTTGTTGGAAATTCAGGGACAGGGTGTTTAGTAGGATGTACTGGCACATGATGAGTGGTTGGAAATTCAGGTTCAGGGTGTTTGGAAGGATGTACAGGCACGTGATGTGTTGTTGGTAATTCCGGTTCAGGATGTTTAGTAGGATGTACTGGTACGTGATGAGTGGTTGGAAGTTCAGGTTCAGGGTGTTTGGAAGGGTATACAGGGACATGATGAGTGGTTGGAAGTTCAGGTTCAGGGTGTTTGGAAGGATACATAGGGACATAGTGTGTTGTTGGAACTTCAGGTATGGGGTGTTTTGTAGGATATACAGGTACGTGATGTGTTGTTGGAACTTCAGGTTCAGGGTGCTTGGAAGGGTTTATAGGGACATGATGAGTGATTGGAAGTTCAGGTTCAGGGTGTTTGGAAGGATACATAGGGACATAGTGTGTTGTTGGAACTTCAGGTTTGGGGTGTTTTGTAGGATATACGGGTATGTGATGTGTTGTTGGTAATTCTGGTTCAGGGTACTTAGTAGGATGTACTGGTACGTGATGAGTGGTTGGAAGTTCAGGTTCAGGGTGTTTGGAAGGGTATACAGGGACATGATGAGTGGTTGGAAGTTCAGGTTCAGGGTGTTTGGAAGGATACATAGGGACATAGTGTGTTGTTGGAACTTCAGGTATGGGGTGTTTTGTAGGATATACAGGTACGTGATGTGTTGTTGGAACTTCAGGTTCAGGGTGCTTGGAAGGGTTTATAGGGACATGATGAGTGATTGGAAGTTCAGGTTCAGGGTGTTTGGAAGGATACATAGGGACATAGTGTGTTGTTGGAACTTCAGGTTTGGGGTGTTTTGTAGGATATACGGGTATGTGATGTGTTGTTGGTAATTCTGGTTCAGGGTACTTAGTAGGATGTACTGGTACGTGATGAGTGGTTGGAAATTCAGGTTCAGGGTGTTTGGTAGGGTAGACAGGAACATGATGTGTTGTTGAAACTTCAAGTTCAGGGTGTTTGGAAGGATACATAGGGACATAGTGTGTTGTTGGAACTTCAGGTTTGGGGTGTTTTGTAGGATATACAGGTATGTGATGTGTTGTTGGTAATTCCGGTTCAGGGTGCTTAGTAGGATGTACTGGTACGTGATGAGTGGTTGGAAATTCAGGTTCAGGGTGTTTGGTAGGGTAGACAGGAACATGATGTGTTGTTGGAACTTCAAGTTCAGGGTCTTTGGTAGGATGTTCAGGCACATGATGTGTGGTTGTAATTTCAGGTTCAGGGTGCTTAGTAGAATGATCTGGTATGTGATGAGTGGTTGGAACTTCAGGTTCAGGGTGTTTAGTAGGATTTACAGGTACATGATGTGTTGTTGGATATTCTGGTTCAGGGTATTTTGAAGGAAATACAGGGATATAATGAGTGGTTGGAACTTCAGGTTCAGGGTGTTGGGTAGGGTATACAGGGATGTGATGTGTTGTTGGAATTTCAGGTTGAGGGTGTTTAGTAGGATGTACAGGCACCTGATGAGTGGTTGGAAGTTGAGGTTTAGGGGTTTCATATACAGGGATATGATGAGTAGTCGGAGGTTTGGGGTGTTTGGTTGGATGGACTGGAATGTGGTGGTGTGTTGTTGAAACTTCTGGTTTCGGGTGTTTGGTGGGGAAAACGGGAACATTGTGGTGTGTAGTTGGCACTTGTGGATCAGGATGACTAGGTGGATTGACTGGAATGTGATGGTGAGTAGTTGGTACTTGCGATTCAGGATGTCTAGGAGGATAGACTGGAATGTGGTGGTGAGTGGTTGGCACTTGAGAAGCAGGATGTGTAGGAGGATAAACTGGAATGTGGTGGTGAGTTGATGGCACATGAGGGTGTGGCTGATGAGCAGGATAGGATGGAACATGATGGTGTATCGTGGGGATTCCTGGTACTGTTGTGTATTGAGGAGAAGGGCGAGGAGTGATTGAAACATCTGGCCAGTAATGTTTTGTTGGTTTTTCGGGGAATTGTGTTGTAGGACTGTCAGGTATAAAGTGATAAGACTTAGGGATGTCAGGAAGGCAGCCATTTGATGGGTGATTAGGACACATCCTTTCAGGATATGTATTTTTAGTAGCTTCTTCTGGTTTTCCATATTTAGTTGTGGGATTAATTGGGTTATGAGGCTTCTTGGATGGATGCTGTGGAAACTGGCTGCCCCCAAAATCAGGGTCTGGGCGGATCGTGGTAAAATGCTTCATTCCTCTAGTTCCTGGGATTTGGTGATGTTTTGTGGTTGGGCGTTGAGGAAACTGGTTGTCCCCAAAATCGTAGTCTGGTCTGACGGTTGTAAAATGTGTCATTCCTCTCGATCCTGTTGAGCCATGACCACGAACAGTTAGCGTAGACTGAACAGTCTCACAGTTACAGTCTGGTTTCTTTAATTCAACAATTTCTGTTGTAGGAATGTGTGTTGTTGAATAAGGTTTTATTTCTTTGTCTATTTTTTCGTCGTGGAATTCAGAATTTGGTCCTTTTTCTGTTGGGTTTGCATGTGAATTAGGCTTTTCTGTAGGTTTTTCCTTGTCATCGTACTCTTCTGTTACTTCTTGCCATGTTTCTTCCTCTTCTGTAACTTGATCCCAACTTTTTTCTTCTTCAGTCTCTTCGTCCCAGGCTTCATCTTGTTTTGTGTGTTCTTCCCAGGTTTCATCACCTTCTGTCTCTTCATCCTTAGTTTCTTCCCCTTCAGACTCTTGATCCCAAGTTTCTTCCTCTTCTGTCTCTTGGTCTATAGTTTCTTCCGCTTCAGTCTCTTGATCCCAAGTTTCATCTTGTCTCGTCACGTGATCCCAAGTTGAACCCTGCTCTGTCACTTGCTGCCAAACGTTATCTTCTGTCTCTTGTTGCCAGTTTGTGTCCTGATATTCATATTGCTGATAATCTTGTGTTTCTTGTGTGTCTTGGGCCTGTTGGTAATACGATGGATACTCTGGCTCTTCTTCGTAATCCAGTTCAATGGGTATATCAGATTTATGAAGACCTTTAAATTTTTCAGGTTGATCATCATTACTACCTCCTGTATAAGAAGCAGTGTTATTCATTAAACTGTTACTTTTATTTAGGTCACTTGTCGCATGTTTTGTGTATTCAGTTAGTTCAGGTACAACTCTTTCTGTCTCATTTACTGGCTCATTCTTAAAAGTATTTTTGTTTTCAGGCGTACTAGATTGTTTGTTTTCTATTGATTTTTCAGTTGTGTTGTTTTTTGTTAAGATTTCTTCTCTAGTTATTTCATTATTCTTAACTGATTCTAAAATATCTGTTGTTCGTTCTGATCCTTCTTGAGATTCCTTTTTAAATTGATCTGAAACAGTATGAAATAAATATTTTTATAGGTTAGAGTTGAGAGTATTGCAATTTATGTAATATATTATATTACCTATTGTTTATTATACATGTTCATGCAGGGGCGGATCCAGAGATCAGCTTGGGGGGTGGGTTATCGAAAGATAACCCTCCTCCCCAAGATACCCCTCCCCCCGCCCTCATTAATTAATAAAAAAATGCATAAGTTATGATTTCCTTAATTTAAAAAACACTATTTAATTGAATTAAAGCCATGACATTTTTGTTAGGATGTATTCAAACTTTCATTGTAGGCCTAAATAACAAAATTAAAATACAGTAGATTCTCAGAAATCCGGACTATTGTGGTGGACGGCCGGTCCGGATTTCCAGGAGGTGGACGTGAATCATTAATTTTGCCTTTATGATGAACAATTATGTCAATATGCGTTTACGTGCATGTGCCAAATGGCACCGGTCTACTGATATACATTGCTATTGATGAGCCATCGACAGGAGAAGACCTAAACGGTGCAGTGCACCGGATTCATAAACAGTAACAAACACCACAGTAGTTTGGCTAAGTGAGGACTCGGACCATACGAGGTCGAGTTGGTGCACCTGACGATGCACATGACATTTTTGTAGTGTGGGATAATCACATTAAAACTGAAGCCACTAAACCGTGAAGTAGCATTTTTTTGTTTATATTTGCAAAATTAAAAAATCAAGATTATTGTTCCAAATAATTGAGAGTCCGGATTTCTGAGAGTCTACTGTACAATAATTTTAAGATTCGGGGGGGGGGGGACCGCTCCTACACCCCCTACCACTACGCCCCCCCCCTTGGATCCGCCCCTGTGGTCATGCCTCAAAAACTGAATGAGACAAAATATAACATAACTCACCGAATCAGTCAACAATTCTTACTATTTTCACACTGAGGTGACAGCAATTTCAACCCCAACAGGACATTATTATAGCTTAAACGCTAAATGTTCATTTTCAATCCGAGGAGGTCGTAATTTGTACTAAAATACAGTCTACATACATTTTAGATGACAAACCTGTCTTATGTTGTTTGTGTTAAAAATGTTGTTTCGTAATCATGTTCGTGTGGGGATCGCGTTTTAGTGTTGATTACGATCCCTCGGAGTGAGATAGAAAATTTGGCATTTTAAGGTATAATATCCCCGTAGGGGTTGAAACTGCAATCACCTCAGTGTGAAAATAAAAAGAATTGTGTTTATATATATTATGTTTATATATATTATCTATTAGCGAATTTCCCCTATAGGGAAGAAGCTATTACCGTAGGTCTCATGATAAGACTCAAGCCCGAGACCATGATAACTTTTTGTTTTGAGGTCCCCAGATGACAAAAACAAAATTCGTTCAAATTTATATATGTATAAATATATATCTATATAATATATATATATATGTGTGTCCGTCAATGCGATAACTTGAGTATAAAAAACATCTGATTTCGATGAAATTTGGCTCAAATGTGTAATGTCAATGTGTAACATTTATGACTAAGTTTGAAAACCAGAATAATTGGACTATGGGAAGGAGGGTTTATGGGGGTTTTAAATTTTCCAAAAATCATTTTTAGCGAATTTCCCCTATAGGGAAGAAGCTATTACCGTGGGTCTCATGGTAAGACTTAAGCACGAGACCATGACAACTTTTTTTTTTGAGGTCCCCAGGTGACTAAAACACTATTCGTTCAAATTTATATATATATGTGTGTGTGTGTGTGTGTGTGTGTCCGTGAATGCAATAACTTGAGTAAAAAACGTCCGATTTCGATGAAATTTGGCTCAAATGTGTAAAGTGACATTTATGACTTTAAGTTCGAAAACCAAAAAAATCGGACTGTGGGAAGGGGGGTTTATGGGGGTTTTAAATTTTCCAAAAATCAGTTTTTTGCATTTTTTACCCTAAAATTTGTAAAACACTTAATTTTGGTTTGGGCCATGTTATAGAGCTTAAAAAACAAATAATATGGTATTTTGAATCATTAAGCTAGGTTATATGGTTGCGGAGAAAATCCAAAAAACGTGTTCATAAAATCTCCCATGTTAATCTTATGGTAAAATGGGTTTTAGCTTTTCCCCAATTAATTTTACTATAAACTTCACATTTGCTTATACCAATCAGTTTAGCTCTACAAATCAATCATTTTGGTGTTTAAATTGTGATTCTACGTCCAACCATTGCAGAGATATTCAAAGTGCTAAACACAGTACGTTGTCCAATGTTATCCTTATGGAGAATAAATAAAATTTGATATCTCCATTATTTATGAATGTATATTGATGTAACTTGGTATGTGGCTTCATGTAGTATTGGTATATTGATATTTGCCCAAAAAATTTATTTTGTTGATTATCCCCGTGGCAGCAAACCTGCATACTCAGCCCTAATGTTATTCTTATGGGGAATAAATAAAATGCCATAGATCACTTATTTATTTAGTATTTTTATGAAATTTGGTAAGTTGCTTTATGTGGTAGTGAGAAACATATGCATGCATTGGAAATTCGCTGAGTACGCAGGTTTGCTGTGACAGGGGTATATATATATATATATATTTATTTATGTGTCCGTTAATACGATAACTTAAGTAAAATACCCCCGTTGCAGCAAACCTGTGTATTCAGCGAATTTCCAATGCATATATATGTGACTCACTACTACACTACTACATAAAGCTATTTACCAAGTTTCACAAAAATACATCCATAAATAAATGATATATAGTATTTTATTTATTCTCCTTAAGAATAACATTAGGGTTGAGGACGCAGGTTTGCTGCAACGAGGAAGATAAGTAATGTGTTTTTTTTTTCAATTATCAATACGACTAAACCAGGTGAAGCTACATACCAAGTACTCTTAATGTAAGTTCATAATTAAGGGAGATATACAACTTTACTTATTCTCCTTATGAATAACATGGGGGCCGAGTAGTATGCAGGTTTGCTGCTACGGGGACTATCAACAAAAAACATGTTTTTTGTGCTAATATCAAAATACCACAACTAGTTGAAGCCACATACCAAGTTTCATCAATATACATTCATAAATAATCGAGATATACACATAATCGGGACACATTTTTTTTGGATTTTCTCCGCAACCACTTAACCTAGGTTAATGATTAAAAATACTAAATTATTTGTTTTTCTAAGCTCTATAAAATGGCTATAACCAAAATTGAGTATTTTTAACATTTTGGGGTCAAATTTGCAAAAAACTGATTTTTGGAAAATTGTAAACCCCCATAAAACCCCCTTCCCATAGTGCGATCGATCTAGTTTTCGAACTTAAAGTCATAAATGCTACTCTCCACATTTTTGCCAAATTTCATCAAAATCGGGTGTTTCAAAAGTTATCGCGGTAACGGACATATACATATATATAAATTTGAACGAATAGTGTTTTTGGCATCTGGGGACCTCAAAATGAAAAGTTATCATGGTCTCGGGCTTAAATCTTACCATGCCACCTACAGTAATAGCTTCTTCTCTATAGGGGAAATTCGCTAAAATGCCCGATTTCAATGAAATTTGGCTCAAATGTTTAAAGTGACATTCATGACTTTAAGTTCGAAAACCAGAACGCACACATAGCCACTGTGAGTGGCCACAGGAACATATGACTTAAAATCCATTTTACCTTGTCTCTATGCTGCTGTAATCTGGTGGCAAACTAAATAAACTTGTGTAATGTCTCAGCATGTGATTCCTTTTTTTTGTTGCTTCTATCAATGCCCAACAATTAACCTCTTTCGTTTAGCTGTTTTTTCACATGGTGATCCTTTGTTTTTATAAATGTTAACTGTGATTATTAGTGTTATTAATTTAAACTGGATGACAATTTATGTTCAGATGAAATCTGAGATGTGCTCGAAAATGACTTAACTGATTTTGAAAGCTTTTCAGAACATGAGAGTGATAGTGACTCAATCATTGCATATTCGTATTAAAAGAAACTGAAAAATAGTTACATGTTTTGTTTGGCAATAAACAGAAATAAAGAATAAAATAAAACTAAAGTATACAAAGAGTTTTTATAGCCATTCAATATACCCTTTTGAGGCTACGATCATAAAAATAAATACAAGCTGGTATGAGCAGAGGGCCGAAATGGCTGCCGGGCTGACAAAGAAAATGGCGTGGACACTAAGAGCAGACATACGACCTGAGAAGACTATGTGGGCGGGAATATGTAAGCTGTTATTGAGTGGACTTCGAGTGCAAAGGGTTAAGAATAATCATCCACTTTGGTCAAAATTAATTTCACCATCGCTCTTGAGTTACTGGTAAAAAACTAAACCAACCTCAGAATTTGCAGAGATTTAACAAAGTACAATGAGTGTAAGGGGTTTTTTTGTACATTAATTGATCTAAAAACGTAGTTAAGTCGACTGGTTCAGAGATTTGTTCAGGAAGAAAAAAACTACAACAAATGAAAAAGTTGTATCCAATATAATAGGATGTGAATTGGATGCAACTTTTTGATGATTTGTTACTTTGAAAATTTTTTAAAAACAGAATTTTTTAAATATTTTTCTTTAAAAACCAAAAAGCCATTTACAAAAGATACAAACTTGATTGAATCTTGTATTCAAAAACAGAGCACTCTCGACTCTACAAATAAAAACCATTGGGTCCTAAGCTACCTTAGATACATTGTACATAATACCAAGGTAATATGCATTTTAACATTATTTTATAAGTATACCCATTGTATACCTTTTTAAATAAGTGAATAAATTGTAAAAGCTTTGTTATCAATACATAAAATGTTGAGTCTAAATAAGCAGAATTTTTAAAGTTAAAGATAAAGTTGAAATGTACTCCCGACAATGAATACTGGAGTCTTATAAGAAGAACACGTCTCATGGGCCATAGTCTGTCAGTTTTTTAAACTTGCCGCGCTAGTTACGGCTCTGGCCACGAGGCAGCACGCGCTGTCTACCCAGACACTCCTCCCCCCCCGCCCGCGCTACATCCCAACCCGCCCTACTACAAGAGAGAAGGGACCTCGGCCACGGCAATACCTCGTGCTTTCGGTACTGGTCTGCGCCCTGCTGTCAGGTTTTAATATGTTTACTTTATTTTGTCGTGGTTTGATTTTAATCACGACATAATGAGTACCGCACGTAGTGATGGGAAAAAATGTTCTTATGTGAACTGTCCAAATACCTCCACCAACTGTGACCTGTCTTTCTTCAAATTTCCAATAAATGACAAAGAAAGGTAAGAATAAATCAAATATTTTACTATTATTCCAAATTAATGGACTAAAAATGATATTACTTTATTTTAAATTAAAATTAATTACTGAAGCAAAATACATTCTTAATTAATATCTTTACGCTTAATAACGTCATAATCTTCCATCGTTTATAGTAATGTCTGTATTAATCTCAGTATTAATTCATGTGGAAGAATCTACAGTACTTACAAATCACCGAATAAACTTAAATTGACATTAAGTGAACAATGTAATGTACTTTGTATAGTACGTAATATAAATGTAATAGTCCAATTGATATATTGTTTATAGAATTTATTGTATATTAAAAATTTTGAGTATGGTTTAGTTGGAATATATCATGAATATTCAAAATTTTAAAAATGTGATGTTTATTGTGAACATTGTTTAGTGGCAAAAAAGTACATTTACAATTGTTCACCCTAGCCCCTCTATGGTGGCTAATTACCTAAGTGGTCGATGTGCCACTATGGCCTAATGCCTAACTTCATCGGCTCAATGCCGCATTGGGAATGGATGTGGCGGACAGGAAATTCTATGAAAAAAAACATTATTTTATACTTATGTATATGTAGGAACTAACTGCTTGTCGTGGCCATCCCGCACAAACCAATGATTCATTTTGTAAATACCAGACGTAGATGTGCTCCGACGCCGACCAAATTTAGTATGTAGCATCCCCCAATAGTGACATAATTTGTTATGATTATGATCATACGACATTAGTTTTACAAAGCTTTCCAACCACCACATTCGTAACTAATCACGATCAACCAAATAACAATCCCTTCAAAAACATGTTGCAACAATAGAAGTTGTATATTGCTATTAATAGTTAAAAATAATATTTCCACAACACATGTCAGAATATGTTATGTATGGCAACAATTCGACATTGAGGATTTTAAAAAAAGTGAATTTGTAATGTTCATTGAAAGATTGAACATAGTTTTAATGTTGGTGAAATATTAATCCTTAAAACCATATTTTTTCATTATAGATGTTGCACGTGGATTGTCAATTGTGGACAGGATGACGTTGCAGTCTTACTGGACAAAAAGCTTCAAAATAGAACATTGTGTGCGATTGCGCTTTTACTAATGTAAATAAGAATAAACTCATCGCCCATCATCCCGATGCTGTGCCTGAACCATATTTCAAGTTCAACACATTGCAGACACCTGTTAAGGAGTTAAATGGTTGCAAAAATGATGTTCAGAAAAGCCCCGAATGTAACACTAATGCATGTAAAAAGATGAGAATTAGTGAGGCAAAAGTTTTAAGCCATCTCTCGTCATTCTAGCATACATTTTTACCGAGTTATTAAAGAAAATGTGTTTCGACTAAACACAGTACGTTGTCTTATGGGGGTTTTAAATTAGAAAATCCTGTTATTTTAAATGTTTGAACAACTTCAAACCAAGGCAAACTAGTAAACAAAGAAAGCATATGCATATAAATTGCCATTGTTATATTTATATTACTTGTGCAATATAGGTATAGTACATTTTTCCTGGGGATTAGACCCATCAAAAATGGAAGTCTTTCATTTAAGCTATTGTAAGATAGTTTGTATTGTAAAATAAGTACCAAGTATGAGAGTTAATAAATTTGTGAGATCTCGGGTTTCATCCCTGGCCGGCTATTCTGAGATGAGTTTATACAGTTTCTCATCTCACTTTAGCAAATGCCGAAATCGTTCAAAAAAAGGGACGTATTCCTCCAGGAAGGGAAAGACAGGACTCAGGATTTACCTGGTTCCCCATAAAATATGTTTTGTAAATTTTTATACATGGTAATCCTTGTCACGTAATCAATATTATTATATCTTTTAATGCTGAGTTATAATATATTCAAAGTATTCAAAGGTTTTGTTAGTCATGAGTTTTTTGATATTTTTATTAAACATTTTGGCAACTTTTGGACTAGGTCCAAAGTACCAATGTCAATTAATAGCAACTTAGTAACCCAATAATTTAATAAATGATGACCCAATCATTGTATTTATCTATTTTTAGTACCTAAATTACCTAATAAAAAATACAATAGTATTGCTTAGTACTGTTCGTTCATTTAGCAGTTGTCTTGTAAACAAATTGTTTTTTATTATTGATTTATTTGGACTTTACCTATCGCTTCTAGTGTTTAAAACTTCACTACGTTTCCAAATAAATCAATAATAAATTCAAAACCATCGCTATTATGAATTTCAAAAATTCTTTTTATCCCTCTCTTAGGTTCAACTGCAAATCAAATCAAATCACAAATCATCTTTATTCATTGTAATACAATAGTACAGAATGGCGTCAATCATAGCGTAAAAAATACAAGCTTTTTAACTTAATAATAAGGTACATAATTTAATAACACTGTTATTTATTGCACAGTTTCTTATAATTATATGAACTATTCAAAAAACTCCTCCAAAGAATATAAAGATTTACAAATCATAAATTTCTTTAGCTTGTTTTTAAATTGATCAAAATCTAAAATATTTTTTAAATCAGCAGGCAAATAATACCTGATACGCGCATAACATGGCTTTTTCTCATAGAATTTTAATTTGTGTCTGTTGTAACTAAAATTATTCCTATATCTGGTGTTAGGTTGTGATAAGACCCCAATAAGCATAGATCATTTGAGTTCCTTTTAACTACCATAATCAGTTCAAAAATGTATAAGGTAAAAACAGTTATGATTCCTAATGCTGGAAAATGTTCTTTGGCTGATTCGAGCCAATTTAATTTCAACATTATCCGTAGAGTTTTTTTTTGAAAAACTAAAATTTTGTTTAAATTTTCATTGGAGGTACTGCCATACATAACCAATCCAAAAGAGATGTGAGAATGGATGAATGCGAAATATACAGATTTCATAGTTGCCAAATCGCACACTGGTGATATTTTTCTTAGTACAACAATTCCAGAGAAAATTTTATTGCAAACTTTTGCAATATGTGAATTCCAATTAAGATCCCCAACCCTAGAAATAATAAAAAAAAAAATGAAATGATGATGGTTGAATTAAGATCAATGTAAAACCCTAGAAATTTTGTTTCATTTATCTTTTCCAAAACATGCTCGTTTAGACAGATATTAGTTGATAGTCTTTTAGGCTTATTTTCAGTAGCTGAGAAGGAAATGAATTTGGTTTTTAAAGGATTTAATAAGAGATTCAAACCAGCTAAATATTGTTGAATATCCGTTAGCTGGTTAAACGCAGATACTTCAATAGTATTGGTTTCGGTTCCTGAAATTTTTAAATTAATGTCGTCTGCATATAATATGACTTTACTAGATGTTGATAATTTTGGCACTCCATTGATGTAACATAAAAACAACGGGCCCAATATAGAGCCCTGTGGAACTTCATATTTCACAAGGGTTCTTGAAGAGTGGAATGAAGTCAACCTATTATAATTATTGAGATATTTCAACTCAACAAAGTGTCACTCAAATATGACTTAATCCAGGAGTTGGCCCTATTTTTAATTCCAAGGTTTGAGAGTATATCCAATAGTTTGCCATGACAGACACTGTCAAATGCTTTACTTAAATCCATAAAAATCCCAGTTGATTGTTCATTTTTATCAACAGATTCAATAATCGAGTCAATGAATTCAATGCCTGCGGTTATAACAGATTTGTTTTTTCTAAAACCGTGTTGCTCTACGGACATGAGATTGTAAGATTCTAAATAATTAGTTAATTGCCTAGCAACGACACACTCATATAATTTCGAAAAGGAGGAAATTAATGATAGTGGTCAATAATTGGATACGATTTCAGGATCACCGGACTTAAAAAGTGGTGTAATTTTTGATACTTTGAGTCGGTTTGAAAGATAGAAGAAATAAAAGATGAATTGATTACATGGACCAAAGGCTTTTTTTTAAAGTCTATAGCGAGCTTAATAATTGGCATGGGTATCTCATCACAACCTGTTGAGTACTTGTTTTTAAATGCACTAACTAATTCCTCAATATCTTTCTCAGTTATTTTCTCAGTTACAAAAGAAGAAAAATCTTGGTTGAAAAAAGAAAAATCTTGGTTAAGTTTTACATTGGTTTTAAAGTTGTTTATGGAGGATAATGAGTCTAAATTAGGAATAATTTGTGACTCAACCATGGTGGAGTAGTACTCATTAAACATAGAGGTTGCAACCTGCCACCCAGCCCATTCTTCCCAGTTTTTTGGCTGCAACGGATACAGAAATGAAACATCCTTTTTGGAGGACAATGCAATAAACTACATTGCTGGGTGGCTGGCAAAAAAAGTGCTGCATAAGTTTAAATGTGACCTGTGCTCTTCTGACTTAGTGAAACTCAATACTAACTTAGAATTTCACAAAGAGGATATTTATTCGACTGAAAGCTTTCACGTGCCATAATGGAGAGTTAGCGAAACTCCATCACCCTTAAGACCTGCTATTTAATGTGGTAAATAGTCAACTGTTTATGTTTACAAAACTATACAACGAATGCGCACATGAAAGGGATTTGAAAAAGTTCTTTGAATGGAAAACGAGATCGCATGCCAATTAATTAAAAACCGGTTTGTAAGTTATTTTACAATTATTCTAAAATAAATTTTAAAATGATTCAAAAATATTATGAAATGGATCAGACAGGAAATTTGTTTGAAAAAAAGTATTTTATAATCATTTTGAAACTATACAAAAATCATGTTAAAATTATTTTAAAACTAATTTAGCCGTTACTAATGCTACTTGGGGTATTGTATTTTTGTTGTATCTGTATTTTTTTAGTTTTGTGTTTGTGTAAATAAAATATAAAGAGAAATACCCCCGTCGCAGCAAACCTGCGTACTCAGCGAATTTCCAATGCATAATATATGTCTTAATACCACATAAAGCCGCATACCAAATTTCATAAAAATATATTCACATATAAGCGATTTTAAATATTCTCCATAAGAATAACATTGGTAATGAGTACGTAGGTTTGCTGAAACAAGGAGCACGAACAATTGGGTTTTATTCAAATATAAATAGAATTTAACTAGGAGAAGCCACATACCAAGTTCCATCAATATTCAATCATAAATAAGCGCTTTATAACATTCTAGTTATTCTCTATAAGAATAACATGGAGTTGAGAAAGCAGGTTTGCTGCAACGAGGAACAAAAAAAAGGGTTTTTATATAATTATCAATATAACTCAACCAAGTGAAGCTACATACCAAGTTTTATTAACTTATGTTCATAATTAAGGGAGTCATTACATTTTACTTATTCTCCATAAGAATAACATGGGGGCTGAGTGCGCAGGTTTGCTGCTACGGGAATAATCAAAGAAAAATCAGTTTTTTGTACAAATATCAATATACCAGTACTACGTGAAGCCACATACCAAATTTCATCAACATACATTCATAAATAATCGAGATATCAAATTTTATTTATCCTCCATAAGGATAATATTGGACAACGTACTGTGTTTAGCACTTTGAATATCTCGGCAACGGTTGGACGTAGAATCACAATTTAAACACCAAAATGATTGATTTGTAGAGCTAAACTGATTGGTATAAGCAAATGTGAAGTTTATAGTAAAATTAATTGGGGAAAAGCTAAAACCCATTTTACCATAAGATTAACATGGGAGATTTTATGAACACGTTTTTTGGATTTTCTCCGCAACCATATAACCTAGCTTAATGATTCAAAATACCATATTATTTGTTTTTTTAAGCTCTATAACATGGTCAAAACCAAAATTAATTTTTTTTAAAATTGTTATGTGAAAAATTCAAAAAACTGATTTTTGGAAAATTTAAAACCCCCATAAACCGATACCATAGTCCGATTTTTCTGGTTTTCGAACTTAAAGTCATGAATGTCATTTTACACGTTTGAGCCAAATTTCATCAAAATCGGACGTTTTTTACTCAAGTTAACTTAAGTTTTACTTAAGTTAAGTTTTATCGTGTTAACGGACACATATATAGATATATATATAGATATATGTATAGATATATACATATATCTATGATTTACATAATTTACATAATCTATGATTATAATTTACATATATATAAATTTGAACGAATAGTGTTTTTGGCATCTGGGGACCTCAAAAGAAAAAGTTATCATGGTCTCGGGCTTAAGTCTTACCATGAGACCCACGGTAATAGCTTCTTCCCTATAGGGGAAATTCGCTAAAAACAGAAAAAATCCAAAAAAATGTAGGGAAGTTAGGTGTAAGAACTTGATATTTAGATGTAAGTAGGGTTCACTTGATAACGGGAGGAGTTACCTCTTGAAACGTAGTATAGTTTTAAACACTAGAAGCAATAGGTAAAGTCTAAATAAATCAATAATAAATTTAAATCCATTACTATTATGAGTTTAAAAAATACAGTTGAGATCTAAAATTGAATCTTGGATTTTTAAATTCCTTTTTCACTGTTTGACACCTTTTTGCTTTTTTACTAATTTTTATATGAGGACATGACAACTTTGAAGAAAATATACTCAGAGTTTATCATTAAACTTGTCAGTTTTCATTAAATATCATCTTTAAGAGATTTAGGTAGTTCATACAAAAAGTTGAAGTCACGTTTTCTTTTATACTTCACGGAAATTAAATTTCTGTAGAGTCTCTATTGCTTACTAACTTAAATCAAGGGCAAATCCAAGGGGGGGCGGTCGCCCCCCCCCCAAACCTAAGAATGTTTGTGTTTTATTTTATTATTCAGGCATACGATGAAAGTTTGAATAGATCCGAATGAAAATGTAAGCATCAAAAGCCTCCCGAAACCCCGTTTTTCGGTCCCGTGTGAGTCAAATTTTGCCGCTCCCGTCTACAAGGTTACATAAAATTCTAACTAACGAACCTAAACATTCCTTTAAATGAAATAAAATACACACCATTAGACAGGTGAAATTTTAAACTTCCATTTTAGTATATAACACATTACTTAGATCCATGTATTAAACCTAAAAGCGTCTTACAAAAACATGGATACTCCCGAGTATCGTGAAGTTGTTGCAGTTTTGCCAGTTGACAGAACGAAAATGCAGTGTTTTCAACATAGTCTTGGAGGTAAATTTTAGCAGCAAAGGTTGCTACAATTGTATTCGGTGATTATTTTTTACTGGATTTCGCCCGCCTACCGTCGTTTGCTATCAGCGGTGTTTTGTTTACAGGGTAGGTTTGATTTTTGTTTAAAACCGCGTAATCTGTTGCTAGGCAATAAATATCCAGTGGCTAGGCTAGAAGCAAAAATTGCCTCGAATTATATGTAATGAAATAAAGAGGAAACAAAGATTAAATTGTTTGCAAAAAGAAGCTCATACGCCAAGTATTTTATTTTGTAAAAATTTGTTACAAAATTTAATTTTTCTAGTTGTTGAACTTGGCTGTCAGCCTCATTCCTAATTGTATCTTCGCGTAGTATAGTTCAGAATTGCAGATTTCAAATACGTTTTGTAAATAGTTACGCGTGGGTAAATACTAAAATAAATTGTTTATTTAGGCATCTTGTTCTTAGACGCCTACAGATGACGTAGATAAAAGTGTAATGCCTAAATATTTAATTTTTATTTACGGTCGGGCGCAGTAGAACTAAAGTAATTTTTGTTTAGCTTGTTTATAAAGTTAAGATTGTTTTTTTTCTTGAGTACAAGGTTATTGATATATTATGTTAACTTACTTTCAGTCGTATAAATTCATATAGTTAAAAACAATAATGGGGGTGCCAGGGACCATCCACAGGGAAGGGGGAGGGGTAACTTTTGGTGACCGCCCCCCCCAAACATGACCTCTGGATCCACCCCTGCTTAAAATATAGTTGTTTTCAACAGATTAGTTATCTAGTTCGCTTTCTGATCCCCCACTGACCATAAACGCTAAGAGGAAACAGAGCAAACCTTAATTTTATAACTACATTTGTCTTTTAATTCCATATTGAAAATTTGTATTGAACTATAAATTTCATTCTAAATCATTCACTGCATTATTTGTTGAACAATTTTTAAAAGTGATGTATCGGTACGCATTTTATCATATGCATGGTAATAAACATGATCCCAGCTTGTTGAAATAGAATGTCTGCAATATGTCCAAACTCTTCATGTTGTATTTATATTTTGAATAATTGCTAAAAAAGTCTGTTAATTGAATTGAATTTAAGTTTATTATTTGAATACTCACTACTAATTTGGTCCCTGTGATTGACGACTGCACTTTGAAGATTATCTTTTTGAACTTTGTTTAATAACCCAAAGTTAAAATCTGGAACAAAAATATATCATAATCGTTAGAGACTTTCTGATAAAGAGTTTAGTCGTAATGACGTATATGCACATAAAAGTGATTTCACCAAAGGTGAACTAGCTATACGATATTTACTAGTTTTTAAATTTGTCCCCCTCTGTTTAGCCTCAGTCTATCTGCACTTACCTTTTATGTAATACCTTCATAAACAAGAAGGATTTAGACCTCATGCGGATCTTCGTGAAGCCTGGGTGTTATTGGTTAAGGTGGTTTAAACCGGTTTTTTAGGGTGGGGGTGAGTGATTGACATCTGTTCTTAGTCTGTTGACTAAAAATCGCTTGTGAGAATCATCTGTTAGTGCCAAACCAAAAACATTGCAACCACTAAGTGATTGTTGTGCAAAGAGCTCAGGTTATGATTGTTCCACACATCTTACGAACACGCCTGAACATTCGGCAGAACATCCTCCCGAATTTTAACTGAACATTCCATCCCGTGTACTTGCTACCAGTACACTATGGCCCAACAAAGGCGAGCGCGATAGTGTACTCAGTGTGCTCGTGTATTTTCAGGATATTTAGCCTCCCCATGATTCGTGTTCGCCGTGCTCCGTTTTTTGTCAGGTATTTGGCACGAATCAAAAGAGACGAACGGAAACGAATGGGCGAGCATGGTATTGCATGGTGAGCGTGTACTTGTTTAGTTTGCTGTGCACATTCGGTTGATTTGGTGCAAGACTCGTTGTCGCGACTTGTTCCGAACATTTGGCGGGACATTCGAGTAAATCATTTGGCGATAGTGTACTGATAGCAAAAAGTTCGTGCAGCTCCCACATTTCTCGCGACTACTCCGAACATTCGGGGTTCGGCCGAATGTTCGGGCGTATTCGCGAGAAGTGTGGGGCAGGTTCTATTGATTAGGCTTCTATTGATTTTCTTTTGCCTTTAACTTACTGAGTTCGCTGCGCCCATATGTTTAAACATTACTTTTATAGGAAAAAATATTGAAATTTCAATTAAACAATCAGCAAAAGAAAATAAACTTTTTTGAGAGAAAAAACAGCTGATCGTACAAGAACAAATATTCCAAATACTAGCCAAATGTATTCCGCAGGAATAGTATTATAACATATGGTATTGTGAACTTCCCCTCCAACACAATCCCCCCCACTCTTCTGCTGGCACCCCCTACTCAGGCTTCACGAAGATCCGCACGAGGTCTACTTATTTTAAATTGTTCATACCTTATACATATATTAAATGTTACATCGGTATTGAATATTGGTCTAATGTATGTAAAATCTAATCCTCTACATGAACAACTTGTGGATTCAGTAAAGTTCTTTGGTGTTCACATTGACCTAAACCTAAAATGGAATTGTCACACATTGATTAGTTAAATAAGCGACTCTCAAGAGTCATTTATCTTTTGAATAGATAGATGTTGTCCCAAGGAATTATTTAAGGACATAACTATCATTACAGACGTTTTGCGTGTTACGTTCCCCCCTTATACATGCTTATACTTAGTATAAGAAGAAAGTATTGTTTTCGTCAAAATGTTCAAATTTGAGTTGTTTGTGGAAATATTCCTTTTGGTGCTCCCTGAACCCAAAAAAAGTGATTTTTACGTGATATCTGTCTGGATGTGTACAGAGCTAGAGCCCTAACCAAAGGGCCGATTTTTATGAAATTTGGTATGTAGGTACAAATCCTCAATATCTCCAGGTATGTTTTTCATTTTTTTGAATTTTTGATTTTTAAGGATAATTATCCCCCAAAAATCGCCAAAAAACATGAAAAATAAAAATTTCTCAAAAACGGCTCTAACGATTTTTATTAACTAGTACTAACCTATTATTAACTCATGGTATAATTAAAATTTAAAATATGGCCGGGCCAGCGAAATGGACCTAAATGAAAGTGAATATGAAACTTTTGTGGACGCGTTTTCAGGTTTTCAGATATAAACCTAGATGTCATGCCCAAACTCAATGATGAATGACGAATTATTACTTAAACCATGGGTAATTTGTAGTTTTAATGGACTTTTCTTTGGTGAGTAAACCAACACCTATTTTATTTTCCTTTTTGTGGATGAACATTCAATTAACATTTAAGTGACGATGAAAATCAACTGAATTGTGTTAAAAAACCTTTGAAATTCTTAATAAAGTGCAATCTTTATATTATTTTAACTTAATAAAACATCGTTATTTTGTGATTTGTGTTAAAAATGACTGGTCTGAACTATGCTGGACAGCTGAGCAAATATCAATTAGTTTATGTTTTTACTATTGATTAACTTAATATTTTGATACTATGTCTTAATTCTCACGTCTTATCTTCAGTTATAACATTGACTATAAATTCAGTATGTATAGTCAATGGTTATAACAAAGAATAAATAGGTTATACAAATTGTATTATATTTGCATTTTCTTTCATCTTGTGTTTATTCCTTTCACAATAATTAAATACCCCCGTCGCAGCAAACCTGCATACTCAGCGAATTTCCAATGAATATATAACATAACACATTAAAACACTTAACAGGATTTATAAGAAATATATTCACAAACAAGCGATATTTAAAATATTAATTATTCTCCATAAGAATAACATTGGGGATGAGTACGCAGGTTTGCTGCAACAAGGCATACAAAATAATGGGTTTTTATGCACATATCAATAGAACTCATCCTAGTGAAGTCACATACCAAGTTTCATCCATATACATTTATAAATAAGTGATATATAACATTTTAAGTATTTTCCATGAGAATAACATGGGGACCAGGTACCTAGGTTTGCTGCTACAGGAACCATAGGCGAAAATTTTTTTTGTGCAAAAAACAATAAACCACAACCAACCAGATCAAGCCATATACCAAATTTCGTCAGTTTATGTTCATAAATAAGCGAGATATACAATTTTTCTTTTTCTTCATAAGAATAACATTAGACAACGTACTGTGTTTAGCACTTTCAATATCTCGGTAACCAATTGACGTAGAGCAATGATCAAAATACCAAATTGTTTTTTTTAAGATAAATCTAATGAAATTAAAATTTGATTTAAATTAAAATTACATGTGAAAACCCCAAAAAACACATTTGTGTGGTACAAAACCCCCTCTTTGGATGGTTTGATTCATCTGGTTTTCAAACTCGTTCAAATAAATGGTACTTTACACATTTGTACCAAATCTCATTAAGATCGGACCTTTTTTATGAGAGTTATCGTGCTTACGGACACACACACACATATATAAAAATTTGAACAAATGGTGTTTTTGGCATCTGGGGACCTCAAAATGAAAAGTTATCATGGTCTCGGGCTTAAGTCTTACCATGAGACCTACGGTAATAGCTTCTTCCCTATAGGGGAAATTCGCTAAAAATGATGATCCTTCAATCATTGCTTATAAATTCCATCCTTGCTTTTCATAGCTTGGATTTCCCTCATTGACACTGTGCTAGTGGGTCTTATACATATCTATGCGTATGCATAGAGCGTTCACAATTTTATTCCGAATTGACTGAAAGTCTAGTGGAAAAATAATTTAATGACATATACTACAATCATTTAACAGCAGTCTCGTTGTAAATATATTCATGCGGATCTAGGTTAGAATTGACCAAAGTACCTCCTATCAAATACATCCTCCATTTGACCTAATTAGCCTATGTGGACAGCCTCAGAGCAACAGCTAACAGCAAGTGGCTTTGGTTATTTTTTTATTTTTATATAGAATTTATCAACAAAATGGCAGAGCAAACAATTTTAATTTCATAAATTTAAAGAAAATACGATTATAGTAACAATTTAAAATAATTTGAAATTCTTTATCGGCTCTTGGCAATTAGTATCTCTTCTAGAAAGTCTATTTTCTATTAAAAAACCTTTAGAATTTTATATAAGTTTATCATGTTCTTAGTGGTATCATGGTTCTTAGTCTTTAGTAATAATAATAAGTGAGGCTAGTGAATCCAACATCTGTGATCAGTTGAGTAGCGTTAAATTGTTAGGTATAGTTTTGGACAGAAAGTTAACATTGCATTATCATACTGATTTTATTTGTAATAAGCTCTCAAGAGTTGTTTATTTATTAAGGTCCTTAAACAGGAATGTGCCCAAGTCTTATCTTAAGCTTGCCTACAATAGTTTTTTCAAGGGATATTATTGTACGGTATCTGCCTGTGGGGAAATTCTGCTGGGGCACAGGATGTATTGTTAATACAAAAAAAGGCTGTGAGAATTGTAGCTGGTGCTGACTACAGAGATCATTGTAGGCCCATATTTATTTGTGAAAGTATTTTAACTGTATATAGTTTGTATGTTCTAAAAGTCCTATTAGATGTTAAGAAAGAATCTGTTAATTTAGTAAAGAGGTTTAATATTCATGAACACAACACAAGACATAAAAATAATGTTGAAGTTCCTTTCTGTAGATTGACTAAAGTTACAAAAAGTTCAAAGATAATTGGCCTGAAACTTTACAATAAGCTTACTGTTCAAATTAGAAATATTGAATCCATGGCTCATTTTAAATTGGCTTTGACTAATGGGCTGCTTAAGCACCCATTATATTCAGTAAATGAATTTTTTGAAATAAGTGAAAATGATTTTAAAGATTTTAAATAAGTGTGCCTCTAAGAACCTCTGTATAGTTTGACAGTATATGACAGTATATGACATGATAGTATATATAGCCTAGTAGTAGAAGTACTGGTATTGTATGTTATAAAATTATTTATTGCAAGTCATCGTGTTAGACTTATTTGACTTTGTCTATTACGCAAATGTGTTTAACGACAATAAAGGATTCTTATTCTTATTCTCATGTTTTTTGTTATGTTATGTTTTTATGTTACAGTATTACGAATTTGTCCTTGGAATTTATTCTCCAAATGTGGTTTTCCTATTATATATTTATTTATCATGTCTTGAAAACAATATTTTAAACCTGGTATTATAACGATATGTGCCACTTTAAAATGTATGCTAAATTTGAGTGTACACTAGTGATGTGTCAAAACCAAAACTTGAATCTCAAAACCACCAAAACTTTGGAAAAGTTTCGGTTTCGAGATTCGATCGGTGAGTTTCGAGAATCAAAACTCGAAACTGCTGAGATTTTTTGTGTCTTTATTGTTGTTTTTTTAACAGAAATCACGCCCGTGTTTCGATCAATAATGCAAAGGTCAAAAGCCTACTGTCATCGGTCATCTGCCTTCACCTTTTTTGGATTATTGATTTTTTATTTCTGAAAGAACAACTCTAACCAAAATATATAATTAGTTTTAATTAATTTTTCTGGATTTATTTTTCATAACCATACCCAGGCAAGTAAATAGGGTTTCGCGATTCGAGTTTCGAGATTCGAGATTCGATTTTGTAAGTTTCGGTTTCGGTTTCGAGATTCGAAATTTCTGGTTTTGACCATCACTAGTGTACACATACTTATATTTAAAATGTACATACAGTATTATACAGTGTCAATATTCCAAGCTCTGTTACAAGCAACCACAGCGTCCATAATAAATGAAGAGTAAAAATCAGTTGTTTGTAAGTCACCACAATGTCAACAGACCTAAAAATGGGAGTAAAGTTTGTTTTGACATTTGGTTTTAGTATAACAAAAACTAGAAACCTCCCATTGGTCGAAATTCGACCAAATATTTTTTGAATATAGTTAATGAATATATGAAAAAAATTTTAATATCTAGGGTTCTGTTTCGCTCATCTCTCTCTCCCTCTATCTTCCCTCCCTCTCACGCTCTCCCTCCCCCTCCCCCAACCAAACCTCAAGGTAATTTTTTTAATGTGGAGTTAAAACGGATAGCAGAAGGGTGTTACCATTCCAGTAATTAGTAGTATTTTTTATTGATGAACGAAGTGAATCACTGTATTGATGAAGAAGTTTCAGTGGCCGTGTGTGGGTGTGTGTGTGTGTGGGTGGGTGTGTTATCGAAATACTAAATAACTGTAAAACATTTCTTAATGCAATTTTGAAGGAGTCATTTGGGATACCAAAGGGATGTTTTAACACAGCATTTGTATTTTATTTTGGATTATTAATAATTATTAAAACTAATTTTAATGTTTGATATTCAGTAGTTGAATTGGTTATCGTAGTAAGCTATTGACTATGGTTGTCTTTAAAATGTCAGCTGGGATTTATCTGTGTTTCACTTGAGGGATTTTTATCCCCTATATGGGATATTTTGACTGCTTGTGGGATAAAATGGGATTGTGGGATAAAGTGGGATTTTTTTGAAATCGGCATTACGTCTGCTAGTTTGCTTACAACTTACGACCAGAGCACCTTAGCAGTAGCACTTCTAGTGGATTTTCTCGCCGTACTGGCAGTTGCGGGGTTTCCCATTTTTTAACCTCGCTGTCCGCACCTATTATGATTTTATAAACGTCACAGAACGAACACTGAATCATGTCAATTTCGCTGGCCAAGCCATGTTGGAATTAACAAGCAAACTATTTGCCATTATTTAGTACCTACTTCGTACTCTTTAATACTACCATTAAAAATATTAGTACCTCTCACGTAAATAAATTATTTAATTTAGTTAATTCACCGTATCATTTAACCTATGTCGCATTGCTCAAAATCCTTTGAGGTACTAAAATGTAAAATACCTATAGGTAATTAGTAGATGTAAATAAGCTCTATCTAACGGTATAAGTATTGTACTAATACATTATTCAATAATCATATAATATTTAACATTAATTGTGTTGCAATGTTTAACAAATCATTGGGAAAGTGTGGTATATGACGAGGGATACTATAAGGGAGAGGCTGGGAAAAAGTGGGATTTTTTGTATCAGTGCGTGGCATATTTTTACCGTAGAGTGGAAACACTGCATATTTGTTTATAAATCACAAAAAATGTAAACACGTTTTCAACTATGAAGTTAGGTTATGTTTTGTTCCATACATTTTGTTATTTTGAAATAATTTAAAATGTGAGTGTTATGTAAATTGATAGTGTTTTGTCGTGTTTAAAACAATACTTAGCCTATATCTATTTAGATTTATTATTAGTTTATTTTTTACTGGAAAACTTCGATGTAAAAGCTAAGTGTTTGGACTAGTGATGATAAATTAATACAATAGGTTTTGGAATTTTTGAATTACTCGGACAGTATAACTCTGTAACACGACTGACTGTGATTGATAATCAAGCGTGTTGTAGACCTATAGTAGTTTCTTTACATTGTGAACAAATTACTTGATGGCAGACTTACTAAACGATCATACGTGCAAACTATCTTTATTACATGTAATGTGCCAAATAAGCCTCACTGTCACCTAATGACATGGGATTAAAGTTTTGTAATCTACCGGTCAGTAAAATAGTCTGGTTACAGTTTATATTTGTTTGCATTTTCTGTGGTTAATATTGATTTTCATAAAAAATCAAGATGTCCAAAACTCCTTAGTCCCAACCGTCTACATTGTTCAACTAATTACGATGTAGACAGATTGCCCTCCTGAAAAATTGTCATTAATGTAGATGTTGGATTTTGCTCTTAAATATATCGTGCTGCAATTTCAGTAGCTTGTGTATTTAAATCCAAACTAACATATATTAATGATGTAAACATTTTTAAATTTAAGGCATGAATTTTATAAGATACTGTTATATAAATAAATCATTGAATACATTTGTTTACATTAAATGGGTTTAAAACAAGTATATTTCTGTATGTTTAACCCCCTGATTTTGGAGCTGGAAATTAATAGGTGTAATAATAATTGGCAACTTTTCCCTCAGGTTATATATTTAAAACTCGTCGAAAACCATCCGGTGTCAAAAATATATTAGTCATTGGCCGAGTCATAAAAAAGCGTGAACAGGAGCTAGGACCTGTGACCAAATAAACGCAATCAGTTTAATCTAATTTGCTAGGTACACACAGTGGTTTTAAGAGGTTAATTGCTCCACCTCACCCTCCAGGGTTAGATGGAAACGTATTCCGCATATTCTCTATTCATTGTTGCTAGATTAGGAAACCCCAGCATAGCTGCTATAGGCACGTTTTCCACAAGCGGGAATTTTGCGCAGGTTACCAGATTATGATATAGGTTACCAGGTTTGGATATAGCAGGAAAGGAAAGGGTGGGATGGGACAGGCAGCCAAATTGGCCTTTCAGAGTACCAACTCCCGTGCCTTGTGACAGCTGTGATCAGGCTCAATGTGGACCCGCTCTGCCCTCCAACTGGCCAGCTCAACGGATGGGGTATCCATGTACAACAGCCAGGGACCATACATTCTCAGGTTGGGGACCAACCCCTGAGTTTCCGCCCCGAGCCGCTGCAAGTGGAGGGACCAAAGGTGAAAGGGAAGTTTGTCATAATGGACATCCAAAAAACTTCATATGTAATGACAATTTCATTTGCTGTACCCAATGTCAGCATCCAAATTGGTATAGACCAGTTTTAAGGTTGTCCTAGGACGAATATTCTCTATTGGTCAATGCTAACCCACCAAGTTTTAATAAAACTAATCAGTATACAAGAGATATATGTTTTTTATTTCTTATAAGAATAACATCGGACAATATACTTAGTTTACTGCTGAATGGAAATTGAAATATTCTCCACAACCATTAGCCGAATAGCCTACTAACGAAATACTAATTTAACCGTGTGTGGATTGGAGTACTAATTTTTAATCTTTTAGAGCTTTTTATGGCAATGAGATAAAACTGTTGAAACCTGCTAAAAATATTTAAAGTTTATGGTACTAAGAAAGGTAAAAAAACTGAAGTTTGGGATCTCTTAAGCCCTGTAATTTCTGAACCCAAATTTTTCTAAAAAATCAGGTGGTATATTTTATCAGAAACCTAATATAAACCACCAAATAAAAAATCCAAAGATTTCGAAAGCGGCTCCTCAAAACTGCTCTAGACCTATATACTACGTTGTTGGGTACCAAAATATTATGGATACCTCTTTGTTCTTCCCTCAGGGCTCTGCCTTTACTATCACTCCCAACTTTTAATTTTAACGTATGATTCGTTGGATTTATTTTGTTAAAGCAGCATCTCCTGAAAGATGTCCCCACTTTTGATACACCGCCCTACTCAACCATAGACCTCCACCGCACAGGAAAATTTTCTATGTTATTATTTACGCCTTTTTTAGTAATTTTAGAAAATTTTCAATTATACAAAAAATTGTTGTTATTTTCTTTTAACCCCGACCTTAGAGCTCCGCCTCGCTGGCTTTAAAAGTTGCCTTGTTAAATTTACAGAGGAAAGATGATCCTTGGGTAAGCGTACGGGAGTTCGGGTCAGCGTTCGGGTTGAGTACTACTACCTGGTCAGACAGACATTATTCTGTCCTAATGTCACTGGATTTGTTTTATGTCAAAAATTCTCGTTCTTTTTCATGATGAGCTCGTTAGCTACGCTCACTTGCCTATGTTTATATAGAGCTTGCTTCGGTATTGAAAATGAGTTGCTATTCAAATAGATTTATTATTTCTATAATAAACATATGTTTATATGCTTTTCAAGTATGTTTAGATATCATCCTTATAACAGCTGTTTGATGAAACTAAATAACTAACATACAATCCCGGCTTTGTTTTATGTATTTAGATAATGAAAATCACTTAATAATATCTTGTCATGACAACGTTAATATACACTAGGCAGAAATACGGATTTTAGCAATTCGAAATTTAAGTAATTGCACAACGCCATCTGTAGAGCCTGATATAAGCGTAGGTTATATTATATAAATCAAACAGGAAAGTTGGCCGGGCTGGTAAGGGCCCTCACTTGCATTTAGGGTGTAGACCAGAGCCTGTACAGACCTAAATTCAGCCCTGGCCGTCTGTATGCAGAACTTCAAACATGCTAGAATCCAGAATCATTGTCCCTGTCTCGTGTACATTCTATGTGCCTAAGAGTAAAAATATGTTATAGTCAATCAATACAAATGCTGAATTATTTTGACTCAATCCTATCCTACACTATAATATGAGTAAGGTTTGCATGCTCGCTTGCTTGGTTGATTGCTTGCAACTCTGATCTCAAAAACGGCTCCAACGATTTTCTTGAAAAATAACTAATGTGTCCTTCCAACTACTTGTGTTGTAAAACCTGATATCTGGGTTAAAAATAAGTTCTAGACATATCCCATCCCCCCAAAAAAATCAAATAATGTAAAAAGCCGCTATGGAAAATTGAAAAAATCACATTGGGCTTTTAGAGATTAAAATAAAAGCAAAAGAGTCATAACAGCTGTTCAAAATCTTTCAGCGAACTCTCAAAGTTATACTCATATAGTTTAAGTACTACCTGGGGCTGAGATTTGCTAGGGAAAGGTCAATCTTGTTTATGACTTGGAGTTGTTTTTCACTATGTACCCTACTAACGAGCATTTTTGAGGTCACAACAGTTGTTATTATAATGCACCTTTGAGTCATTCTGGATATGACCACTCTACATGTAATCTTCATTCAAAGGATTTATTATGTGATTTTATGGAACCACATGGAACTCATGTTGTTTATGATTATTAACATGTGGTTTCCTGAGAGCAGAGATTAAAAGATTTGAGAGAAGATTACATATATAGAGTAGTAAAATAAATCAAAGGGATATTGAGCTATAAATAACAACTGGAGTGACCTTAAAAATGTAGAAAAGAGGCAAATGAGTTATACAAATCTGATTATCAGTAGGGGGAAGTGGTGAAATATGCTCCAAGTCATCTAAACAAACTGACTGGCCTTCCCCCGAGCAAAGTTCGGCCCCCAGGTATCATATACTCTAATATGAGTAAGGTTTGCTTGTATGTTTGCTTGCTTGCGACACTGATCTCAAAAACGGCTCCAACGATTTCCTTCAAATGTTCAAAATAACTAATTTCTGGGATAAAAATAAGTTCTAGACAGGCCTCATTCCCAGGAAATATCAAATAATGTAAAAAAACTAAAATGATAGGTTAAAAAAATTAACATTGGGCTTATGGAGTTTTAAATCAACACAAACTAATTAAAGGAGTTGTAGACTGGAACAAATTTAAAGAAACATTTCAAGAACATTTCATTCCCAATATGTCGTCTTTCAAGTGTACCTCAAATTGACGAGGCAATTAATAAGTTTATAAATGCAATTATTTCTTCAATAGAACAAACTACGACTCGTCCATTTCAACCTACAAGAAAACCTCCTTCACCTCCGCAGTATATTATGTCCCTTATTAAACTGAAGAACAAACAGAGAAGATTATGGCAACGGTACAGAACCCCTTGTTTACGTAGAAGATATAATCAGTTGAATAGACGAGTTAAATGGGAACTAGACCGCTTTCGATACGAATCGTATAGCAAATATCTATCCAATTTGTCGCCCAATGATAGCAACTCTTTGTGGCTGGCAACAAAACGTATTCTAAAGGAAAATTCTACAATCCCTAGCTTATTAAATAATGGCAATGTTTATGAAAGTAAGGCAGAAAAAGCAAATGTTTTGGCTGATTACTATCAGTCGACGTTTCATCCTAACGATGACATTCAAGTTGCTGAATTCTCATATCACGTCACCTCAGTCATTTCATCACTATGGTACACCGTCGAGAGACCTGTAAAATATACTTCCCCATCAGAAATATCTCACCACATAAAGACATTAAAAAAGAAAAAATCTCCTGGTCATGATGGGATACCTAAAATTGTACTCCAAAATTTACCTAAAAAAGGACTTGCTTTCCTCGCATCACTTTTCAATGCTTGCCTCAGTATCTCATACTTCCCAACAACGTGGAAACATTCCTTAATCACCGTAATCCATAAACCTGGAAAACCTTCATCTCAAGTAAATAGTTATCGTCCTATCAGCCTTCTCACAACTTTGTCAAAGTTATTCGAAAAAATTATAAAAAAACGTTTAGACACTTATGTAAAAAGTATATCTCTTATACCCCCACAACAATTTGGCTTCCGTTCTCATCATTCTACAAGTCACCAACTATTAAGAGTATCAGAAGATATAATACAGGGCTTTGAAAGAAAATGTCATACTACTGCTGTATTTCTAGATGTAGGTCAGGCTTTTGATCGTGTTTGGCATGATGGCTTGTTATTTAAATTGAGAGAATTTGGTATCCCTGGTTATTTACAAAGTATTATAAAAAGCTTTCTTGAAGATAGGTCATTTGCAGTGAAAATTGGTGGAGTTTTATCTACAACCAGGCCCATACAAGCCGGAGTGCCACAAGGTGCAATTTTGTCGCCTCTTTTATACAACATATACACTTCAGACATGCCTCTATCAACTAATGTTAAAACCGCTGTTTTTGCTGATGATACCCTTATTTATTCCACACACCATGACATTCATATTGCTACAACAAACGTTCAAGAATCCCTGGACAATTTAATTCATTGGTTTACGAGATGGAGAATAGCAATCAATCCCAACAAAAGTGAGGCAAAAATCTTTACTCTTCGCAGACCTGAAGAACCTCAAAATCTTAAAATATTAGACGATGAAATACCATGGAACCCTCCAGATCAGGCAATAAAATATTTAGGAGTTTATTTTGACCGAAAACTAAATTGGAAATTTCACATAAACAAAAAGCTTAACTTAGCATATGGAAGATTATCAAAACTGTTCCCATTATTAAACAAGAAATCATCTCTATCAGTGAAAAATGGTATTCTTCTCTACAAAACTATCCTCCGACCATTACTGTTGTATGCATGCCCAGTATGGGGCACTGCTTCGACCAGTGCAATTAATAAACTACAAACATTCCAAAACAAAACATTGAGAATAATACTTAAATGCCCTTGATATGTACGTAATGCCCAAATTCACCACGAACTTGGAATTTCCCAAATCAAAGAATTTATAAAAAAGTCAACTCTGAAGTTTTTTACAAAACTTGCATCTGTAAGAGTGATTCAATATTTCAACACAGGGCTCCCGTCCGATTTCAGAAGGCTTCGTCTCAAACCAAGGTTACCTCAAGATATTTTGTTAAATTAATGTAAAAAAGTTTGTGCACACCAAGATTACCCGAAGATTATGTTACTTGTTATGTTGTTTGTTAGATTGTTACACAAAGAAGTTATGTGGCAATACCCTGTGCCACTGAACATTATGAATTCTGTGCCTGAGGGGCTGATCGGCTGACCTCAATCTTTGTAATTTCTTATGCTATCCACATATATTGTATTAAACTTTAGCCTGTATAGCAATTGTAATAATGCTGAACAGTTTAATAAAATGGTTAAAAAAAAAATAAATAAAATAATTTTATCAGCTGTTCATAATTAACCAGGGAATTGTCAAAGTATTTTTTTTTTTTTTTTAATCTTTTATTAGAGGCTTTGTATGAAATTACATGAAGCCTTAAGAGCTACGAACATAAATTATTATATTACAGTTTACAGTTCAAGTCCAACATTTAATTGATTTCATCCGGTTTATGGTCACTTAAATAATTTTCTCGATTTTATATAAAAATTCTAAGACGTAACACTATAATTTTGAAAACACATTGAATTAATTTAAATTATATAAAGAGTTCTTATGTATGAAGTCCAAATATTACAATTCAAGTCCAAAACTTAATCAATTTCATCCGGTATATGGTCACTTAAATAATTTTCTTGATTTTGTGTAAAAATTCTAAGATGTAACACCATAATTTTGAGTTTTCTTCTTTAAGAATGTCACGTAAATCAGGAGGTATATGACAGTTACATCTTCTCAACATTTCATAGAGATAATTTCGATGTACTGAGTAGGCAGTGCAGTCCTTAAATATGTGTAGAATACTTTCATGAGTTCCATCATTACATTTTAGGCATTGTGGGGAGTCAATCCTTTGAAGTAAGAAAAGTCGGTCTGCTGTAAAACAGTGTCCAAAACGAAGTCTGCAAATCATAGTGGTGTCACGTCTACTGAATTTGGTTGATTCAAACCATGGGACGTTCGAGTAGGTACTTTGAGTCTTTTTATACCATTCCCCTTTGTTTGTAGATTGCAATAATTCATTACATTTAGCTCTTATTTTATTCTTTATATCAAAACAAATATCGGAATATCGCAAAGGGAACTTATTGTGTACAACTAATGCATCATCGTGAGCTGCACACTTTGCTAGGGAATCCGCCTTTTCATTACCCGGAACTCCAACATGGCCAGGAATCCATTGTATCACAATTTCTTTTGAACATTTAATAATTTCTTTTGCAATTGCTAAAGTTAGGTGATCATTGTTAAAGCCACGTAGAGCATTTTCAATGTTGTAAATGGACACAAGAGAATCTGTTGCAATAGCAAATTTGCTGTCATTTAACTGTGATATATATTCTAAAGATTTTAAAATGGCAAATAATTCTGCTGAGACGATTGATGATGTTGAGGGAATTTTTATTTTTATTTCCATGTCAACTGCAGGATCATATATACCAACACCAACATTGGTTCCAATTTTGGATCCATCTGTATATATTATCCTGTGCCCGTTCCATTTGTGGTGTAAAATGTACAACGATGATTGTAGCAATACAGTATCGTTTACATGCTGTTTACTAGACTGAATACCGGAAGCAAGAACTTTAGAAAAATAGATATTTGGGTTTATCATACATAGAGGTTTATGGAATTGGAAAATTGAATGACCATAGGGTTCGTTATCGGCTTCACCAATATAATTTTTAATTTTGTCAAAAGCTCGTATAATTGTTGGTGTATGTTTTTTATCCCAAAATGGATGGTGATGGGTGAGCATGCTTAGTTCTTGGAGTTTTAAAAAAGCAGGATGAGATGTATTTAAATGAATTTTCAGAGCTAATTTTTCCGATAACAATTGTCTTCTCAAATTTAGTGTCATTGTGGCAGTTTCAGCATGTAATGCCTGAATGGGTGTTGTCTTAATAGCTCCAGTACATATCCTTAATGCGCTGTTTTGTACAACATCCAATTTTTGTTCATATGTCCTATTTAAATGTCCAAAAATAAAACTGCAGTAATCCAATTTTGGTCGTATTAAAGCTTTGTAGATTCTTAGAAGAAACTTTGGATGAGCTCCCTTCGTCCCAAACGCTAAGCATTTTAAGACATCTAAGTCTTTTCTACACCTGCTGATTGTTTCATCAATATGTTTATGGAATTTAAGTTTTGTATCAATCCAAACACCGAGAATTTTGTGACAGTTCACTTTTTGAATAACTTCACCAAATATGTTACAAGAATATTCAGTTAATCCCCTTTTTCTCGTGAAAACAAGTAATTTACACTTTTTGGGATTAAATGTGAGACCTGATTTGAAATTTAACGTGTTAGCTATGTTTGTTAAATTTACTTGCAATTTTCGAGCTGCTAATGTAGAGGATTTGTTAGATACATAAACGAGAAAGTCATCTGCATATTGCAGGGACGTTACTCCTGGAGACAAATGTTTATTCACATCCGCAATATACAAAGAAAATAACAAAGGACTTAGCACACTTCCTTGAGGAATACCTTTATAGGCTGTCCTTGATAGTTCCCTGTCTCCAAATTGAAATGAAATAGTTCTCTCTGAGAGCCAATTAAAACAGTATTTTATAAAAACATAAGGAACGTTCATAGTAAACATTTTTGATATTAAAGTTGTTATAAGTACATTGTCATAAGCTTTAGACAAATCTAAAGATGCTGCAATAATAGTTTCATTTCTTGTTGTTGCTATTTGGATATCGGAAACAAACGTAATTATATGATCATAACATCCACTATCCTTTCTGAATCCGAATTGGGTTTGTGGAATTAGATTGAAGTGTTCAGTAAACCACTCCAACCTATTTTTGACTAAAGTGTTCATGATTTTAGCTAAGCATGAAATCTTTGCAATAGGTCTGTAGGATTCAGCTACACCTTTGTCACATTGAGGTTTGATAAGAGGTACGATGACATGGTTCTTCCAACATTTAGGAATTGTATCTCCTTCAGACTTCCAAATTCTGTTGTATATTTGTAACAGCAATTCCAAAGCATTTTGAGGCAAGTTTCTTATCATTGAATATGATATACCGTCTGCTCCTGGGGCTGTATCCTTCTTTTTACTAGCCAAAGCAATCTCCAGTTCCTTCATGGTAAATGGTTCTGTCATCCTAGTATCATCAACAGTCGAAATTGGACAACTAATTTCACTGATTTCTGGGACATGGGCCGGAACTAAAATGTCCATGAAGCTATTAGCCAAATCGATATCTTGTTTCATGAGATGGTTGTCATGAATAACATTACCTTTAAAACTTTTTACTATTCTCCATGCTTCAGACGAGTTTTTATTTTGTAAGTCATTACACAACTTCTCCCACGATTGTGTTTTTGCTCTCTTAATAACATGTTTCGCTTCTCTGGCACATTTTTTGTAAACATTATAATTTTGTGGTGTCATATTTAAACGGAACAGTTTGAAACTCAATCTCCTCTGAGCTACTGCTTTTGAGCATTCAACATTCCACCATGGTTTGTGTTGAAATCCAGATATATTATGTTTTGGTCCATATTTTATGTGAGGAATAGACGAGTCCCCTGCATTATTAATTATATTATGAAATTCTTCTAATTGTTCATCCTCTAATATATTTTCTTCATTTCTGATTTCGTTCAGGTTTCTCTTTATAATAGAAGTATAACGTTCCCAATTAGCATTTTTTAAATTTCTACGAGGAATTTTGTTAATGTTACTGTAGGATATGTTATTAATTCGTTTTGCATAGTTGAATGTAATGAGTATAGGAAAATGATTGCTTCCAACTGCATCCGCTAGAACTGACCAATTATTTAACATGTTGTGTAGCTGTGGTGAGACAAAAGAAAGGTCAATAGCGCTAGAACTTCTAAAAGGGGAAGGTACGGTGGTGTGCGTTCCATCATTAATCGTGATGAAACTTGAGAAACTCAGTGCATTTACAATGTCTTTGCCCCTAGAACACGACTTTCTGTTTCCCCACAAGGTATGATGGGCATTAAAATCCCCTATCACTAAACTCAAATCATCATAGTTTTTTAAAACACGATTTTCCCATATATCAGCCCTGACATTACCCTTACCACAGTAGTAATTAAATATGCTAATAAATTTATTAAATCCTCTTGGTCGGATCTTAATTGCAAGGCCTTCAATGGGATCATTGTTGTATCCAGGATCAATATGGTCCCATTCAATAGAGGAATGAACAAAGAAAGCTATTCCACCGTATTCATCTTCCCTGTCTTGTCTTATAATACTGTAGTCACTTAGTTTATAGTTAAATTGTTCTTTAAACCATGTTTCCTGTACAGCTGCAATGTGAATCTTATTTTTAAGTAAGAATTCAGGAAACTCAGCCCATTTAGATGATAAGGACTGAGCATTCCACTGTATGAGTCTAAGTTCAGTGTATGTCATCGCAATAACTAAGATAATCAACATGAAGAAAGAAAGTTTGAAACACATATATTACAAAGTTTGTATTGAATTTAATCCGGCCCTAAATGACATGTCTTATAATATTGAACTGCATACTTTTTGTATTATGTTGGTTATAGTCGAGTTAATATTCTCACTACCTTGCGGAATTGTTTCTTTCAAGTTTTCCATGAGGTCGGTGGTCCACTTGGTGTGCTTAATTTTAAATAACGCCTCTTCAAACAGTTGTTTTAAATTTTCATCCGTGTGTTTCTCATTGTCTTGGCTTACCTTTTCACAGGCAATAGAGGTTACCGCAGGTTTAGAGCTAGCATTTATACCTCCTTTACTAAACCCCTCATCATATGTTTTATTAAATTTACTAAACTTATCGGTGATACTGTGTTGACGAAATGGCGACTTATTTTGACGAAATGGCCTTTTAGGCTTTAACCAAACTTGTGAGTTTGATGACGATTCCGCTACATCTTCTTGGTTTTGCAATTGGGTCAATGCATTGTACCTGTTTGGTATTAAGGAATAGTTATGTTCATGGGGAGGTATTGAATAATTTGATCTTTGCTGCAACTGTGTCTTCCTTGCATATGAGGTTTGTGTTGGAATACCCACATTGTGCTGAGAAATGTGTGTCTTGGGGAAGTACTTTGAAGCAGTCATAAAGTTTTCTCTCATCTGTGTCATTCTTTGCCTTATATTTTGTTGCCGTACAAATTCTGGGCATATTCTTGAAGCACAATCGTGATCCCCTTTACAGTGTAAACAAGATGGACTTGCACTGCATTCCGTTCCATGAAAAGGTTTTACACAAACTTTACAAATTCTTTCATTTCTACAGTTTCGCGATGAGTGCCCGTAACGGTAACACCGGTAACATTGTTGCACAGGATATGCATATTCCCTTACTGGAAGCACAACATAATTAAGCTTAATTTCCGTCGGGATTTTGTCTCCCAGAAAAGTCACTTTAACCCAATTCGTCTTAATCGGACCCTCTGAAGTATACTTAGTAAGTCTGAAGGCATCTACTATCGGTAAGGGGCTTACGGAATCCTCTACAATTTCTTCAACATCAATGTCCGGCTCAATGTTAATCAACCCGACAACTTCCACACGATTCGATGGTATAAACAAATTGAACTCGGGAAAGTGAGAAGATGACACTAACCTGTTGGCCGTTGTGTGTGATTTACAGTTAATTACAAGATTATTTCCAGCTCTGGTAATACCATTAACTTCAAAACGGAGTTTTTCAATCATTTTTCCAACTTTAAATGGATTTATCTTTTTTTTGTCTTTAGAAGATACAATAACTTCATACGGACCAGAGTGAAACACGTCATACAATCTTATTTTAGATGGTTTATCTCTTTTTGACGGGGGATAAGTTGAATTTTTGTTTCTTGTTTCCATATTTTGAGGCATAGAACTATTATTGTCCATTGTCACCTCTTCATGATATCTCTTACGACTGTTCAAATCTTCTGATTGTCTTTGATTAATACTTACTTGCGTTTGATGTTGAAATCCTAGAGGAACGTTATTAGTTGTAGGTAAAGGAGGGAAGTCATTATTTGTAATAGTTTTAGTTTGTTCCAACTGCCTATTAAACATAATTTGGTTCCCACCAACATTGGTATCCCCATTATTCTCATCACCTTCATTTAATTCCATCATATTGACAGAATTAGGGCCGTACGGCCCAAAACCAAGGTTCTGTATACTATACAAAACTAATTTATGAAAAACAGAATAGATAACAGATTAACCAAACAGTCACAATAAAATGAAAAAAATGTTCAAAGATAAACTATTTCCATTATTATTTCACATGTCTTGATAAAATGTTTCCAATTATTTGAAAACTATATCAACAAAACTGTAAATAGAAAAATTAGGTTAAAACAACGTAAACACACAACCACACAGCAGGATTGTTGACTCACAACTGATTGTCAAAGTAATACTCATGTTTTTTATGATTATTAACATGTGGTTTCCTGAGAACAGAGATTAAAAGATTTGAGTGAAGATTTTATATATAGAGTAGTAAAATAAATGAAAGGGACATTGAGCTATAAATAACAACTGGAGGAACCTTAAAAATGTAGAAAAGAGGCAAATGAGTTATACAAATCTGATTATCAGTAGGGGAAAGTGATGAACTATTACTCCAAGTCATCTAAACTGACTGACTGCCCCTCCCCCGAGCAAAGCTGGGCCCCCCAGGTACTGTCGTGTTAAAACGGATATGAGAAGGGTGTTACCACTCCAGTAGTCAGTAGTATTTTTTATTTACATTAGTCCTAAATTATCTGTTCTTGCCGTTGTGGAGTTAAAACGGATATGGGAATGGTGTTACCATTCCATTAGTAAAATGTTTGGCTTATTAATTATCTTTTCTTGCTGTTGTGGAGTTAAAACGGATAACAGTACCAATCCAGTACCTGCCTACATATCTTTAAAAATTCAGTCTTCGTTCATCCTCTTACGGGAAGAATGAGCGTACACCTAGTTTATGCCTGAAACCTCTCTACCTCATCATTACTGCATTCAAGTAGGTTCAAAGGTAAAACTGGAGGCAACACTGATAAACAAAATTGTGAGCCGTTCTCCGCCAAATTTGGTGAGGGAAAGAACTACTCCCTGAAATCGAACAAGTCAACAAAGTGAATCAAACTAATAGCTAGTCATGATTTGAAAAATGAATATACTTGTATTTGTTCATTTGCTCATAGTTTATCATATTTTACGGCAAGAATAGATATATGAATCAAACCAAAAAATTTGCCCGCAATTTTTTCCAACTTTGATTATTTTTATTCCAGTGATTTGCTTGAGTAGATTCACTTATAAAATTAAAAAACCAATAGGGACTGTTCAAAGAACCAGAAATTTGCCTCAGCAGTGTACCAACTTGACAAAATCACTGGCTCGCTTTTTTGAATAATTGTTAAGCAGTGTTGTCTCCAGTATTACCAATAGAACTCCTTGGCTGCATTCGTTGGTTAACCTTCTGGGCTATTTAGAATAATGAACATCTATTTTTAGTTACCACCTAATAAACAAAATAATTGAACACCCATAAGAACAACAGTGGAACTCCTGGTACAAAGTCATAAGTTAAATTTGGAAATAAACCCTTACTTTTCATATTTTAGAATCCAGTGTACTAAATTTCACCTCTCCAGCATGTCGAGGAATCGGAGAACTAGTGATCCCAACGCTTTGACTTTATACTTTAGGTAAATTCATAACAAAATGTATGTGTATTTTTAAATTAAAATGTTTATTAGAGTAAATAAGTCATGTATATATAGTCAATGATAAAGTTAAAAGCTCATCGATAGTAACCTTATTCCTCCATATAGGTAAAACCTTACCATCTCTCCTGTACAGATCTGCAAACCCAGGACTGAAGAATCCTCCCTTCACCCTACTATCTGCAACACAAATAGATCAATTAGATAGGTGATTGGTTTCCATAAACCTGTAATATTTACTGGAGATGCAATTTGTTCTTTATCATCATCAATATTATTAAGATAATTTCTTGCTTTTTTCGGCGATTTTGGACCCCTAAATCTATTATTTTGTATTCATGTTTGGTACGGTATCAGCATTGACTATACACACTACGTGAATACGTTTCATGTAGTGTGTATAGTCAATGGTATCCAGTGCAAAGCTCTTACTCGCTAGAATCGTCTTTTGGGGTTTTGAAAAACCTCCACCTTTAGAGCTTTGCCCCATAGGCTTTCAAAGTCCCAATGTTAATCTTATGGTGTTTTATTTGATTTAGTTAGTCAGCTGATTATAATGTAAACTAGTATTGGCGATGGCGGCCACTATCGCGACCGCAGGAAATAATCAGCTGCTTCAGGAACAAAGCTTGAAAACTCCCGGCTACCCTAATATATGCTAAAATGGCCTAAAAACAGCTTAAAGCTACCGTAACTCAAATAAGGTTGCTTTTCGAGAAAAACAAACAACACGTGCAGCTTCATCGACCTCGATTAGCCTACCCCTAAAAATTATCTTTTCGTAGTTTGGAAGCCATTGCAGCTCGAGAAACAGCCGAACGGGGCGTACGGACGCACGGAGTCACAGACAAATGTGAACTATAGTATTGATAAACCTTTTACAAAATACTGTCAAAAAAAGAGGAAAAATTGTATATCTCGCTTATTTATAAACATATACTGACGATACTTGGTATCCATTACCATATCATCCAAGCATCAACCACCATACATCCTTCCCTAATTAAATAAATTGCCTAATTAAATTGCCGTTTTGATTTTATTTGTTGATGTTTTCTTCTTCTGGTTTATTTTATTGCTTTTTGCATTAAAAACCAATTTATGTTATACTAGTGGCTTGAAGGGGCATAGCCCCAAACCTTGCTCCAATAATCTGCCTCTTCTTATTTATTTTACTCTTTAGATGCTGAGGAAAATGATCACATGTCAGTTCGAGTTCTGAAACAAAGTAGACGCTTAATCATAGGCTTTAATGTCAACAAAGCAGACGTTTTTAAATTTCCATGAGTTTTCTTATGGGGGATGATTTATGTTATTTCTCGTTCGCTGGTATCTTTTTAGAAATACCGCTATTTTTACCGAGTTTCTGGGATCAATACCTTTAATTTGAACCATCTCCCATCATCCTGCAATTTGCCAAACTCCCATAATTTGGACTTGAAAATTTCGCTTACATAATTTATATAGACTAGAGGCTTGAAGGAGCGATATCCCCTAACCTTGTTCCAAGTAGAAATTGTAGAAATACATGTCAGTTCAGACACTTAAAAGTCAGGAGCGTCAAATTAGGTGGGTGGGGGATTTTGCAATGTTGCCAGTTTGTGCAAGCTAACATTTGGGGGATTTCTCAGAAACACACCGGGCCCGGTCCAGTGAAGCAGGCTTTATGGCCAATGTACCACCATCATCAAGTATTGTCAGATTAAATTAATCTTAATTTGTATCAGAATTGGACTGAACGGTACCCGTACTTAGTAATTAAAAAAATAATTAGAGCTGACTTTATTGTTACAAAATGGCCAAGGTCATTATTATTGTCTCCTTCCAAACACATTAATATTACGTTACGAATTAGAATACATTTTTACTTTAAAGCTCCTGTATTCTGTTGTTCTGTTATTGTGTTTTAAGTTCAATAAAAATGATTTACCCTAAAGTACCAACATATAATTTTCTATTGGAGGTTGTAAATAAGCAATTGATTTATTGATTTTATTTGAATTGAACACCTCGGCAGATGCTTTAGTCAAGTAGTTTTCCACAGCAATTTCGCGAAATTCACCTGCTTTGTGTAAAAGCACGGGCGAGCATATACACGGGAATATACACGGGCGAGCATTTATCCTACGCGAACAATCACACAAATGTTACCCCGTCATTGGTGGATTTTGCCCCGACGCAAACCATTTGTGTCGGTTTTCTGGCGAAGGTCAAAGGAATCGTCTGCGTCCGGCAATGTTCGACCGTGTATGGATGGATGTAAACCCAAAGTATTAAAACAAATTTGTAGATATTTAAATTATTTTAATATACCTATTGTATATTTTTGTACGTATATTATATATTATATACAAATATTAAAACGTTGGCAATAACACGTTTTGTTTGAAATTTAAATCATTATTTATAATCCCAGGTATTAACCGACGTCTTTTAACTGGCGTTTTATCAACCGCTTGAAACTGTTCACATGATGGTCCAGTCCAGACTGAATTTGATTACACTCCATGTTGCGCCCAACAGTATAATTTACAAAAGTTACACACAACAAGGAAAATAAATAATCACAGAATCACATATTAAACAAACTATTGAATATAAAACATTTACTAGAACAATATTACAGTTGTAGTAAGTTATGATTATAAACTTTGAAACTATTTAAAATAATTATCGCAGTTCTAAACTTCAATATTTACTTATTCTGAAAACAATAAAATATAAACAAAGACAAAAACACATGACTTTTTAAATTTAAACGTATGCATGGTCAGATTAACAGACTAAAATAATGACATCAAGGGTCTCTCAGAGTTGCAAGTTCGTGCCCCAAAACCCACGACTTTCGACCCAGACATATTATGCCAGAACCACATATGGTAACAACGCAAAATCCCCCACCCGCCTAATTTGACGCTCCTGACTGTAATCACATGTTTTAATGTAAACAAAGCAGACGTTTTTTAAAAACAAATTACCTACCATGATTTTCGTATGGGGGATGTTTTGCATTATTTCTTATTTGCTGCCGTTACATTATACCTTTAATTTGAGCCGTCTCATCATCCTGCGATTTGCCAAACTCCCACAATTTTGACTTACAAATTTTGCTTACAGAATTATATAGGTACTATATAGGTATTATATTGGAATTATATAGGTATTAGTGGCTTGAAGGGGCCAAAGCCCCTAACCCTGCACCAATACCTCATCTGATTTGAACACATGTCAGTTCATAAAAAAAGTAGACACGTAAAATCACATCTTTTAATATAAACAAAGCCAGACCTTTTATGGGGAATATTTTACGTTACTTCTCATTTGCTGGTAAAATTTTGAAAATACAGTACTGCTACTTTTCCGAGTCCCTGGAATCAAGACCTTAATTTGAGCCGTCTCCCATCATCCTGCAGTTTGCCAAACTCCCACGATTTTGACTTAAAAATTTCGCTTACAGAATTATATATAAAGAGAAAGATGGTTCTCATAGCAGCAGTCCTGGGTACTCAACCACCAATAATTATTTTTCATAAGAATAACATTGGGGCTGAGTACTTAGGTTTGCTGCAACCAGGAATACGAAAAATGGGTTTTATGCAAATATCAATGCAAATAAACTAGGTGAAGCCACAACCAAGTTCTATTAATTTTTCTTCATAATCAAGGGAGACATAGCATTGTAATTATTCTCCATAAGAATAACATATGGAGGTTGAGCGCCCAGGTTTGTTGCTAAGAGAACCATCGGCAAAAATTTGTGCAAAAAACAATAAACTACAACCAGATGAAGCACTATGTCAAGTTTCGTCAGTATATGTTTATAAATAAGCGAGATATACAATTTTTCTTCTTTTTTAGCGAATTTCCCCTATAGGGAAGAAGCTATTACCGTAGGTCTCATGGTAAGACTTAAGCCCGAGACCATGATAACTTTTTGTTTTGAGGTCCCCAGATGCCAAAAACACTATTCGTTCAAATTTATATATATATGTGTGTGTGTGTGTCCGTTAACACGATAACTTGAGTAAAAAACTTCTGATTTTGATGAAATTTGGCTCAAATGTTTAAAATGACATTCATGACTTTAAGTTCGAAAACCAGAAAAATCGGACCATGGGAAGGGGGGTTTAAATTGTCCAAAAATCAGTTTTTTGCATTTTTCACCCTACAATTTTTAAAATACTTAATTTTGGTTTTGACCATGTTATAGAGCTTAAAAAACAAATAATTTAGTATCTTGAATTATTAACCTAGGTTAAGTGGTTGCGGAGAAAATCCAAAAAAAACCTGCTCATAAAATCTCCCATGTTAATCTTATTGGGAAAAAGGTTTTTGGCTTTTCCTCAGTTTATTTGAATGTAAACTTCACATTTGCTTTTACCAATCTGTTCAGTTTCACAAAACAATCATTTTGGTGTTTAAATTGTGATTCTACGCCTAACCGTTGCAGAGATATTCAAAGTGCTAAACACAGTACGTTGTCCAATGTTATCCTTATGGAGAATAAATAAAATTTGATATCTCGATTATTTATGAATGTATGTTGATGAAACTTGGTATGTGGCTTCACGTATTACTGATACATTGATATTTGCACAAAAAATTGATTTTTTGTTGATTATTCCCGTAGCAGCAAACCTGGGTACTCAGCCCCCATGTTATTCTTATGGAGAATAAGTAAAATGTACTGACTCCCTTAATTATGAACATAAATTAATAAAACTTGGTATGTAGCTTCACTTGGTTGAGTTATATTGATAATTATATAAAAACCCATTTTCTGTTCCTTGTTGCAGCAAACCTGCTTTCTCAGCCCCTATGTTATTCTTATAGAGAATAACTATAATGTTATATAGCGCTTATTTATGATTGAATAATGATGAAACTTAGTATGTGGCTTCGCCTAGTTAAATTCTATTTATATTTGCATAAAAACCAATTGTTTCTGTTCATTGTTTCAACAAACCTACATACTCATTACCAATGTTATTCTTACGGAGAATAATTAAAATCGTTTATATGTGAATATATTTTAATGGAACTTGGTTTGCGGCTTTATGTGGTATTTTTTTATTTAATTTTCCCACGTTTTTAAAGTATTGGATCTTAGTAAATAATGTAGAACCTGCAACTGAATACTGAAGTCCTTAGCGACTCAAAATTTAGCAAATTTTATCTAGTTTAAGAAAGGATTGGGTAATTTATTTTTTCAGAGGTATATTTTCGGCGATATTTAGCAAAAATCAAAACTTTGACTGTTTTTGGCTTCCACGCCAGTAGCACTGGTCTTTCGAAGCTACACAAACTTGGTTTCTTACTTGTGGTATAGGTACTAACAACATACTACAAAGTTAGTACTACATGATCTTTTGCATGCAAGGACCCTGTTTAATGTCTAACTTCACTGGACTAACTGTACTACAGTAGTAGGTAGTAGTTACTCAATTACTACAGCTTTTATACTTGGAACAATTTATTGGGTGCTATCCTCCCATTATATCTAGTGCGCAGATCTAAAAACTAACCATGCACTCATTTGGCAATCACTCATATTGATATGATGTATAAAATCAACTAATTTCCGCACAAGAATAAAATTGGGATACCATTTTAAACAAAACATCAACAATTTTGCTCATTTGAACTCATTTGAAATTTTGCTGTCTTACCTCTCGCCATCCCAACGTCTGTGTCGCTGGCCCGGCCATGTCTGAATTTCAATATAGAAAAAGTGTCACCATTTAGTACCTATTTCGTACTATTTAGTACCTCCAATAAAAAATTAGTACCTCACCCAGATCGGAGTTAATTGCGTTTTTGTGTTTCCGGGCCAGCGACATGCTGGCCCGGCCAAGTCGGAATGGATCCCAAGTAGGCTATATCAAGTAAATATTTCCGAACCCAAACCTTCCCCTATTTTCTAATTTTATATTATTGAATTGACAGGCTGGCAATCTTTACACATTTGCTTTTGTAATGTCCTGTTCAATAACTGCGTTGGATGGGCCTATTTCGCTTCAACGGGAGTAAAATTTCGTTCGCTCATTCAAGAACGAAATAACTCCTATTTGCACCTATTCTCGAAATACAACAGCTAACCTGCTAACCTAGCTGTACCTTTTATTTGTTGTGCCGTATGCCGTATTATAAGATGTACTGATTTACATTACTAGGCGAGTGTGATTCTTCTAATTCAAGTTGCCTTATCCGGTCGTGTGAACGATAATGCCATCTAGCCGTCGACCTTGGGCTTCAACGTCCGGCTTGTTGGACGTGAGTCGATCTGTTTTGTCATCATCTGTCAGATGGACAGTTCATTACCAGTTTCTTTAGTAGTAGTACATTAATGGTTTTTCATTTGATCGAACTGCACCAAACTTGTATTGCTTTATAGTAAAATAGCCCTTTTTGTATGAAAAACGACAACGGCCGGTATCTACAAAGACTATCTTTCATATTATTTATTGAAAACTAGCTGCTAATCCCGTGCTTCGCAACGGGGGGAAAAATTCACAGTCGAAAAACTAAGCAGTTATACGGGCTGCAATCTGTGGTTAGCCTGTGGAACTACTAGGTATCAAGATCAGCTGTTTGTATTTTCATCAGCTCAAACAAAAACGCGTTCGCACGCAGCAGACTGACGTGAGGGAAGTGAATTTCCACATAAAAACGTTTAAAAATCAAAATCACTGTAAAAACATACATTTATTCCAATTTATTGAATAAATTTATTTATTTAATTACTTATAATTTTATTTCAGATTTTTATTAAAATCTGAAAACAGTGATCTTTTGGCTGTTCGATGCTCCTGGTTTCATTTACCTGCAAAGCTGGGGATACAATTTTGCGCATTATAATGTTAGGAGAAGGTCCAGACAGGCTTGAAAGTAGGCGTGAGGTTGCTGGGGATGATAAAAGTACTCTGACAAAGGAATAACATGCTTTTCTAGTGTAAACCCCCCATAACGTACTGTGTTTAGTCGAAATACATTTTCTTTAATAACTCGGTAAATATGTATGCTAGAATGGCGAGAGAGGGCTTAAAACTTTCGCCTCACTAAGTCCCATCTTTTTATATGTATTAATTTTACATACGGGGTTTTTCTAACCCTTTTTGGGCACAAAGACTTGAAATTTGAAAGATTAATCCCCAAAAAAGGGGTTTAGAGTTTTCCGATTGTTTTGCCCAACAAACTTGTCCAACTGATTACAGAAAGGAATGTCCCTACCAAATTTGAAGTAAATCGGACAAAAAATGTGACCGCTAGAGTGTAAACACACACACACACACACACACACACACACACACACACACACACACACACACACACACACACACACACACACACACACACACACACACACACACACACACACACACATATATATATATATATATATACAATTTTGAACGACCCCCAAAAACGTGTTCAGGGGGTCACGTTAGGAACTTCTATGGTGATACCGGGCTTAAGTTTCACCGTGTGGGTCATGCTAATAGTTCACTTTCCAAATTAAATTCACTAATGAACGTCAATAAGGAATACATAAGAACTTTGAACTCCCGTGAGGCAAAGACCTATAGGATTTTCAAAACGAAAATAGGCCTATGTGTTTATTTGGTATATAAGGAAAATTCCTAGTAAATTTTCATGCCACTCGTTTCAGTAATTTGTGAGTGATTGAGAAATAAAACACAGACAGACAGACACACACACCATCCCATTTTTACGTTCTCCCCCTTCTACGTAGTATATGGAGAAAGTATTGTTTTCGTCAAAATTTTCGAATTTGAGTTGTTAGTGGAAATATTAGTTTTGGTGCTCCCTGAACTCAAAAAAGTGATTTTTACGTGATGTCTGTGTGTCTGTCTGTCTATCTGTATGTTTGTATGGATGTGTACAGAGCCCTAACCAATGGTCCGATTTTTATGAAATTTGGTATGTATGTACTAATGCACGATATCTCCAGGTTTTTTCTTTTTTTAAATTTTTGATTTTTAAGGGTAATTATCCCCCAAAAACCGCAACAAAAAATGAAAAATCAAGATTTCTCAAAAACGGCTCGAACGATTTTGATTAAACTTTAGTCGTTTGTAGAGCTTTAGTTTTCCAACAAAATAACACTACCCGCATTTCTGTAAAAATTCGGGTTCAGAAATTGCAAGACTTAAAATATAAAAAATTCAGTTTTTTGGATATTTCATAAAAAACATAAATATAAAAAATATTACTACTCACCATTAAAAACAGCTCAAAAAACTAAATAATTTAGTATTTTTAATTACCATTCTACGATTGCTGGTTGCGGAGAAAATTTAAATTTTCATTTTGCGGTAAACGCAGTACTTTGTCCAATGTTATTCTTATGGGGAATACAAAAATTACTATTTCTCTCGTATTTACTGATCAATTTCGTTCAAACTTGATATGCTTGACCCCATCCTTCCACCTTTCCCATCCCTCTTTTCCCTCTTTCCGGTGGCTGTACAATATCCCAAAGGAGACGTGCCTAGCCGGCTACGCCGGGGCCTCCTAATCCCCCCAAAACAAACAAACAACAACAAGGAAGCAAGCAAACCATACTCATATTAGAGTATAGAATAGGATTTTCTTCGTTATAGTTTTATATGTAAAGGACAAGACCCACCTGTTGAAGACGTTGCAGCCGTTTTTGTGATCAGAGTTGTAATCAAGCAAGCATACAAGCAAGCAATCAAGCAAACCTTACTCATATTAAAGTAAAGGATAGGATTCACTTCGTTATAGTTTTATATGTAATTGATTAACACCATACTACAAGACAACTTACCATTTTAAAATTAAAATTCATTAAAAACAAAAAAATTGTAAAAACAAAAAAATTGCTGCAAGTCTCTGTCTACTCCAAAAAAATCTACTATTAAAGAAATAATCAGGTCATTATAAAATGTGGGATGTAAAGTGAACCAGGCACATTCCAGCAATATTTTAAAATCAGTGGTATTAAATAACTGACAACCTGAGCTATAACGTGTAGTAACTGTTACAAGTATCTACAAAACGATGCTGTGATTGCCTCTGACTCGACCGTATTACATGTATTACTCGATGATTCGCCAATAACGACATATCACAGTGGAGAAATATGTCAGTGGACAATTATAACATTCCAACAAATTGCCTACAAGTGAATTACATGTATAAAGTAGCGACGATATAAATGAATCAGTGGAACTCTCTAGAGGTTGAGAAACAAAACATACCTAAGCGCACCAGACGCGTCAACTGCCGATGTTTTGTAACTGCTATTGTCTGACTTCAAAATGTACCATGTAAGGGATAATGGATCGATTATATAACAAGATTGTCCGATGATTGCCTTTTTTAGAAAAGTTCAACCACAATAAAGTTATAGTAACTATGTGTTGATTTTGTCATTATTTAGATTGTTAATCATAAATATGTACAAATTAACAGTGTCGCTCACAACGGAGCTAGTAAGAAATAACACGGACATCAGCGCTAGTTTATATTCGTGGGGTGGGGTGAAATTAAAAAATAAGTGCCATAGCGTGTTTCTTCTATTACAGAGAGCAAGTTCGTTGGTACAAAAGGCAACTCATGGCCACTACACTGCCGTAAACTTGAATCTATCATACCCGTTGTATATTTCATCATAGACACGGTCTTTTAAGTATTTCCAACAATTGTTGCACAGTTTATTCCCAACCAAGTGCTTTCCAAAACTACGAATTGTGTGATTTTTAAACATTTTACTTAATTCTTAATTTATTTCTTAGGTATTAAAAATCTAGTAATGTTCATTATCCAGAATATTTATTATGTTAAGGTTTTGCTTGGCTTTTATTTAAATAGTTTTTATTGGTACCTGAGTTCAATAAATTCAATCTTGATTGTCTCCAATATGTTTAAATAAATAGATAAAAACAAACGTCATTGTTGTTTTTACTTCGTAAAATGTGTTAAGCAATCTCGGATTAACAAAGTTTAAAAAGAACCAACATTTAATATTTCGGGAAAACAACGGATAATTGTTTATAAAAATATATGTTGTGTATAGAGAAACCTTTTTACTTTCTCCCCCTTATACGTAGTATGTAGAGAAAGTATTGTTTTCGTAAAAATTTTCGAATTTGAGTTGTCAGTGGAAATATTTGTTTTGGTGCTCCCTGAACCCAAAAAAGTGATTTTTACATGATGTCTGTGCGTCTGTCTGTCTGTCTGTCTGTATGGATGTGTACAGAGCTAGAGCCCTAACCAATGGTCCGATTTTTATGAAATTTTGTATTTAGGTACTAATCCACGTTATCTCCAGGGTTTTTTTCATTTTTTGGAATTTTTGATTTTTAAGGGGATCCCCCAAAAACCGCAAAAAAATGAAAAATTAAGATTTCTCAAAAACGGCTCCAACGATTTTGATGAAACTTTAGTCGTTTGTAGAGCTTTAGTTTTCCAACAAAATAACACCACCCGCATTTCTGTAAAAATTCGGGTCCAGAAATTACAAGACTTAAAATATCAAAAATTCAGTTTTTTTATAAAAAAAAATATAAAAAATATGACTATTCACCATTAAAAAGAGCTCAAAAAACTAAATAATTCAGTATTTTTAATTACTATTCTACGATTAACAATCACTCTCAGGGGCGTTCTTCAAATTCACAATACTTTGATACTCGCACTCGGACGTGCCATTGTCCGAGGAACTGAATCGGGTTTATGTGCTTGATAAGATCCCAAAAATCACCCTGAAGTTGCGTTCACATTAGTATGATCAATTGAAAAATATACCGTGTGTCCCAAAAGTCCCACCCCACCTAGCTATTTTTTAAACGGCTCCAGTTAATGAGATTATTTTTTTCAGGAAGTTTTAGGTACCAAAAAAGGAAAGTTTTGATGTGTGTAAAATTTTAACCTCCTCCCCCAAAATTGGGTTTTTGGGGGCCAACTCAAAATCTTTAAATGTAAACCCCCTTCAAGTGACACCTCATTTTAAAAGTCTCCGCAAAAGAAGAAAAATGGCGAAAAATAGAAGTTTTTATCTTAACCCTGTCCGAAATGATAGCCAATCAAAAGTTTTCAAAATTAGCTGGAGATGTAAAGTTACAACCTTGTAACTTTTGAACAGGTTATAATAGGAAATTTAGACTCAGCATACCTTCATAAAAGTAAAAAATAAACATTTTTATTTGTACCATGATTTTGCCCCCGCCCCAAAAATGGGGTAGGCCTATTTTGGGGGCAGCTCAGAAATTTTAAATGTAAATCCCCTTCGAGTGACTCATCCTATAAAAGGCCTTTGGAAAATAAAATGAACGGTGAAAATTAGAGGTCTATATCTTTATCCAGTCTAAAATGGCAGCATTATCAAAATGCATTAATAGAATTTAATTGTTTTAATCGTCTGCCATTTTAGACTGGATAGGTAGAGGCCTCTAATTTTCACCATTAATTTTCTTTTGCAAAAGCCTTTCATATGAGGGCACTCGAAGGGGCTTTACATTTAAAACTTGTGAGTTGCCCCCAAAATACCCAATTTTTTGGGGCGGGGGAAAAATCATGGTACTAATAAAATCGTTTATTTTTTACTTTTATGAAGGTATGCTGAGTCTAAATTTCCTATTATAACCTGTTCAAAAGTTACAAGGGTGTAACTGTACGTCTCCAGCCAATTTTTGAAAAATGTTGATTGGCCATCATTTCGGACAGGGTAAGATACAGACCTCTAACTTTCGCCATTCTTCTTCTATAGTATTACATGTCATTCATTCATCATTTAGTAATAATTTTCCTATTATGTGTTATTTTATATTTAAGTCTCCATATAAATGTACTAATTAATTAATTTCCCCTAAATGTGTTATTTGTGTTAATTGTCCCATGTCTATGCCTAATAATAATCATCATTATCATCACTCCTCAGAAAGCCATTCCCCTCTATATATTTAATGTTTATTTATCTGTGCAATTGTATAATAATATGTATTTCATCAATTTAATCACCAATAATTATTCATAGCCTATCCCCATATAATAGCCTACTCACTTAATTTAATATGTTTGTTAATAATAATATTTTAGATATAAGTTATGTGAGAGGATTGCAATAAAATTAAAATTTAATATAATATGCTTTTCAAAAATAGTCCTTAAGGAATCTAAATTACAGTGACCAGTGTTAACAATTGTGTGACCATGTGCTTCTCAACAATGGACCATGCTTCCAGACCTCATCTCTACTAGATCTTTCTTCTTGCTCCAGATGCCATAGTGTTAAGACCTAGAATCTGTGAAGGACACAGTTCCTATTTTAAATTTCCCAGTATGGCCTAAGTTTTGCATTGCTTGGTGCTCATTTTATTAGGGACTTACTGCTCAATTAATACCATCTGTAAATTCACTCCTTTTTATTTGATTTCCCCCAAAAACTGGTATTTGAGCGAAGAACATTTGTAAGCAGATTGGTAAACTCCTTCCATTGTATTCTATTTAGGGACTGGAAAGAATATAGACATTTAAATAGAACAAGCCTAATGTTCTGAAAGTTAAAGTAACCTCAAGAGAGTATTTTTTACATTGAACTATCTTTCCAAATTTAATTTTGAGCATTTTAACCATTCATAAAGTCAGTGAAACCATTGGACTCTCCTTTTGGACAACAACCAAAATTTCCATTGTTGTAATTTTTCAACACATCAGCTTAATTTGGACTTAATATTCTTTCAAATATCATCCCAAACGTTATTCAAGTCAGCACGATACTTCCCCCCTGAGAAAAAGAGCCCTCATTTGTAAAGAAACCCCATTTAGAACCTAAAATATGAACATTTAGTTTTAGGCCTACCAATATATTTGTCATTTACCTTCTAGGCTAGGCCACACATTTTAACTGTTTCCCCCTGAGTTGTATATTATTGTAAATCCCTTTAATTGAGAACCTTTTGAAACATAATTGTACTAATAGATAAATAAATATTGTATTGTTCCTCTGTAACTTTGTATTTTATTCAAATAGTTAAAGAAATCTTAGAAATTGTACACCTACCTTTTGTTGACATCCAGAATAAATACAAAACACATTCTACTCACTACAATAAAGTAAAGGAGACCACAAGTACAAGTATATTTATTAACAAGTCAAAGAAGATCATTTGTGAGCTATATTTAAATAGCCTAGGGAATTTTGTAAGGAATAACACTGATTTTTGGTAAAGAGAAGCTAGGCTTAGCACATGGCAGCCATTGCCCTCAGATCCCGATAGCATCACTGTTTATATCCACTTTTACTGAGCACATCCGAGCAAACAATTAGTTAAAAGTTAGCAATTTAGAATTATAATTAAGTAAGACACTAATTAGAAGAAGATCAATAAGACTTCTTTTACGAAGACCTTTAAATTGAGGTTTCACTCGAAGGGGGTTTACTTTTAAAAATTTTGAGTTGCCCCCCAAAAAACAAATTTTGGGGGAGGAGGTTAAAATTTTACATACATTAAAACTTTCCTTTTTTGGTACTTAAGACTTCCTGAAAAAATAATCACATTATCCTTTTAAAAAATAGCTGGAGGGGACTTTTGGGACACACGGTATATAGGACAAAGCTCATAAGGTTTAACAAATTAATTGCATCTTTTAATTCGTTTGCAAGTAGTATATTAAAATATTAAAGATGACATTTAACTTAGGTCAATAAATTTACAGAGTATATGTAAAAATAGAAGTTAAATTAGTTTATAAAGTAGAAAAATAAAATAATTAATAATAATAACAATTATAATAATAATGAAGAGTTTGAATTATGACTTGTATGCAGTCATGACCGAATTTTATAAATCTCATAAAAAATGTATACAAGAGTTTACTTAGTTAGTACAATACCCAACAATAACATCAATTTTATGTATCTATATTACCGACGAAATCCCCTGGAAGAATACTTCAGATAAACTTGTTCCTGGGTTTCTAACTGAGGATGGATCTTCGGATCCGAAATCGATATTAGAATAGAAAAGAAAACGGATTGCTAAGGTAAGACAGTAAAATATACAATACCCAATATAATCTTGTTTATTTTAAAGGATTGAACTATTCGTTGATTTATTGACAGCAAATTCGATTGAAGATTACATTTTTCAAACTTCTTGGTGCCTGCTAAATTTGCCTACTATTTGCGGTGTTAATCTATTTACTTTTAAATGCCTTACTTTGCCACCATATTTAAATGGTTCAGCGTAACTTGAAACACGATACCTAAATAAAAGTGTAGGTTATATTTAAAGGCTCCGAAGGCCTTCAAAGTTCACTTGTTACTATGAAATAAAATAGGCTATGGCAACACTGTCAACTTTAAATTGTTTTACTTAAACACACCTGTCAACCGTTAAACCTATCTTATTTTGATAATGGTTAACGCTTGACAAGTTCGCAACAGATTGCAGCACCAGAAGTACACAACAGTACAACTGTAACACTAAGTTTCAGTCTGTTAAATTATAAATTACGCGGCAAAGCCGTAATCGGGCTGCTAGTAGGCCTATATGTGTATAGTATAAAACGAGTTCGCACGCAGTACGCTGACGTGAGGGAAGTGAATTTCCACTTAAAAACTTTTAAAACTCAAAATCTTTTAATGTCAAAATATACATTTATTCCAATTTTTATTAAAATCTGAAAACAGTGATTTTTGGCTGTTCTGATGATCCTGGTTTCAATTACCTGCAAAGCTGGGAATACAATTTTGCGCATTATAATGTTAGGAGAAGGTCCAGACAAGCTTGAAAGTAGGCGTGAGGTTGCTGGGTATGATAAAAGTACTCTGACAAAGGAATAACAGGCTGTTCTAGTGTAAAACCCCCATAAGACAACGTACTGTGTTTAGTCGAAACACATTTTCTTTAATAACTCGGTAAATATTTATGCTAGAATGACGAGAGAGAGCTTAAAACTTTCGCCTTACTAATTCCCATCTTTTTACATGAATTAATTTTACATACGGGGCTTTTCTGACCCTTTTTGGGCTCAAAAACTCAAAATTTGAAAGATTAATCCCCCAAAAAGGGTTTTAGCGTTTTCCGATTGTTTTGCCCAACGAACTTGTCCAACTGATTACAGAAAGGAACATTCCTACCAAATTTGAAGTAAATCGGACAAAAAACGCGACCGCTAGAGTGCAAACACATATATATATATATATATATGTCTATATATATATATATATATATATATATATATATATATATATATATATATATATATATATATTGATGATGATTACAATGCATTAGTATCTGCGTTGTCTTAATAAATCCTTAAGTAATTCTAAGATATGATTTATTTAGTAAACGATATAGAGGAAAGGACAGAAATACTTTACACAGAGTGAAAGACTTTAGGTTCCTTCAAAATTTTGGTTTTTGTCATGGCCCTTGGAACTACTTAAGGATACATAAACTTATTATGGGTAAAAGAACATGTCTCCCGACCTTCATTAACACTGGACCCGAAATAGCACAGTTGACATTTATCACATATCAGGCTTAGTAAATCAATCAATAGCCATTATTTTCAACAAATACATTTTTTTAATAAGCTTTCAGACAATGTGAGGGCTTCAATCTAATAAAATGCTTAGCGATTCTTTCCACGGCAGTGTACTTTAAAACAATAAGGAATATATGAATTTGTATTTTCACAATTTTGATATGTTTAGCTAATAACTATTCGGGAACCATCGTAAAAGTTACAGTATATTATAGTATATTGATTTGTTTTATTTTATTCACTGAGACGTTGTGTATTTCAAATGTTAAGTTTATTTATATGTTTATTTTCTTTTCCATGTATACTGTATTTGAAACAATTTAGCCCCCATTTATGCACAATTACAAAATGCTCTTAGCTTATTAATCCATAAGGTAAAATAAATTGAAGTTGTTTTTGAAGCTGTTACAAATTATTCGAAATTATTCTGGTTACATTACCAACCAAAATAAAATTTGTATCTAGAGGCTTGATAATATGTGCCATTATTACCAACGAATACGAGTTATTTATACGAATACTATGTAATTGTTATTACATGGTTCGCCATACTAGCAGAAACGTTAAGTAAATTATTAGTCATAAAGTTACAATTGTGTACTGCTAGTGCTGAATTCTGTTGCGAACGAATCCTCGACATTCCGAAATTAGCGTTTTAAATATAGATAAATATAGATTTTAATGTAGCCAATGATTATATAGGCTATGTTTTAACATGAAAAAGTATTATTGATCGCAAATTGCAATAAGCCAAGGCTCAGAGGCCATATGCCGTTAATGCGCAACTAAATATCAGTGTGGTTATAATAGTTTACATAGTTTATAACAATTTCAGAGTATTTAACGAGCAATTTAGAACTAGACGGCATGTTTATGGGTTTACGACGGCTCTACGATACGGGATCATGCGTCCACTCCTCCGCGGCGGACAGGGATGTATTGTATAAAGTCTATGTTTATGGGTTTACGACGGCTCTACGATACGGGATCATGCGTCCACTCCTCCGCGGCGGACAGGGATGTATTGTATCAAGTCTATGTTTATGGGTTTACGACGGCTCTACGATACGGGATCATGCGTCCACTCCTCCGCGGCGGACAGGGATGTATTGTATCAAGTCTATGTTTATGGGTTTACGACGGCTCTACGATACGGGATCATGCGTCCACTCCTCCGCGGCGGACAGGGATGTATTGTATCAAGGCTATGTTTATGGGTTTACGACGGCTCTACGATACGGGATCATGCGTCCACTCCTCCGCGGCGGACAGGGATGTATTGTATCAAGTATAATAAGTATAAATTAATTACACTTATTTCCTTGAGCACCATCCATTACAAAAAACGATGTAGGTTTTTAACTGCGGGATGCAAAATGTTCTAAAATAAGAAGTTTTAAATTTCCCTTGCGCTACGATAACAGTTTGTTATTCAATATCAAGACTCTTGAAACGTGTGCAGTTGCACTCGACAGTTGACAAAACAACTTAACAACTGTAAAAATAGTTATGTAAGGCGTGATTGTTGTTTACTGGCGTATCAAACTTAAAATGAGATGAATTTTAAGTGTTATTTAAAGGTATTTTTTTAGGCGTAAACGTTTTAAAACCCTGCTGCTGTATTTAAAAAGTCTATATTTTGGACACAATCCCCTCCTATACTAAATTGTCTTGTTCAGCTTTTGCACGTACAGCATTCGCCTTCTATAGCATCTCTTATTATCGTTTTAAGTACCTGGGGGCCGAGCTTTGCTCGGGGGAAGGCCAGTCAGTTTGTTTAGATGACTTAGAGTAATATTTCACCACTTCCCCCTACTGATAATCAGATTTGTACAACTCATTTGCCTCTTTTCTACATTTTTAAGGTCACTCCAGTTGATATTTATAGCTCAATGCACCTTTGATTTATTTTACTACTCTTTTTATCTAATCTTCACTCAAATCTTTTAATCTCTTCTCTCAGGAAACCACATGTTAATAATCATATACAACATGAGTATTACTTTGACAGTTCCCTGGTTGATTATGAACAGCTGTTACAATTCTTTTGTTTTGATTTGAAACTCCATAAGCCCAATGTTAATTTTTCCTGGGGATGAGGCCTGTCTAGAACTTATTTTTATCCCAGAAATTAGTTATTTCGAACATTTTAAGGAAATCGTTGGAGCCGTTTTTGAGATCCGTGTCGCAAGCAAGCAAGCAAACCTTACTCATATTAGAGTATAGGATAATGCCAGCCAAGAGCATAATTAACTTTCGAGCAGGCCCCATAAACCTCCGAAGTTCCAATGTGAGCCATGAAGAGTTGTTAATCAGCTGATTACTTTACCACATGTTACAGATTTGTTTATTTGGAAGCCTATAGCTGTTTAAGCCTGGTTTAATCATCGATCTTAATACATCCAGAGCTCTCGTCTGGGGTAGAAAAGTGCATGAAGCCTCACTGGAGGATATTTTTGTAAACAAACCACAGAGAACAATAGTTTCCAGAAAACATATGGTCAAAAATATGTTTGACATAACGTTTATATTTTAAAAGAAAATGTTTTGTTGTTATTGATTTAAATTATTTAATCTTAAAATACATTAAATTTAAACTATGGTGTCCAGCAAATCTTCTATTGTTTTCAGTACGGAAAACGGTTGGACATACTGTTAATTGCAGATTTTATCATTTTATAGTTTGTGGTTAGTTGTGTTGAGGAGGGAACGGTGGGGACAGAGGGGAACATTTCGGCCACCGTTGGATTTCTCTTTACCCTGTATATATGTGTATGAGAGCTCTAGATGTATTATCCTCGTTGATTATAAGTCAGTGGCATTTTATCATGTTAACACCATTAATCATACAGTAGAACAAATTTTTCGTATTTATTTTTAATGTTATCACTAAACGCATTAAGGGAAAGCGTACAGAATACATAGAGCCTACACATTAATTGTGAATATCTTAGGAATCAAATCATAACCCTTTAAAACAAAGTCTAAGACTAACCGGTAACTGGCGAGTGACGAGATGTATTTCCTTATTTTATGCGACTCGGAGTGAATTAGTTTTATTATTATGTAAACTTTGTTTCATAAATAAAAAAGGAGGTAGTCATTATTTTTAACATTAATGTTTTATTCTAATTAAACAGTACAACTTTTATCCACTCGAGATATTTGCCCATGCGTAAACCACACAACATACTCACTGGACCAGTGTTGTGGCGTCGCAGTCACCACTGTAACCGTCGCCGCCGCCAACCCCGCCAGCAACAGCATCGGAGAGGGTCGTCTCCACGACATCCTGCAGCAGTAGAGTGTGACCCGAGATCACACACTATATACACGTACGACATTGCTACACGGACATTGCTATTGCTACACCTCCGTGCGTCATCCGCACTTGAACTTGCCCAGATATCATCCTGATCCTGACATTGTCTTGGTTCGGTCACACCGGTGATGCATGGAGGAAAACGTAGTGTTATACGGTCTTGTTAACTTTCAAAACATATCGAGAAGGGACTTTATCTATAATCTATAAAGGGACTATAATAACTTTTTATAATTTAATTTTTCTATTCAAACGCAAATAGGACACACTCAGAAGCTGTTTTCCATATCAATGTATTAATCCCCCCTAGCAGCAAACCTGCGTACTCAGCGAATTTCCAATGCATATATATGTATCTTAATACCACATAAAACCAAATACCAACTTTCATCAATATACATTCATAAATAAACGATTAAAATAAACATTTCAATTATTCTCCATAAGAATAACATGGCGGCTGAGTATGCAGGTTTGCTGGAGGAAGGAACACAAAAATGGGGTTTTATACAAATATAAATATAACTCAAGTAGGTAAAGCCACGTACCAAACGTTATTAATTTATGTTCATAATTAAGGGAGATCACTCGTTACTTATTCTCCATAAGAATAACATGGGGGCTGAGTATGCAGGTTTGCTGTTACGGGAAATATAGGCAAAAACATGTTTTTTAGTGCAAATATCAATACACAACGATATGAAGCAATATACCAAGTTTCATCGTTATATAAGTTGATAAATAAGCGATATATACTATTGTTCTTATTATCCATAATAATAACATTGGACAACGTACTGTGTTTAGTTCTTTCAATATCTCGGTCACCAGGTGATGTAGAGCAATGATCAAAACACCAAATTGTTTGTTTTTTTAAGCTGAATTTAATGGTGAAAACTAAAATTGTATTTACTAAAATATGATGTGTAAAAAACTAAAAAAAAAAACATTTTTGGGTTGAAAAACCCCCAAAAATACCCCTTTGGATAGAGCGATCTGGCTGGTTTTCGAACTTAAAGTCATAAATGATGCTTTACATGTTTGTATCGAATTTCATCAAAATCGGATCATTTTTACGAGAGTTATCGCACCCACGGACACATATATATCATATATATATATGCAGTATACTGTATATATATTACTCGCTTCGCTCGCTGGGGGCTCCGCCCCCAGACCCCTGTGGGGGGCTTCGCCCCCAAGGCGCTGTTTGGCCACAGTTTAATGTAAATTGGTCCAAATTCTATTTAAGACCTAAATTCTACAACTATTCCAAGGCTTTTATTATTTTAAGGTTTTAACCTATAAAATCCGGTCATAAGCCTATTGGTGAGTACGACTTGGCATGGAGACGTAGTATGTTTAATTTTAAGTTTCAATGCATGATTCAGTGCTGTGTTTCAATGTTGTTCAGTGCTCGAAAAAAAATTAATACCCTTAATTTATGTATAATGTAGCCTTTATAAGGCGTCTTTTGAACCTTATAAGGAATACGACCACCGTTAACAACCTGAAATACTATGACTTTGGGTTTATAAAATCCTTCTGCAGCAAAAATGACATGATTTATAAGAGATTTTACCCTCGACAAAGCGCAATATAGAAAATATACCCGAAATACACGAATAAATCTACAAAAGCTCAAAGACTTTGATTTTTTTGGGTGTATAAGATATTTAATCTGGGCGTGTGAGTGTTGCTTGGTACTAATTGTAATGTAGGAATACGGTGTGATAAATATTAGGCCTCTAAGTTCTATATTAGAGCGAAAAAAAACATTTAAAACCACAAAAAATCTTAGAAAAAAGCTTAAATTTAAAGAATCTAGCGCTACCTAAGGGTGAAGGGGGTGAGATACGGCAAAATGTCATAGAACTAAAGTTGTAGTTCGTCTAAAATCCGTGGCACATAGTGGTCTTCGTTTTTCGATAGGACAACCCGTTTGGCCGCTAGAGCTCAAATAAAAAATACTACATTTCGATTTTGTATTCCCAAATTTTCTTTTTCAGATAGTTCAAACTAAAAATAGTAGGATTAGGGAAGAAAAGGTGCAACGCACAAGCAAGCCATATATCACGATCCTATTTAAAGTATAAATGGTGATACGTGCATTCTAATTAATAACAATTGTTCCGGAACCGGCATTTCCTTACTACTTATACTTAGAAAACGGTCAAATCTATAAAATTTAAGAGTTTTTTAATTTTTTCGACAGGTTTAACTAATAAAAACTGGTCAGATTTCTGCTGTTATTTACTAAGTGTGATGTTAACATACTGCGTGCCCAATATTAGGCCTTCATCAAGTATATTAACGTGATAGGAAATAAAAAACCGCCACAAATTCTCAAAATTTGAAAAAATCTAGAGCTATCTAAGGGTGAAGGAGACGAGATACGACAAAAGGTCATAGGACCAAAGTTGTAGATCTTGCAAAACCCGTAGCACGTGGTGGTGTCCGTTTTTTGATAGGACCATCCGTTCGCGCGCTAGAGCTCAAAAACTGGAATTTTAAAATAAGCCTTTTTGGGGGGTTTTAAATAGTTTTTTTAGGGGGGTTAAAATAAAATATTGTTAGTTTTGGCGATTTTCCTGGGGGTTACAAGCTATAAGCTACCTGCATGCAAAATTTCAGGTTTCTAGCTCATCTAAAAGTGGTCTAGAATTCGTATACCTCAGTCAGTCAGTCAGTCAGTAAGTCAGTCAGTCAGTCAGTCAGTCAGTCAGTGAGTTACACATGCGGCTGTATATATGTTAGATATATATACAGTGTTGAACGAATGGTGTTTTTGGCATCTGGAGACCTCAAAACGAAAAGTTATCATGGTCCCGGACCTCGGTCTTACCATGCCGACTACGGTAATAGCTTCTTCCCTACAGGGGAAATTCGCTAAAATCTATAAGTTTTTGAAAACAAAACAACTGCTCCATAAGTGAAATAAGCTGACACATTATTTTTGGATTTTTTCTTTGAGTATTTTAACTGTTAACGTTCACTGTGACCTTTCACAAACTTGATAATTATCTGCAATAATTATAACATTGCAATATCAAAAAGATGTCGAAAACATTTGGGCGTATTCTAAGCATAAAATAAATCTGCAAATAGAAGTTGAACACCAGCTAGTTTTTCGTTTTTGCTGAATTACTTTGACGGTGTCCTATTTTGAGATAACCTGGGAAAGAGAAGGAGGTGGCAAGGGGCGATTCCTCCCACTCCAGCTTTATTTGGAGGGGAAGTTAACCAATCAAGAGTTCTTGCATACTATACTTACAATTGCCTAAACCAATTATCTGTTTGTTGTTGTTGTTGTTGTTGTGTTCATATACTAATGAAAATATTGAAAACTATGAACTGTGATGTAATTATATAGATTGTTCTCGTATATGTGTTGTATTATGATCAATAAAATTACGTTTCGTTTGATAGTTAAGTATGGGTGTTTTTCCGAATATTATGTAACTGTAGTTGAAAAACATTTGATCAAATCTCAACCATTTAAACAATAATTGGTGACTGAGATATGAAACAAGAAAAGTTGCGGTAACGGTTCAACGCAACGCCAACGTCCTTTACATAAACGCTTTCAAGGGAAAGCGGTCCAAACCCCCTAAAATTGTTGTGGGCTCCCTAGGAATAGAACCCGAGCCCCCTTAAACCGAACAAACTAACCGGTTACTTGCGAGATCTCCAATGAACAATTAACAGTGTCTCAAACAATAATCAAGTCCATAAGATGCCTGTGAGGCAGAGACCTAAAGGATTTCCAAAGCGGGACCAGGCCGATTTTGTATTTTATCCGCGAATGTCTTGCTTTACGGCAGAATTGTTTACCAAATAAATATGCCATATTGCCCATTCAGAGCTATAGTAAGACTAGTGGCTTGAAGGGGCCATAGCCCCTAACCTTGCTTCAATACCTTGTCTCGTCTGATTTTTCTTACTTTTGACATGCCGAGGAAAATGAGGAAAACATGTCAGTTCGTAAACAAAGTAGACACTTAATCACATGTGTTAGTGAACACCTTACTTGATACTTGGAAGTCTCCCACTGGAAGCACTGATGTGCCGTAGTCGTCATCTATCTATATTATTAATACGCTACATGCAAACTTTGTAAACAATAAGGCTTTTTTGTTTTAAGATTTACCCCCACATATTATACACTAAAACGCGCGTCAAAGTGTGCAGATGCGCAAACTGGCTTTAGATTTTCGATTTAGGCCTCACGGCTCTGCCCCACAGGGGTTCCAGGTACCCATGTTATTCATATGGAGGGGAGTTTTATTTGTTTTTTGTCACATGTGGTTCTTCTGAATTAAATTCAATTTAATAAACAGCTGTTTTAGCGAATTTACCCTATAGGGAAGAAGCTATTACCGTAGGTCTCATGGTACTTTGTTTTGTTTTGAGGTCCCCAGATGTCAAAAACACTATTCGTTCAAATTTATATTTATGTATATGTGTATGTGTGTCCGTGAATGCGATAACTTGAATTAAAAACATCCGATTTCCATGAAATTTGGCTCAAATGTGTAATGTGACATTCATGACTTTAAGTTCGAAAACCAGAAAAATCGGGCCATGGGAAGCGGGGTTTATGGGGTTTTAAATTTTACAAAAATCTGTTTTTTGCATTTTTCACCCTAAAATTTTAAAAAACTTAATTTTGGTTTTGACCATGTTATAGAGCTTGAAAAAATATAGTTTTTTGTAATTATTAACCTAGGTTGAGTGGTTGCGGAGAAAATATAAAAAAAACTGCTCATAAAATCTACCATGTTAATCTTATGGGAAAAAGGTTTTTGGTTTTCCTCAGTTCATTTCAATGCAAACTTCACATTTTCTTTTACCAATCAGTTCAGCTCCACAAAACAATCATTTTGGTTGCGATTCTACGTCCTACCAAAGACGCAGAGATATTCAAAGTGCTAAACACAGTACGTTGTCCAGTGTTATCCTTAATGAGAATAAATAAAATTTGATATCTCGATTATTTATGAATGTATATTGATGAAACTTGGTATGTGGCTTCACGTAGTTCTGGTATATTGATATTTGCACAAAAAAATGGTTTTTGTTGATTATCCCCGTAGCAGCAAACCTGCGTACTCAGCCCCCATATTATTCTTATGGAGAATAAGTAAAATGTAATCACTCCCTTAATTATGAACATTAATTAATAAAACTTGGTATGTGGCTTCACCTTGTTATTGATATGTGCATAAAAACCCATTTTTTTGTTCCTTGTTGCAGCAAACCTGCTTACTCAGCCCCCATGTTTTTCTTATGGAGAATAATTAAAATGTTATATAGCGCTTATTTATGATTGAATATTGATGAAACTTGGTATGTGACTTCCCCTAGTTAAATTCTATTTATATTTGCATAAAAACCAATTATTTGTGTTCCTTGTTTCAGCAAACCTACGTACTCATCACCAATTTTATTCTTATGGAGAATAATTAAAATTGTATATATCGCTTATCTGTGAATATATTTTTATGAAACTTGGTATGCGGCTTTATGTGGTATTGAGACATACTATGCATTGGAAATTCGCCGAGTACGCAGATTTGCTGCGACGGGGGTATTTAGGATTATAACTAACTACAGACTGTCATCGTTTTGTTTACTGTTTAACTATTTACTGTATTATTCTCGCTTCTCAAAACGGGATGCGCAATCTACGCATTGGCAATTCTAGTTGATGAACGAAGTGAATCACTGTATTGATGAAGAAGTTTCAGTGGCCGTGTGTGTGTGTGTGGGTGGGTGTGTTATCGAAATACTAAATAACTGTAAAACATTTCTTAATGAAATTTTGAAGGAGTCATTTGGGATACCAAAGGGATGTTTTAACACAGCATTTGTATTTTATTTTGGATTATTAATAATTATTAAACCTAATTTTAATGTTTGATATTCAGTAGTTGAATTGGTTTTCGTAGTAAGCTATTGACTATGGTTGTCTTTAAAATGTCAGCTGTGATTTATCTGTGTTTCACTTGAGGGATTTTTATCCCCTATATGGGATATTTTGACTGCTTGTGGGATAAAATGGGATTGTGGGATAAAGTGGGATTTTTTTGAAATCGGCATTACGTCTGCTAGTTTGCTTACAACTTACGACCAGAGCACCTTAGCAGTAGCACTTCTAGTGGATTTTCTCGCCGTACTGGCAGTTGCGGGGTTTCCCATTTTTTAACCTCGCTGTCCGCACCTATTATGATTTTATAAACGTCACAGAACGAACACTGAATCATGTCAATTTCGCTGGCCGAGCCATGTTGGAATTAACAACACTATTTGCCATTATTTAGTACCTACTTCGTACTCTTTAGTACTACCATTAAAAATATTAGTACCTCTCACGTAAATAAATTATTTAATTTAGTTAATTCACCGTATCATTTGACCTATGTCGCATTGCTCAAAATCCTTTGAGGTACTAAAATGTAAAATACCTATAGGTAATTAGTAGATCTAAATAAGCTCTATCTAACGGTATAAATATTGTACTAATACATTATTCAATAATCATATAATATTGAACATTAATTGTGTTGCAATGTTTAACAAATCAGTGGGAAAGTGTGGGATATGACGAGGGATACTATAAGGGAGAGTCTGGGATAAAGTGGGATTTTTTGTATCAGTGCGTGGCATATTTTTACCGTAGAGTGGAAACACTGCATATTTGTTTATAAATCACAAAAAATTTAAACACGTTTTCAACTATGAAGTTAGGTTATGTTTTGTTCCATACATTTTGTTATTTTGAAATAATTTAAAATGTGAGTGTTATGTAAATTGGTAGTGTTTTGTCGTGTTTAAAACAATACTTAGCCTATATCTATTTAGATTTATTATTAGTTTATTTTTTACTGGAAAACTTCGATGTAAAAGCTAAGTGTTTGGACTAGTGATGATAAATTAATACAATAGGTTTTGGAATTTTTTAATTACTCGGACAGTATAACTCTGTAACACGACTGACTGTGATTGATAATCAAGCGTGTTGTAGACCTATAGTAGTTTCTTTACATTGTGAACAAATTACTTGATGGCAGACTTACTAAACGACCATACGTGCAAACTATCTTTATTACATGTAATGTACCAAATAAGCCTCACTGTCACCTAATGACATGGGATTAAAGTTTTGTAATCTACCGGTCAGTAAAATAGTCTGGTTACAGTTTATATTTGTTTGCATTTTCTGTGGTTAATATTGATTTTCATACAAAATCAAGATGTCCAAAACTCCTTAGTCCCAACCGTCTACATTGTTCAACTAATTACGATGTAGACAGATTGCCCTCCTGAAAAATTGTCATTAATGTAGATGTTGGATTTTGCTCTTAAATATCTCGTGCTGCGATTTCAGTAGCTTGTGTATTTAAATCCAAACTAACATATATTAATGATGTAAACATTTTTAAATTTAAGGTATGAATTTTATAAGATACTGTTATATAAATAAATCATTGAATACATTTGTTTACATTAAATGGGTTTAAAACAAGTATACTTCTGTATTATTAACCCCCTGATTTTGGAACTGGAAATTAATAGGTGTAATAATAATTGGCAACTTTTCCCTCAGGTTATATATTTAAAACTCGTCGAAAACCATCCGGTGTCAAAAATATATTAGTCATTGGCCGAGTCATAAAAAAGCGTGAACAGGAGCTAGGACCTGTGACCAAATAAACGCAATCAGTTCAATCTAATTTGCTAGGTACACACAGTGGTTTTAAGAGGTTAATTGCTCCACCTCACCCTCCAGGGTTAGATGGAAACGTATTCCGCATATTCTCTATTCATTGTTGCTAGATTAGGAAACCCCAGCATAGCTGTATAGGCACGTTTTCCACAAGCAGGAATTTTGCGCAGGTTACCAGAAGGTTAGGATATAGCAGGAAAGGAAAGGGTAGGATGGGACAGGCAGCCAAATTGGCCTTTCAGAGTACCAACTCCCGTGCCTTGTGACAACTGTGATCAGGCTCAATGTGGACCCGCTCTGCCCTCCAACTGGCCAACTCAACGGATGGGGTATCCATGTAAAACAGCCAGGGACCATACATTCTCAGGTTGGGGACCAACCCCTGAGTTTCCGCCCCGAGCCGCTGCAAGTGGAGGGACCAAAGGTGAAAGGGAAGTTTGTCATAATGGACATCCAAAAAACTTCATATGTAATGACAATTTCATTTGCTGTACCCAATGTCAGCATCCAAACTGGTACAGACCAGTTTTAAGGTTGTCCTAGGACGAATATTCTCTATTGGTCAATGCTAACCCACCAAGTTTTAATAAAATTAATCAGTATACAAGAGATATATGTTTTTTATTTCTTATAAGAATAACATCGGACAATATACTTAGTTTACTGCTGAATGGAAATTTAAATATTCTCCACAAGCATTAGCCGAATAGCCTACTAACGAAATACTAATTTAACCGTCTGTGGATTGGAGTACTAATTTTTAATCTTTTAGAGCTTTTTATGGCAATGAGATAAAACTGTTGAAATCTGCTAAAAATATTTAAAGTTTATAAGAAAGGTAAAAAAACTGAAGTTTGGGATCTCTTAAGCCCTGTAATTTCTGAACCCAAATTTTTCTAAAAAATCAGGTGGTATATTTTATTAGAAACCTAATATAAACCACCAAATAAAAAATCCAAAGATTTCGAAAGCGGCTCCTCAAAACTGCTCCAGACCTATATACTACGTTGTTGGGTACCAAAATATTATGGATACCTCTTTGTTCTTCCCTCAGGGCTCTGCCTTTACTATCACTCCCAACTTTTAATTTTAACGTATGATTCGTTGGATTTATTTTGTTAAAGCAGCATCTCCTGAAAGATGTCCCCACGTTTGATACGCCACCCTACTCAACCATAGACCTCCACCGCACAGGAAAATTGTCTATGTTATTATTTACGCCTTTATTAGTAATTTTAGAAAATTTTCAATTATACAAAAAATTGTTGTTATTTTCTTTTAACTCCGACCTTAGAGCTCCGCCTCGCTGGCTTTAAAAGTTGCCTTGTTAAATTTATAGAGGAAAGATGATCCTTGGGTAAGCGTTCGGGAGTTCGGGTCAGCGTTCGGGTTGAGTACTACTAGCTGGTCAGACAGACATTATTCTGTCCTAATGTCACTGAATTTGTTTTATGTCAAAAATTCTCGTTCTTTTTCATGATGAGCTCGTTAGCTACGCTCACTTGCCTATGTTTATATAGAGCTTGCTTCGGTATTGAAAATGAGTTGCTATTCAAATAGATTTATTATTTCTATAATAAACATATGTTTATATGCTTTTAAAGTATGTTTAGATATCATCCTTATAACAGCTGTTTGATGAAACTAAATAACTAACATACAATCCCGACTTTGTTTTATGTATTTAGATAATGAAAATCACTTAATAATATCTTGCCATGACAACGTTAATATACACTAGGCAGAAATACGGATTTTAGCAATTCGAAATTTAAGTAATTGCACAACGCCATCTGTAGAGCCTGATATAAGTGTAGGTTATATTATATAAATCAAACAGGAAAGTTGGCCGGGCTGGTAAGGGCCCTCACTTGCATTTAGGGTGTAGACCAGAGCCTGTACAGACCTAAATTCAGCCCTGGCCGTCTGTATGCAGAACTTCAAGCATGCTAGAATCCAGAATCATTGTCCCTGTCTCGTGTACATTCTATGTGCCTAAGAGTAAAAATATGTTATAGTCAATCAATACAAATGCTGAATTATTTTGACTCAATCCTATCCTACACTATAATATGAGTAAGGTTTGCATGCTCGCTTGCTTGGTTGATTGCTTGCAACTCTGATCTCAAAAACGGCTCCAACGATTTTCTTGAAAAATAGCTAATGTGTCCTTCCAACTACTTGTGTTGTAAAACCTGATATCTGGGTTAAAAATAAGTTCTAGACATGTCCCATCCCCAAAAAAATCAAATAATGTAAAAAGCCGCTATGGAAAATTGAAAAAATCACATTGGGCTTTTAGAGATTAAAATAAAAGCAAAAGAGTCATAACAGCTGTTCAAAATCTTTCAGCGAACTCTCAAAGTTATACTCATATAGTTTAAGTACTACCTGGGGCTGAGATTTTCTAGGGAAAGGTCAATCTTGTTTATGACTTGGAGTTGTTTTTCACTATGTACCCTACTAAAGAGCATTTTTGAGGTCACAACAGTTGTTATTATAATGCACCTTTGAGTCATTCTGGATATGACCACTCTACATGTAATCTTCATTCAAAGGATTTATTATCTGATTTTATGGAACCACATGGAACTCATGTTGTTTATGATTATTAACATGTGGTTTCCTGAGAGCAGAGATTAAAAGATTTGAGAGAAGATTACATATATAGAGTAGTAAAATAAATCAAAGGGATATTGAGCTATAAATAACAACTGGAGTGACCTTAAAAATGTAGAAAAGAGGCAAATCAGTTATACAAATCTGATTATCAGTAGGGGGAAGTGGTAAAATATGCTCCAAGTCATCTAAACAAACGGACTGGCCTTCCCCCGAGCAAAGTTCGGTACCCAGGTATCATATACTCTAATATGAGTAAGGTTTGCTTGTATGTTTGCTTGCTTGCGACACTGATCCCAAAAACGGCTCCAACGATTTCCTTCAAATGTTCAAAATAACTAATTTCTGGGATAAAAATAAGTTCTAGACAGGCCTCATTCCAAGGAAATATCAAATAATGTAAAAAACTAAAATGATAGGTTAAAAAAATTAATATTGGGCTTATGGAGTTTTAAATCAACACAAAATAATTTTATCAGCTGTTCATAATCAACCAGGGAATTGTCAAAGTAATACTCATGTTTTTTATGATTATTAACATGTGGTTTCCTGAGAACAGTGATTAAAAGATTTGAGTGAAGATTATATATATATAGAGTAGTAAAATAAATGAAAGGGACTTTGAGCTATAAATAACAACTGGAGGAACCTTACAAATGTAGAAAAGAGGCAGATGAGTTATACAAATCTGATTATCAGTAGGGGAAAGTGATGAAATATTACTCCAAGTCATCTAAACTGATTGACTGGCCCTCCCCCGAGCAAAGCTGGGCCCCCCCAGGTACTCTCGTGTTAAAACGGATATGAGAAGGGTGTTACCACTCCAGTAGTCAGTAGTATTTTTTATTTACATTAGTCCTAAATTATCTGTTCTTGCCGTTGTGGAGTTAAAACGGATATGGGAATGGTGTTACCATTCCATTAGTAAAATATTTGGCTTATTAATTATCTTTTCTTGCTGTTGTGGAGTTAAAACGGATAACAGAAGAGTGTTACCAATCCAGTACCTGCTTACATATATTTAAAAATTCAGTCTTCGTTCATCCTCTTACGGGAAGAATGAGCGTACACCTAGTATTAATTGATTTAATGACCTATTCATTAAAGAATTCTTCCACAGAATAGTAAGGCCTCTTGAGTAAAAATTCCTTTAATTTAATCTTGAGTAGGTTTTAAGTCATCGATACTTCTTATTTCATTTGGAATTTAGTTAAAAATTGTTGTACATAGGGCCTAGATATCTTGGGCCGCTTTTCCGAGTCTCGATGATACTTGCGGTGCACACATTGTTCTTCTGGCGAGTATTGTAGTTGTGCACATTTTCATTTTTGTTGAATATGCTTTCTCTTGACCATCAGCGTTGACTCAAGAATGAGAAGAGCTGGCATGGTTAGGGCTTTTGACTCACCGAACAACTCTTTACAGTGAGCTAGGTATGGTGCCTTGCAGATTGTCCTAATTAATCGCTTCTGCAGTAAAAGTATGCGATTGTCCTAGAGGACTGCTTCCCCAGAAGACTATTCCATATCTGATGATACTATGGAAACATCCAAAATATACTTTCGTGAGGATGTCTTTGTCAACGAGGTTTCGCAGACGACGCACCACGTAGCGTACATCAGCTGTAAGTCTTGCTGTCATCTTCTCAGTGTGTTGCTGCCACCTGAGGTGCAAACAAAGCAGACGTTTTAAATCCCTTGTTTTTCTTTTGGGGGATGATTTACGTTATCCCTCGTTTGCTGGTAACTGTTTAGAAACACTGCTATTTTTCCCGAGTTCCTGGGATCAAGACCTTTAATTTGAACTGTCTCCCATCGGGCGTAACTCGATTGGTAAAACGGTCAAGTCGAAGTGCAGTCAAGCGAAAGGGAGTACAGTCAATTTCAAAACTAACGATGATAACTCGATTGGTAATCGCTAGGCCTGCCAGAGGCCTGCTACGTCTGCTGTCGTCGGTTCACCCCACCCGTGTAAACTATTGCGTGAAGAGTATTATGTGGACATCACTTCACAGGGACCACCATAATATGTTATAGCTGCATTATACTTTTAATAAAATTTGTAATACTTTTCCATTGGCTCCTTACATAATCACTTAGTAATTTAACTATATTAATAAACATCAACATCCATCTTCACACCTCAATAACTAATTTAACACTAATCCCCCCCCAGATTACCAAATGGTGCTGCCGTGGTGAGAGGGGGGGGGTTTGAATTTTGTAAATTCGAAAAGTATGTAAACAAAGGTGAAAATCAGTTTTGAAACCTGCTATATAGGCATTGGTATTCTGCTACTATTCCCAAGTATTGAAGAATAAATACCCGATGCCCGAGTTATTAGTACGGTTTATATTCCATTGGCGAGTTTTGCTATGTTTCTCAAATAATTGCATACATTGTATGTTCCCTCGGCTTGTCATGGAGCCGCGATACCGTACTAATCGTCCCATTAGGTTTTGAGGTAGTTCTGAACGAGACTGTACTTAAGCATAATTTCGACCCCTTCGCATGGGTGAACACTGACCGCGTTACCAATCCAGTTGCCCCCCTCCCATCATGCTGCAATTTGTCAAATTCCCACAATTTTGACTTAAAATTTTCGCTTACAGAATTATATATTAAGTTATCAAAAAAGTGGGATGTATCATTGATGAATAAATTAACGAATATATACAAAAACTGTATAAGTCCTGTAAAGTCACTGTAAGTAGGTGTTCCAGCTGTTTAATTTACATTTTTTGGCAACATACTAAAATAACACTAAATTTTAGGTTAAAAACTAACTCTGACACAACTCCGTAATCAACTAACTCACAATTTTATACAAACTTTTATTTTAAATTATGTGGCTCCCATTTCGCTAATATCCAAGCGAGTGTGGTGAAGTGAACGTTTTTTCTTCAGAGTCCTTTTTTCTTGTTGAATTTGAGAAAATGGCGTACAATTCTAAAGCAGATAAGCGAACATCTCTTCAGACAAAGGTCCAAAACACTCATCTTCAAAAAGAGCTAAGGGCGATTGCTAAGGCAGAGGAGTCGAATGCGAGGTACCAACAGTTCAAAGAGTCACAGTTCCGCACGAAATACGAAAAGTATTTGACCACGGGCAATTTTGAAGTAAGTATTACAAACAATACAGTATGAAAAAACACATACTGTATTTGTTACCCATGTGCTACTAGGGGTTTTGACGGCAAACAGAAATGCAATCATGCAGCAGGTATTAGACGTAAACAAAGACAGTACATTTTTGTATAACGATTTTAGTTAATGTGCTATCAACGTTCAAAGATAAAAATAAAATTGCAGCCTAATTAAAACTTGTTATTCGGTTGAATGAAAATTTAGAAACATTTCTACAAATTAGGCTAAATATTTTTATACAACTTTTAGTACTTTTAAAGGATAATAAAGTATCGGATTAGCTTTCTAATTTGAGAAAATATTGGTTTAGTGGTGTTTATAAATTGAAAATCTTAAAATTAGTCTCATCGAGTTTTAAATAGACTAAAAACAAAAGAATAATGACAGTTTTTTTTTTTTCAAAAAACAGCAAGTGAACTTTTAACAGACATCCAGTATAGTTGAAGAAGTGTTTAAATATTTACCAAGCCTTTATCGCAAACAAGTACAGCACTACAGCATAAAGATGTATCGCTAATCTTATAGATTACAGGATAAAAGCTATGGTTCCACAGACTGCGGAATTTACGGCAGGAAGTGCGGAATTTACGGCAGGAAGTGCGAAATTTTCTGCTGCGGAGATTCCGCCACGTAAAATCCGGAGAGGTGGTTCCTGTGACTCCGTAAATAACGGTGCGGAAATTCAGTTGTGGCCAAACTAGTAACGAGTATGGATAGGAAGAGGAAAGCCTCGTGGCTTTGATGCTTTATGATGACATTGATGATGATGTTGTCGATTTTTTGTCTTTATTAGTGCCAAATCATAGTGATCGGAGTGATATTTTTAAGAATAGGGACAGTGAAGGAGCTTACAAAATACTCGTTTGTAGACATTTGGTAGGCAATGAAACTAAATTTAAGCGCTACTTTCGGGTGTCGAAAGACAGTTTTTCTTTTTGGTTAAACTCATTAACGATTACTACTATTATTATTATTTGTTTAATAAAACTACTAGAATACCCTTCAAAATTCATTTTTGTATTCACTGACATGTGTTGATAAACGATAATTTTATTTTAAAGATACATTTTTTAGGTATATTGCACACATATTTGTTTTGTTAAAAGTATCTATTTTCAATACAAATGCGTAAGCTTGATTTCAGAATAACAGACATTAAAATGTTTCCATGTTACAAGGGGGATACCCCTCTGATCCCTATTGAATCTAGGCCACTGGAACTTATAACAACTAATGATAAATTAAGATTATCTGTTTCTCAAGTTTTCTCCTATTGTATTCCAAATTGCGTATTTGTTATATTCGGGAAAACGTCATGCATGGCCTGACACCAACTCAACATGTTCCTCCTCTTCGGTAGATGAAAAACGTTCATCAACAATTTGTTTCGATGCACAATACATAATATTACAACAAAAACTGCCCAGTCTCAATGATAGAAGGCTTTTCTCCGCTGGCGGATTCCGGACGGGCACTGCTCTCAGACCAGTATGATTTGTCCGCCGGGCGGAACCGAACATTCCGGATGCGTAAACGCACGTCAGTGGAACCAGGCAACAGGGAACTCCATTGAACCAGTGTCGTTATAATTACGCAGCGGAAAATTTCGCACCGCCCGCCGTAAATTCCGCAGTCTGTGGAACCATAGCTTTAAAAAGAGGTTGCTGTCAGTCTTCCGTCACCTGTCTTAGGACGTATTTTCTGTTCCGTTATTAGGCAAACTCTTCTGATTCTATAGAGTATAAGTTGTTCAACAAGGTAGCTGGTACATATAACCTACATTATATATTGATTCGAGTACTGCTATAAATGCAAATATGACTTTACTTAAGAAAGAGAAATCATGCTACTGTATTTAAATTTTTAAATGTAATTTAAGTAGGTATAGGCTTAATATATTTAAGGGTGCGCCCTAGCACCATTGACTACTATAATACTACTAGTAGTCACGCGCCGCTAGAAGCGCTGTCAGGTTGTCAGGTAACGGCCAGGTATCGGCGGGCAAGCAGTTTTTCGCCTACGCTGACGGTCCGAAGCTAGATAGATATCGGTTCGATATCAAAACATTTTACCAACCGGCTGCTTGTTAGTTTTATCGAATGAACTTTCAACTACGATAGTTGTTTTGTGGTAGAAAAGCATAGGGTCTATATTGTGATTCGAGTCAAAGTCAAGCAGACATAAGTTAAACCAAAAGTTGTGGATACATTGTTAAATAGGATCTACAAATAGATTTGCGTGGACAAAATAACAATGCACTAGGTTGCAGGTCATGACAAAATTATAGTAACCTAACCTAACTCCGCAGAGCTCTGTATGGTGGCTGTTCGTTGTGCAACATAATTACATGACGTCATACATGTTGAGTCGTTGAGTCTGTTGTGATAGTGTGATCAGTGTGATCATGATCGTGTGATTATAGAGAGTGATATGATACTCTCAATTCTAACAAGAACCCTATAAAAAATGAAAATGCTCAATGGTAATTGGTAACCCTATAAAAAAAGGCTATGATACATGGTCTGCATAGGATAAAATAGGCTGTCTTGAATTTATTTACAATCACTCTTTGTACTGTTTATACAAAGAGTAGACTTTTTTGTAGGATATGATTTCCACCAGTATTATATGTCCAATGTCCAATGTCTACCAACAAATTGCAAATGGATTCATATTTTAACGTTTCATTAGTTAAATTATTTTGATTCGTTAAATCTATATGCTAGTTTTATACAACCAAGAAATTCAGTTTCTAAGATTGACATGTAAATTGAGTTAAAGTAAGTTATTTATTTATCAAATTGACTAAGTTCTAAGATTTTAGGGTGACAGATTGTCAACTATATTTGTAAATAAGTTGTATGTTTTGTAGCAGTTCATGTTCATATTATGACAACTAACAAGGGTGTAGGCCAACCTATCCAAATTATACTTAATATTTTTTGTAAAATTGAACAATAGAATGCAAACAAACTTCGGAAAAACAAAGGTTCCACCGCATTATGAACGACAGCTACAATGTAGTCTATATAATTGAACGTAATACGACAGGGAATATAGATATTTTACAGCACGGTAACTTATAATATACGTGTTTTACAGGTTATGTTAGGGTTGGTTAGGGTATTACAATATATTATTGTAATTTATAATAAAAATTTACTATATAATATTATAAATCTATAGTGTTAGTACCTATTCAGTGGTTAGGGTTAGACAACAGACGACAAGACGAACTGATGTTAGTAAGGTTTTTAGCGAATTTCCCCTATAGAGAAGAAGCTATTACCGTAGGTCTCATAGTAAGACTTAAGCCCGAGACCATGATAACTTTTCATTTTGAGGTCCCCAGATGCCAAAAACACCATTCGTTCAAATTTTTATATACAGGGTGAATCAGACCACCCGTCCAGCATGTATAACGAGAGAACGGTTTGATCTAAATTCGTCAAACAAAAATCCTCCCACTAAAACGCATATGGGCTATCTATTAAAAATATTTTCATCAAAATCTATGTACAGGATGTTCCAAAACTGAAGGTCACGAGTTCGAATCTCAAAATTTTCTAATGTAAACATAGGAAATAGTATACATCATTTTAAAGGTCTTGTTAAAAGAAACATTTTGGAAAAAACAGAATTCCCTTATCTTTATTCGTTTCAAAATGGCGGCCATTTTAATGTAAAATATTGACATTTACGGAATACCCTGTATTTTCTAAACCACTACGCGAACCTTTTTCCCGACTTAAATTTCTTACTCGTGTTAAACTCAGCTTTACTCTGTTATGCTACATGACAGGCTTTTTTGAGAAAATCTATATTTCAAAAAAATATTTATTTTGAAAATACCCATATGCCCAAAATTCAAAAAAGTCAAATGGTAGCGTATATCAAAAAGCATACCATTGAAAAGGTCTTGTAAATCCTGGCAACTTTCTAATTTACACCAACCTTGTATCTTTTTCGTTTTTCTGCAATCAGCAAAACACCTTATTTTTCCATATGAAATGCATGTTGTCCTACATAACACATAAAACGAATGTGGACAGAGAATACATGCAAGTGTTATGCAAATATTTATGCTAATATTTTTTTGAAATATAGATTTTCTCAAAAAAGCCTATCATGTAGCATACCAGAGTAGAGTAAAGCTGAGTTTATCACGAGTAAGAAATTTAAGTCGGGATAAAGGTTCGCGTAGTGGTTTAGAAAATACAGGGTATTCCGTAAATGTCAATATTTTACATTAAAATGGCCGCCATTTTGAAACGAATAAAGATAAGTGAATTCTGTTTTCGCCAAAATGTTTCTTTTAACAAGACCTTTAAAATGATGTATAATATTCCCTATGTTTACATAAGACAATTTTGAGATTCGAACCCGTGACCCTCAGTTTTGGAACATTCTGTACATAGATTTTTATGAAAATATTTTTAATAGAAAACCCATATGCGTTTTAGTGGGAAGATTTTTGTTTGACGACTTTAGACCAAACCGTTCTCTCGTTATACATGCTGGACGGGTGGTCTGACTCACCCTATATATATATATATCCTGTATGTATGTTAAAAAAACCTGTTTTAATGTATTATGTTATATATTCATTAGAAATTCGCTGAATATGCAGGTTTGCTGCGACGGGTTTTTTTTCGCTTCGTTTATGCCTGAGATTATTGGACTATACTGACTCAAAATACATGACGTCACTCTCCCACGTTAACGTTGTGGTGGGGTTGGAGGGAGCAGTGGCGTAGATAGACCTTTGTCAATGGAGGGGGGGGGGGGTATCTCATTAGGGAATGCATACAAAAACCCTGTGTTCGTGACTCGTGACTAGAGCTGATACCGGTATACAAAATTGAAGACATCATTGAGGTGTTCCTTACATTCATAATTATTGATAGGCCTACACATCCAAGACACAAACCATTGATACAAAGTAACAATCAGTAACCAGGACCAAAAAGTAATTGTATCAGTTGTAATCAGTACTGGAAAGTAATCGTGAAGTTAGGGTTGTCAAGTCACCGCGGATTTCCCCGCAGTTTTAAGGGATAAAAATATAGCTCCGGGGAATGTCCGTGAAAAATTAAAAATCTCCGCTTTTTGAAATTCTTTCCAAAAATGGGTTGAATAACGCAAATTTTGTGTGAATCTGTGAACGAAAATGTATTTACGTTTGCAACTTCATCGCCATGCAACGATTGCCAAATCTATACTTATTTAATAGGCGAGCAGGTTTTTTTGTAACAATCACTCCTCCTAGACTACTAAACCGATTTTCATGTTTTTGGTGTCATTGGAAAGAGCCTAACGTGAAGTTGTGCAGGAAACTTTTTTTATAGAGAAATAATTTCTAAGTGAGGCCCTGGGGCCCCTTAAAGTTGAGTTTTACCCATAAGCTTAACATTGGGAAATAAATATAAGTTTTAAGCAATCAGCTGGATAGAGTAAACACAGCTAATCAGCAGCCCATGTTGGCTTTGGAACGGTAACACAATATTTATAAATGATGATCGCGAGCGAAGCCGCGACAGGTTTACTAGTAAGCTAAACCCTGTTTCCCTGTTCACTCTAACCTCTATTATTTTTTACTCTTTGGCTTTATTTCGCCGGGAAATAGTGTTGACTTTTACATACATTTGCCATTATGGAACGTTGAAAATTAGGATGAAGATTTATGGCTCTCTGCAGTTTATTAAATTACAAACCTAATATGGCAACCGTACGTTAAGCACATCACTAAGACCGTCTAGACGTCAAGGTCAAGGTCAGGTGCGCTAGTTGACAAAACTGGCCGCTAGGGGGTGAGGGTAGTCTAGTAGTCTGTTCGGTGACTCACGTCCCACTTGTGGTGGTGCCGGTGCAGTTCATCTGCTGCTATTATCTATTGTATGCGAACAATATTCTTAATATATAAAGAACATATTTTGGAGATACTGCATATATTTTTGTTTTTCAGTAACAGCATTTATTTTTAATCAAAAGACATAAGCTTGATTTCAGGAGGATATAAATTTTAATTTTTCCAAGCTATAAAGGGGGGATATATCACCCTGATCCCCCCCGTATCTACGCCACTCGGAGGGAGGGAGATTAAGAATACCACAAGTATGTTTAATCCATGGTAGAAGTTTCGTGCCCGATCTGAGTTGGTGGATGGGCACTAGCCGCCAGTGATGATCATTGCACTGACCGCCACGTAGCGTCGCCGTCGCGTTGTCGCCTCAACTCGCACGTGCATTATTGAGTAATGCATAGGCGTGCGCACGGTGGGTGGCACCAAAGAACACTTGGGGGGGGGTTCGCTTTGATAGTAATATTGGGCGTATAATTGTTACACAGTTAAGTATTTTCAAAAGTAAGTTAATTAAATTAAAATCGACGTCCAAAACATGAACTGTCATCTGTCTTTTTTCTGTGACAATTGGCAAATATATATAAATATATAAATTTTGTATTTAAATGCAAATTATTAATATTTTATATTAATATTAACAATGCTCTGTTTTAGACCACATTGTCTAAAAATGATTCATTTAGAAGAGCAACTAAAGACGCGAGAGTTCTGTCACCACGTCCCGGAGAGGTAAAATAATTTTTTGTTTATTTGTGTAAGTGAGAAAAAATAAAGCTATTAGATCTGAGCATAGACTAAGTATTTCTCTATTGGCCTAGCTTTTATAGTCAATGGTTTTAAGTTTAAATTCTAAACTGTAGCCATCTTAATAGTTTGGATTTTTTGATTATTTTTGGTCTTTCTAAACATCAGAAAGACCATTATATGTATTTGTCTCAATAAACAAAACTAAGTAGTTAACTAAAACTAATTAATTGTTAAACAAAAATACCAGTGTTAGTGATGGTAATGGTAAGTGACAATTTTTACTAATTTATCATACGTTTTGTTAGTCTTAAATGCTAATTGAATCTATTATTTTAATTTTCCACCGCATTTAAATGTTTTAATTTTGATTTATAACAAAGCGGCGGAATATCGGACTGCCGAACTGATCAGCTATGGTCAGCGAAGTAAAAACCAGTTCCTCGCTGGCTGTGGCAGATAATTTACCGATTTTCATTATGTTAGTGGGTAAAATGGGAACAAGGGAATTTTAGGTCCAACAAGGAAACATTTGCTAAGATTATGGGTGGCAACACTGAAAAGTGCGTCTAACAGTTTGAGTTTTGACACAATAGCGCCAAGCTATATGTTATGTTACAACTTACAGTAACAGTATTTACTATGAATATAGCAAATGATCAAATAGCCTTTTGATGAGTAGGTATATATTAGGTACCTATTCTTGTTTTTTATAACTACCAAAGGTGTATTTTCGTTTCAAATTAATCAAACATCACTAAATGAGAATCCTTTATTTCAAAAGAGTCCGATGTAATCGGAACCTGGCTTAATCTGAATTCGCTTGCTTTTTGTATACCATCTTGTGCGTGAACATGATGTAAAACATGGTGCATTAGTATAAAATAACATTAAACAAGTTTCTTAAGTGGTGTGTGATGATTATTAATTTCTAAAGCGATTTATATCTTATAGTTACAGTACACACTTCTGTGTTTTTCTTTATCTAATTGCCCCTGGACAACCCAAAAGGGCCATTTTACGCCCCCCAAAAAAAATTACGTGTCACACCTTGCGTCATAACCCCCCTTGGGGGCACCCCTGTGTATACAGGTCTCTCTACTATAACGGTTGAGGTTGAAGTGGGCACTTCTGAACTCTAAGCTAGCTATGAGGATCGGCAATTGGATTTTAGTGGCCAGTGGAATCAGATGAGGGTGTTACAAAAAAGGTGAACTGGCTTTATGGTTGGATAGGCAGGGGTGCGCCAATTCCCTGGCCTCCCAGGAGTCCTGATTTGACCCCTTTGGACTTTTTTGTGGGGTTACGTAAAGAAAATTGTTTATGCTGAGAAAATTCGTGATTTGCCACATCTGCGTGGGCGAATTTCGGAAGCGATCGCAACTGTGACACCAGAGATGCTTCACAACACTTGACGAGAAATCGAATATCGCTTAGATATATGCAGAGCAACAAATGGAGCTCACATCGAAACATATTAAGGTATGAAAAAAAACTTAGTTCTTTTCTCTTCTATTTGACGTTTAAATCGTTTAGTTATCTTGAATAGTCCCCAAGCAACGGCCGTTCGAAATCCCGTCATTCTTTTTCGGAAACCCTGTATTTTCGGATTCTACACTCAAAAACAAGCAAAAAATGTAGAGTGACTTTCTGTGAAACTCCCCTCCGTTTAGCGCCAGTCTGTCTGTGGTTTTTACTAAATTTAGTATATATTATGAACCGTTAAAGGTACTGTTTTGAAACTTGGCATACTTCATTTCTACACTGAATTATGTTCAGCTATTGAATTTCAAGTTTCTATCTTTCACCATTTCAAAATAGCGGCCATTTTTGTTTCTCAAAGCTAAATATCTTAAAAACCTTAACGATGAGCAAAAACCTGAAATGATCCAAAAAGTTTTGTCTCTTTGTCCCAAAAATAGAGGTATAAAGATTGTAATAATAGGGTTATAAATAACTGAGAAATTGTAATTTTTATTATTTAAAACATGATATTTTAGTCCAGGAAATGGCAAAAAAGCATGTTTTAACTTACAAAAATCACAATTTCTCAGTTATTTATAATCCTATTGTTACAATCTTTATACCATTATTTTTGGAACAAATAGACAAAAGCTTTTGGATTCTAACAAGTCTTTGCTAAATTATTAAGGATTTTAAGCTATTTAGCTTTGAAAAAGAAAAATGGCCGCCATGTTGAAACGGTGAAAGACAGAAACTTGAAATTCAATACAAAAACATCATTAAGTATAGGCATGAAGTACGCCAAGTTTCAAAACAGTACCTTTAATGGTTCAAAATATATACTAAATTTATTACAAAACACAAACAGACCGACTGACGCTAATTGTAATTACCTTAAATTGTAATTTATTTAAATAAATTAAAAGTTTTAATAATAGGCAAATAAATAAGACAAACTTTGAGGAAAGTTTTTAAAGCGTGAATAGGTCGATTGTTAGCACCAACCAGGACTATGTATATCAAATCAGAGGATTTTTGTAAACACACAAAATAAAAGTGTTCAAGTAAACATGTCATTGTGACTTTGACTTTTTGTTTAAATTTCGTTTAACTTCATTTATCGGTGACTAGTAAACGATATTCAAAATAAACGGGATCAGGAAGCTGACATAAACTACCTACCTTATTTGGGGGATAGTTACCTTAAAAATAATAGATTAAAATAAATGTTTAAAAAATACCTGGAGATATCATGGATTAGTTCCCACATAAAACTTGATCAACATCGGCCGATTGGTATGGCTCTCATAAGTTTGCACATGCATACAGACATACAGATACACAGACATGAATCACTTCAAAAACACTTTCTGGGTTCAGGGAGCACCAAAACAAACATCTCCACTGATAACTCAAACATTTGGACGAAAACAATTATTTTTCCTTATTACACTTTGTATAGGGGAAAAAGTAAAATGTATGTAAACAAATATAAATAATCGCGTAATATTATTATACAACTAGGGCCCTGAAGGGGCTATAGCCCCTTCTGATAATTTTAGTCTTTTCATGCTGAGGAAAACAGAACAATTTAATTAGGAACACATGTCAGTTCGTAAACAAAGTAGGCGCTTAATCACATGTTTTAATGTAAACAAAGCAGACGTTTTTAAATTCCCATGCTTTTCTTATGGGGGATGTTTTACATTATTTCTTGTTTGCTGGTAAAGTTTTGGAAATACTTATGTTTTTTCCAGAGTCCCTGGCATCAAAAACTTTAATTTAAGATGTCTCGCATCATCCTGCGATTTGCCAAACTCTCACAATTTTGACTTAAAAATTTCGCTTACAGAATTATATATAAAGATTTATTATTATCTTCTACAATTCGCTTCCTGAATTCAAACAAAAATGAATCATCTTATTACGATTTCCTCACTGACTCATTTACCCGGCAGCCGGCCGGTACTGCACTCGCACGGATAAGAATACAGTTCGTTATTTTATACAAATTGCATTAGTACTCCAATTCAGTAAAAAATCATCTTTTTAGGGGGGTACTAAAATAATTATTTGTTAATTACAAATATATGTTGTGTGGACTCATTTTTCTTTGAATTACATGAAGACTAGTGGCTTACAGGAACTATAGACCCTAACATAATCACAAGTGGATAATCACACCTGATCATTAATTCATTTTGCTTATTAATAAAAACATTGTAGTGATATTTCTATAAGAAAATCATTGGATCTTTGAAGTCCAGTGGGGCGTTGCCTATGTAATTTTTTACATTTCTGATATTTTTCCCACTGTCCTTGGCCCTCAAGCTTTAAAATTAATCGTCATAAGCTAACTTATCTTCTTCCTAGCTCGAGATATTTCGTGGGGACCGATTCGCATACGGAATTAAATATATAGATTGGAACAAATCTATATTATTAATGCATCAATTAATTAATTAATTAATCTATATTATTAATGCGCTAAATGCAAACTTTGTAAACAATAAGGCTTTTTTGTTTTAAGATTTACCCCTACATATTGTACAATATGCGCATCTAGGTGTGCAGTTGTGCAAACTCCCTTTAGATTTTCGACTTCAAGAATCAAGAATTTTTATTGCCTTTAAACACAAATTTGTGCAATTGACAAATTAATAAATTAATCTACAATTTTACTGTTTAAATTGTACATGAAACTTAAGCCTCATGGCTCTGCCCCACGGGACTTCCAAGTCCCCATGTTATTCATATGGAGGAGAGTTTTATGTGGTTAAGTCACACATGTTTTATCTTAATTCAATTCAATTAAATAAACAGCTGTTATAAGGAATATATCTAACTACAGACTGTCATTGTTTTGTTTACTACCGGTATTTAACTATTCACTATTCTCATTTATCAAAACGGGATGTGCAAGCTGAGCATAGGAAATTCTAGTATAACTTATTTGACGTTATGATAACATTCATAAATATCATAGCTATGAACTGAATCATGAAGCTGTATGCTAACCTGCACCGCACACATCTGCGTAGGTGTGGGCTCCAGCATGTGCTTGAGAGAGTAAAGGGATTCCCATCCTAGCTTTTCAGGGATTTTGAGACTCTTAGTGTATCTATTCCAGTTGCATTTTTCTTGTGGGATTTTGAGACATAACCTTGCAAAGTGTTTTTAAAAGTTTGAACAGATTTTATAATTTTTTTTACCTTTGTAATTTTGTATCATCATTTAGTGCTTAAACTGTATCAAAATAAATAAATATATCACAAAGATATGAGTTTCTGATTAAGATATGTATATTATTTTGTCATTATAAAAAAAGCCTAATTTGCAGGTAAGTAACCTATTTTTTTTCACTCAAACCCGGTGTAATCTAACATCAACCAATATAATGTTTTTGCCAGCAAGTCCCTCTCCACAAATTACTCTACACACATGGCGAGGTGGATGAGGACAAAGTGGTCTGTATCCATCTACTGTCTGTGCAACATCACAAACCACCACCCTTCGCACAGGAGAAAAAGTGAGTTGTTTTCTATACAGTAAGTTCTGGAACTGCCTCATCTGTGCTAATTTTGAATCACATGCAATCAAATGGTAAAACCGTACCAAATTAGAAAGTTTTACATACCGGGTGTTCCCATAAAGGTCCCCCCCTCTTAATTTTTGAACGACTGTAAATTTTCAAACAATCTTTGGTAAATGTTACTAGCAGCGCAAGTCAAAGTATTTTTTTAAGTGGTTAAGGGTTTCAACCCTCAACCCTAAATAGGGTTGCTGGGGTAGTTTTTATTTTTTTAAATAGCAACCCCAAGCAAGTTGCATTTCATTTTAAAGAGGATACAAATAGAAAATGAATTCCGCAAACTAAACCTCTCTATGTTTATTTAATCCAATGTTATGGCCTGCAAAAATCTATTAATTTTGTTATTTAAACTGAAGATTCCCCTCCTTATCAGAAATCAAATACAAAGTGTGAAAATCCAACTTTCTCTTGATCAGACCTTTGTACAAAGACCATTTAAAGTTGCAAGTAAGTAATTTTAAAACCTTCTTTATTTTTGATAAGGACTCCATTCATCTAATGGCAAAATAAAGAAGATTTTAAAATGACTTTCATGCGCTTTAAATTCTCTTTGTACAAAGGTCTGATCAAGGGAAAGTTGGATTTTCACACTCTGTATCAGATTTCTGGTAAGGAGGGGTATCTTAGCAGTTTAAATAACAAAACTAATAGATTTCTTGCTGGCAATAACATTGGATTAAATAAAGATAGAGAGGTCTAGTTTGCGGCATTCATTTTATTTTTTTTATCCTCTTTAAAATGATATGCAACTTGTTAGGGGTTGCTATTTAAAAAATAAAAACTACCCCCAGCAACCCCTATTTAGGGGTGAAGGTTAAAACCCTTAACCACTTACAAAAATACTTTGACTTTTGCTAGTAACATTTACCAAAGATTGTTTGAAAATTTACAGCTGTTCAAAAATTTAAAGAAGGGGGAACTTTTATGCGACACCCGGTATATAACAAAACCTAAACATATTGCATATCAAAATGTATGCCACATGTGTCAAAAATTCCCTCAGCGCATTACCGTATCAGTTCTGCCACAGAAAGCAACATATACAAATATTTTATCTCTTTGTGAATCTTCAACCTCAATGATTGTATCACAACTTGCTTGGTCATGATTCACCAGTGACTCATGCAGCTCAAGATGAAAAAAAATTCATGCCATGAATACAAGAACCAGATATAAAACTGTACAAAAAATTGATCTGGAAGGATGTGGATTAATGCTACCTAAGGATTGCAAGAATAGGCAGTGGGTGGGTACACACTACATGGTACTATTGATGGAGGAAAATAATTTCCTGAGTGCAGAAAACATAGTGAGTCACCAGTCACTCAAACTGCACTGAAGAAATAACTATAAATTTAGTGTAGGCTTAGTAACTGATGACTCAATAAAATACCCCCGTCGCAGCAAACCTGCATACTCAGCAAATTTCCAATGGAGATATAAATGTCTTAATACTTCATAAAGCCAATTACCAAGTTTCATAAAAATATATTCACAAATAAGCGATATATGCAATTTTAATTATTCTCCATAAGAATAACATTGGGGCTGAGTACGCAGGTTTGCTGCATCAAGGAACACAAAAAATGGGTTTTTATGTTATTACAGTATCAATATAATTCAACTAGGTGAAGTCATATACCAGTTTTTATTAATTTATGTTTATAATTAAGGGAGACATAGAATTTAGTTACTATCTATTAGAATAACTTGGGGCTGAGAATGCAGGTTTGCTGCTACGGGAGCCTTTGGCAAAAAATTATTATTTTGAGCAAATATTAATAGACCACAACCAGATGAAGCCGTATACTAAGTTTCGTCAGTATACGTTCATAGATAGGCGAAATATACAATTTTTCTTTTCCTCCATAAGAATAACATTAGACAACGTACTGTGTTTAACACTTTCAATATCTCGGGAACCAATTGACGTAGAGGTATGATCAAAATACCAAATTGTGTGTTTTTTAAGCTGAATCCAATAGTAAAAACTAATACCCCCGTCGCAGCAAACCTGCGGACTCAGCGAATTTCCAATGCATAATATTTGTCTGAATTCCATATAAAGCCGCAAACCAAGTTTCATAAAAATATATTCACATATAAGCGATTTTAATTATTCTCCATAAGAATAACATTGGTAATGAGTATGTAGGTTTGCTGAAACAAGGAACAGAAACAATTGGTTTTTATGCAAATATAAATAGAATTTAACTAGGCGAAGCCACATACTAAGTTTCATCGATATTCAATCATAAACAAGCGATATATGACATTATAGTTATTTTCCATAAGAATAACATGGGGGCTGAGAAAGCAGGTTTGCTGCAACAAGGAACAGAAAAGTGGGTTTTTATATAATTATCAATATAACTCAACCAAGTGAAGCTACATACCAAGTTTTATTAATTTATGTTCATAATTAAGGGAGTCAGTACATTTTACTTATTCTCCATAAGAATAACATGGGGGCTGAGTACGCAGGTTTGCTGCTACGGGAATAATCAACAAAAAATCAATTTTTTGTACAAATATCAATATACCAGTACTACTTGAAGCCACATACCAAGTTTCATCAACATACATTCATAAATAATTGAGATATCAAATTTTATTTATTCTCCATAAGGATAACATTGGACAACGTACTGTGTTTAGCACTTAGAATATCTCTGCAACAGTTGGGCGTAGAATCACAATTTAAACACCAAAATGATTGTTTTGTGGAACTGAACAGATTGGTAAAAGTAAATGTGAAGTTTACATTAAAATAAACTGAGGAAAAGCCAAAAACCTTTTTCCCATAAGATTAACATGGGAGATTTTATGAGCAGGTTCTTTTGGATTTTCTCCGCAACCACTTAACCTAGGTTAATAATTCAAAATACTAAATTATTTGGTTTTTTAAGCTCTATAACATGGTCAAAACCAAAATTAATTTTTTTTTTAATTTTAGGGTGAAAAATGCAAAAAACTGATTTTTGGAAAATTTAAAACCCCCATAAACCCCCCTTCCCATGGTCCGATTTTTCTGGTTTTCGAACTTAAAGTCATGAATGTCATTTTACACATTTGAGCCAAATTTCATCAAAATCGGACATTTTTTACTCAAGTTATCGTGTTAACGGACACATATATAGATATATATATAGATATATATATACATATATATAAATTTGAACGAATAGTGTTTTTGGCATCTGGGGACCTCAAAACAAAAAGTTATCATGGTCTTGGGCTTAAGTCTTACCATGAGACCTACGGTAATAGCTTCTTCCCTATAGGGGAAATTCGCTAAAATCTGAAAATTTCAAAAATTAAATGTAAAAAATTAAAAAAACACATTTTTGGGGTACAAAACCCCCTCAAAATACCCCTTCGGATACAGCGATCTGGCTGGTTTCGAACTTAGTCATAAATGTTGCTTTACACGTTTATGCCAAATTCCATCGAAATCGGATCATTTTTACGAGAGTTATCGTGCTCACGGACAGAATGAACGTACACGTACAGTTTCGAACGAATGGTGTTTTTGGGGTCTGGGGACCTCAAAACGAAAAGTTATCATGGTCCCGGGCCTAGGTCTTACCATGCCGACTACGGTAATAGCTTCTTCTCTATGGGGGAAATTCGCTAAAAGGGAAAAATTCAAGATCAACAATAAAAATAGTATATGGAGTCCAAACCCCACTAAAACTGTGTTATTATTTAGATAAATAAGCTTGCCGAAAGCCAGACAAGGGCGAAGTGCTACCATATATGAAAAATAGGAATGATGAGTCACTGGTGCCTCATGCCAAGGTCAAATTTTTAAAGTAAAAGTTAGCAGTAAAAAGTATAATTTTTTAAATGTATAATTGTATTGTCTTGTTTATTTGTTGTAGTTTAAGGCTGTTCCCTAAACGATCAAAACCTAGTGTCCTGGAATCATCTGCTTTACCATTCTATATATTAGAAATAGACCACAAAATTTATATGGAATCTAGAACATTTTTCCCACAGGGACAAGAAGTAATTATAATCGTTAACAGCAGTTTAGAAAAGTTGGTAACCTCAATCACAGAGGTTCTTGAAATCGTGAGTCCTCAAAAGTTGAAGAAAATCAAGGAGATATTGTTGAATAAAAAATCCATTCAAGAAATAATGATAAAGACCAAGATTTTAAATTTCTTGGCGCTATTGAAAGAAAGCCCAGTTTTTCTGAATGTAGATAACTACAGAATAGAAATAGCCAACTACCAAGAGGAACCAAGTTTAGCTCCTAATGTTTTAACAGTGAGTCGCATCATGGTTCGAGATAAGTCGAGGAAAATTGAACAGATTCAAAGAGAAATAAGAAAAACAATTAACGATTATACAGAAAAGAATGTCTGTCTTGAAGAATCATGGTCTATGCTTCATAAAAAATATTGTAATTGCGGAAAAAGAAATTCTACTGCTTCATTGACACAAGGAAGAGCGATATCTTTGTTGAATGACGAGGGAACAGAGTTTGCGAGAGTCACAGGGTCCGGATGCCGTCTTCCAACAAGCTCTTCAGTCCTGACTAACTCTGTCACTGCAATCATTAAGTCTTCCCCAAGAGAGAAGAGAACCAGCCTACCAGATCACGGCAGCGTGTTCTCTTTGAATACTGTCATCCCATCACAAATGAAAAACCAAGAAGGCAGGCTGATTCATTCGATGCTTCACAAAGTTAAAAACTCCCATAGAATTCTTATCGGGAAGAAAGCTGCAGAGTTTAGGTCGCAACCCTCCAACAGTGAAAAGCCAGTGAAACAAAAGCTACCAATAAATAAAATAATAGAGAATGTTTTCTCACGAGATTCCTTGTTGTCTTTCGCTTCAACAGCAGAAAACGAAGAACTCAAGTTGATGTTTCAGCCTTGCTGTAAGGGAGGGTTGGGTATGGGATCATATTTACTGAATCCTAAAGCATTGGACACTGAGAAAAATAATCATTCAAAAACGTCAGCAATTTTCTCACAGTTTGATGATGAAGTTATTCCACAAATGATAAAGCGAGAACAGAGTGTCATGAAGATTGCTCAAATAAAACAAGAAATATTCATGTCAGAAACAAGAAATAAGATGAAAAAGTTCATTCAAACTGATAATCCAGGAGAAAATTTAGAAATATCTGGAAAAACCTAAAAAAAATATTATAAAAAGGCCTAGTTTCTTCATTAGCAATCACATTTTAGAACCTTATAATGCAAACAAAAAGATAACATATGAAATAAATAAAAAAACTGCTCTTATTTATGAATTTATTATTGAGGGGTAGGTAATATAATCATGTCTATAACCAATCTTTAAAGCTTCTCAGCTCCCTCTTGCGGGTCTCACCCAACTTGGAAGCCAACTGTTTTTGAGATCCACCAGCGATGCAATTAATCGGAGGTACCGGTTCATTTCAACAACACTAAAACTCAAGGCTGTTAGGTACTGAATCGTTACATTCCCCCCTCCCCCCCTTATCTCTTAAAAGCCAGTGTTATTTTTGTTGTTTGGTTGATTTTAAACAAATGAATGCCTGAACATAGAAAAATAATAGTCCAGTGGACACACTAATATAAAGAATAAAAATTAGTAAAAGTAGCAAAGCCGTTAAAAAAGGGAATTAAGGAAAAATATTGAGGGTTTATTGACTGCTACATTCTGTGATGTAAAGGCGCATTAACACTAGGTCTGGCAACAAAAGTGATAACTATTGACCTTACTTACTTCTTATAGAAAACAAAACTTCTGTGTGAAACGTCGCTAAATAATACAACTGTTTTTAAAGTATTTGCAACATTTGTTGACAACTCTGGTGTAAACACACCTTAAAGTTGTTTATAGGGTTTTGAATATTGCTTGCACCAAGTTGAATCAGTTGACTTTACAATTAAAAAATAACATTTTATAAAATTTCAAATGGTGTTATCCAAAAAAGAACACACCACTAATATGTCCTCATTAAATTACTACAGACAAAACAACTTTCAAAATATTACTATCAATTTTGAAAGAATAAAATATTTTATCATTAATTAAAATTTATTGGTTTAACAGTCATATAAAAACTCATGAGACCTCTTTGTCCTAACTTGGTTTTTAAGTTTATTCTCTATTTTCTTAGATTCTCACTTTTGTTCCATCTTAATGTTTGCTGAAATTTGGCTAGATTTTCAATTGTTCTATAAAAGTGCACAAACATATGAGAACAAACAAAAACACAATGCTTATTGATAGATTTATGATTATAACAATTTTGGTTTTCCATGAATTTTAGTTCCATGATTGTCTGAAGTTTCACTTTCCATTTCATCGTCCACAGTTTCAAGGGTACTCCAGGGTAAGTCACTGACACGGTTAAATACCGCAATGATTTATTGCATCACATACAACACTGCCAACAGTAACACAAAGGACAATTGATTCTTAATAACATTATATAAAAAAATAAATATACAAAACTGAACAGTCTTTACGATAGGTCGAATACTGTGCACTGACGAATATAACATAGAAATGCACTAGTACCGTTAGCACCACATATAAATAATAATTCGAGTCACTGGTAACAATGATGGCATTCTACACCAAGCACAAACTAAAGGCGGGAATTGAGAGAGATTCTTGAAGATTTATGAGACGAGGTTTGCGCTGAGCTCCACCTCTGGAATGGGTTCCCTCCAGTAGTTGAACTGGGAGAAGTCTTCGAGAAGGGCCCCGCCGCCGTGCTTGGCCGGGAACATTTGGTCCACGATGTACGTCATGTTGGAATACCTGCAACCGACCGCAGGATAAGCAACCACACGATATAACTAGGAGCTAGGAATATCAGTTTAACAAGTTTCCAAATTTAAATAAATGCAATTTAACATTAAAATCTTTTAACTAAATAAAAAGCCCTGAGAATTTTTGTTGGTGTCTCCTGACAATTCAGTTAGTTTCATTTCCATAGAATCAAGCAAAAAAAAAAGAGATATACAGAAGCCAAGAACATGTTTTAAATGGTAAAAGAGAAAAACTTTGAGTTATAAATAATTATTAAAAGAAATACTTTAGAACAAGTCTCATATTCTTTTTGTACACATATTTTGGTACCTAAAAAAATAACATAATTCAAAATTAGGATATCGATGTCCTCATGTACTCAAATTCAAATTCAAGTATCTTTATTCATGAAAAGTATACATTATATACAATGATTAGTGTCAAACCATCTCTTTATACCATGCTAAAACTTACAATACAATAATAATAAAAACCTGGCTAAATAATCAGATTACAAATAAATCAAGAAACCTCAGTTGAACTGTTACAACTCCTTTCTTCATTACAACTTTTATCTTTTTTTGTTCCATTATTGTTTGAGCCTTTTTCATTATTTTAAATTCATTTGTTTGTTTTTGGGGGGAGGAAAAATCATCAATTGAGTAGGGAGCTTTGGCAATTAAATATTTTTTTAAACAACTTTTAAATGTTATGATAATTTTTTCTGTTTAACTGCTGTAGGATTTTTTTAAAATTTCGATCCCATGTAGGTCGGCTTCTTTAACACGTTCGCTGCGGCCCACCAATGGCGGGCGTGCGCCGAGCGCAGCATCGAACCAGATTGGCACAGACGAATTCAATTATTTCGGTCTGACGAATATAAAACAGCGGTTCGGTGATGTGCTGCATTTCCACGAGACTGGACGTAGTTCCCTGTAACACCCACAGGTAGCAGCACTGCCTGGGTACTAGCCATTTCCCTTGTAATGTCAATTACAGGGAGAATATCCCAGAAATATGGGGCAAAAACTGGTTTTTTGTCCCGTATGAACGGGAATTTTACGGGTAAATTTACTACCAACCTACACCAAAATAAAGCTCGCATTCCTAGCTAAAACGCTGACATAAAATACCCGTCCTCACCACAGTGCTGCCAGCACGAGACCAAATGGAACTTGCATCTAGACAGAGCGCCTTGTGGCGCTCTCAGATCGCGGTGTTGTTCTGCCGAGCGCCACATGGCGCTTGCCGCAGCAAACGTGTTAAAAAAACTTTGTTTAATGCTGGGATAGAACAATATCTTCTTTATTTCTGGTATTTTATTTATATATTGGGCTTGAATCATTTGGGGGAATGCATTTACTTTTTGTTATAAAAATAGAATCAAGGATATACTGCCCATATACAGTTAAAATGTTGATGCCAATAAAATGACCTTTTGCTGATTTCATCTTATCTTAATTTCAAAATAATTCTGATCGCGTTTTTTTTAATAACTTGTCAAGATTAATTTTTGTTGTTGCTCCAAATAAACCAATTCCAAAAGCTATGTGGGAGTGGATATAAGCAAAATAAATATTGCGTAGTGTCGTAATATCGCAATAAAGAGACATTCTGTATAAAGCATAGAGCCCAGAATCTTGGGCAGAATTTTATTTACATAGTCATCCCAACTCAAATGTTAATCTATAATTAGTCCCAGGAAGTTTGTCCTAGATTTAACTTCAATGGTTTGAGAAAAGAGAAAAAAAGAGTTAATGATTTATTGCATCACCTACAACACTTCCAACAGTAACACAAAGGACAATTGATACAAAGGAATTGTTTTAATGTTGTTGTTTTAATGTATTTGGTTATTTATGAGGCTGGAGTTATTGAATGAACTTTATCACTGGTTCTTGCCACTTTTTATTTTGTTTTGTTTTAAATTGAATAAAATTAGTTTTATCTAAGTTCAACAGTAAATTATGTTCCTTTAAGTAGTTCCCAATGTTAGCTAATTCCACATTACATTGTGTTTGGCAATCTTCAAACTTATCTGAAGTAATCTTCAGGTTTGAATCATCAGCGTACAAACAAAGTTTTGAATTTGGCTTGTATGACAAAATGATATCTGTATTTTTTCATATATCATCGGAATAGCAGTGGCCCTAAAATGGACCCTTGTGGAACTCCAAATCTGAAAGGATGAATTTCTGATATTGCTTTTACAACTGTATTACTAGAATTTAAGGAGGTTATTTTTACATATTGAAAATGATTACAGAGGAAAGAGCCAAACAAATTCAAAGAATTTTTAGAAATCCCAAGAGATTGCAACTTTTGTAATAATATGGAGTATTTCACACCATCGAAGGCTTTAGACAAGTCCATAAATAAATACTCATTTGCCAACTGACTCAATTACTGATTCTATGAATGAAAATGCAGCACTCATCACGGACCTACCGGGACTAAAACCATGTTGGCTGTCACCAAACAAATTGTATTTTTCAAGGTATTCACTTAATTGGCTTAAAACAATTTTCTCATATATTTTCGCTATTGATGGAAGTAAAGAGATTGGTCAATAATTATTTATATCTGAGGCTACACCCTTTTTTAAATACGGGGATGATTTTAGATTTTTATTAGTTGAGTGGGGAAGGAACCAGTGACAATTGATGAATATAATTTATAATGAGGTATTTAATTTCATGTTAATTTATTATTCTGATGTTTTTACAAAACGGCCAAGTCATCAGTGTTCATTTATTTGATGAAGTGAGTCAAAAAATTTGCTTTTATGTACACTCGAGAACCAAAACTTTCTTAATTCAGGTATATATACTTAAGACACCAAACAATTGGATAGGCCTACTTGTATTAATGGTGTAGGAAAGCAGTCTATTTACAAAAATCTGAAAAATTACCAATTTCTTTTAGAAATTCAGATAAAAACTGTGATAACTTAAGGCGTATACCATTGACTATAGACATAGTCAATGCCTATATGTTATTTTAATTTACAGTGAATGGAGAACACTATAATGTCAACAACACTGTCAGAATAGGACGACTGAAAAAAGTAAAAAAACCTGAAAGTTATCAAACAAAAGGTTAATAAAAGTATAAGAGGTTGAAAGTCTCTGTTCCTCAATTAGGTCGTCGATGAAGTGAACATCTGTTTGAATCAATGATACTGTATGAACAAAAAACGATCTCAGTCAGAACAGGGAAAAGCCTGAGTCTATCTTTGTTTAAAGTGAAGACAATCTAAAACTGAATATTTCAGACATATTCTGAAAACATTACTCCACCAAAAATACCACAACGGTTAACAGATAAAATAATACTGTTTATTTGATCCAAAACAACGAACCAAGGGAGAATAATTGGATACAAACCCTCTGAAGAAATGAAACCACAGAACACATGGGAATATCACATTTAAACTACAGAAAATGTGCAAGAGATGTATACATTTTGGAGTAACATAAATAAGCATTAACCCTTATAATTTTATTCAGTTTATATTTTTATGTGATGGGAATTGGGGTAAAATAGTTTTTGGAATTAAGACATTTTGACAATAAAAGATTATGAATAGGGCTATAACGTTTTTATAACTTAACATTAAAGAAAACTTAAATAGAAACAATTAATTCTACAGAATTAAACCTCTTAATGAATAACCAAGCAGTTAGGCATGACAAATCACAAAAGCTTGATCCCATAAGATAAATTTCCCCTTTTACATTTTTTAATTAAAATACTGAGGCTGGTATTTACAACCAAAAACTATAGAATCAACACCTTTTAATATTTTAATGTTGGTTATGCTTTCCTGCCGTATTAGAACACATATTTTATGTTACTCTCAGTAGCAACCGATTATACAATTGAATGAATCAGCTATGTATAACGAACAATTCAGCCATCAGTTTAAAAATAAGACAAATCTCACAGCCGCACGAGTGAATTCACAAAACAAACTGTAAACACAAACATTTTAGTCAAACAACATGAACATGTATTTATAACTCAACATGAAAACTTTAAAGTTTCAAAAAAGTATGTTATCGTGTAAAAATAACAAAGAAATGTAGACGATGATATTTAACATTAAGTTAGGAGGGAAAGCAGCGTACACTGTTATGGTGGGAGGACTAAAAGCTTCATGCTGGAAGGTTTCGGAGCACCAAGCTCCATGGCTTACCCGATTAGAGAGCCAAATAAACAAAACAAGAAGACCAATAATACTGGTTCACAGCCATCAACTTAAACATCGGACTTTACAAGGTTAGCCGACAATCATCGGCGGAAACAAATCGTTCACAATACAACTCTGCCCTGAGTAACTGAAAACATAAAACAGAAAAATAATTGTTTTGACACCAAACACATACTGTCTATATATGAAGCTAGGAAAACTGTTTTGAAAGATAAATATCATGAAAATAAAAGGTGGAAATATCCTGGTAGAAGAAGGTAGACTGGTTTTTAATCATAAATTTACAAATTCACAAATGACACAACCCTGGACGCTGGCACACCCTTCAATGATTTCAATATCCACAATGTAAACAGCCACACTGCAATTCAAATGTTAGGTAGAACGTTTCGGCAAAATAAAAAATAAATCACTTTTACAAAAATGTCTAACACAGATGAAAATGTAAAATTGAAAAATGAACTGGCCACCAAGTTGTGCCACTAGGACAACATAACACCTCCTTCAAGACTAAATGTCCAGAGTCCTTACTGGGAATTGATACAGCTTCGAAAATACTTACGAGGACTGAAACGTTTGTGTCAACTCGTGCTTCAGCTCTCCACGGTGGTTGATTGTAAAAATCCTAACTATTGGAATCCCCACGGCTTGGTAAGCCCAGACATCCTGAAACCACAATAAACAAAAGCCAGATTAGTAATATGAATGCAAATTTCACAGATTTAAAAGGAAGGGCAAAATATTTAGGTCCTGGTAATTTAGGACTGCAAAATGATCCTAGTCAAAAAATAAATTGTCTCATTTCAATAAGTTCTCAAAAGTTCCCAATAAGTCTCATTTAAAAAGAAGTAACAAGTCATAATGTTTTCTATTTTTTCACAAAAAATAAGGCTTATTAGATTTAAATTGTTTCAAGTATTGTTTGACTTAGTACAATGTATCTTTCTAGTTACAAATAACTGAAGTTTGAAATTTTGTATTAAATTTAAGTTAAAAAACACAGTTATTTTGTAATGAATAAACACAGCATGAGAAATATATTTTACTGTGATGAGATTTGAAGAATATCTGATTACATATGTAGTATCATCAGTATGTTTCTGTGAATCTTCCCTGTCAACGGCAGTGGTACTGAGATACAAGATCACAATTTCAAATACTCACATTGATTCTATTCCCATAACCGGCGTAGAACGGTTGACTGTTTGGAGGGAACAGAGCTTGAACATCTCTGAGACAGGAAATTTTGAATTCTTCAGGTTTCTTTTCAATGACTTCCCTGTAATAAAGCAACAAAATGAGCAACTAATAGATTAAGTAAGGACTGAGTTTTGAGATTTGAGTTTGAAAGGATTTCTGAGAAAAATAAAACATTCCCTATAAAAATGTCTCTGTGTGTGTTGCAAGGATTTTTATAGGGTCCTTTGATGAATGGAATGCTGGTGTTCAAAATATAAATTTACACCGAGTACTGTACATTAAACTTTGAATTTCAATCAAAACCTCGGAACTAACATAGGCCTAAATCAATTTTAAGTTTAAGGGAACATTAACACATTTAGTCAGTTATAATAATTTGTACTTAAACTCAGTTCATTTTTAATTTTAAAAGCAAGTTCAAGATCTAATTTTTATCTGTAACCACCTACTCCTATTTGACCACCTCTCTTTGTTTGGCCATTTCTGTGTGATACTGGGATGGAAAACCACCAAGACCAGTCCACAAATGGGGCACAACACTAAATCAACCTAACTGATATCAAAATTTGTTGGTTATATTTCAACGCAATGAAACTGAAGTTATTGAAAGTTTTTAATGAAAATAATTGGGTTCGCACCAACAATTCAAAGGTTGGGTTTACCTAATTATGAACAATATTTATCATGAGGGAAAATTAACCACCAGGACCAGTTCAAAAATAAGAAAACAACTAAACAAATTTAATTCCAACTTTTAAAATTAACTCCGGGACACCTTCAACAACTAGTTTACATTTACTGGACACTTTTCCAATTGATCAGATTGTGAGTGTGGAGGGCCACTCACGTGTGGAACGCACTGATGAGGCTAGTGGGGTTGAGCAGCATGGGCCCCTCCGGCAGAGAGAGGTCCTCCTGCTTGATGGACTTGAGGTACTCCCTGGTCACCCTGGACTGGCCTGGAACACGACACCAACGTCATATCACAAAGACAACATTAATAGAATTTCTCCAATCCTCTTCCAGAAAACAGTTATAGATCTTCTAGATTGTGACATTATCTTTGTTAAGAGTTACAGTAAATTTTAGAAATTTATTTTTGGGACACTGTACATTATCACGGTTCACTATCACCAAATTTCTGTCTTTAATAAGATTCCAAATCTGACTTGAGTCATACCTCAAGAAAAGGAAGATTAATTTGATATATTTACATTTAGAAATGTTAATTGCATTAAAATTAATTTCATATAGCTTTTTGTAGAGGAAGTTTTTCAATTAAGATGAAGTTCTCCTCACCTCTGAGATCTATCTGTTTTGGTTTTTACCTATAGATTAAGGTGGGTTCTGAACCACTGGGACGCAGTATTATCATACCTGATTGACGGGGATCAAACCTGGGACCAGGAAAATCAGTTTCACACTCTACCACAATACAGGCCGCTCTTGTGACTTGTAATGAACTTGTAATAAACTATGAAAATAACCGTTTTCATAATCCTATAGCCATTTACTAACTCATTGCCACAAAGTCTGTGGCATAATATACAAATCTGTGCCTCAGTAAATCACACACCCATGAACCATATACTTAAAGAAAGATCTTGATGATAAAATAGAGAAGAACAAATATTAGTGATTTGATACGATATCTCCTAAAGACAAAAAGTACACATTTTTAAATATTGGAATTTGATCAGCTGTGTGATTTGATTTGAATGTATAAAACTGAAACCAGATTAACAAGCGACACTATTGGGCAAAGCTAGTACACCTAGAATTATTGTTCACTAAAAATGTACACTAATTGAAATACTAGCAACAAATTACCATTCTGAATGTCTACAAGATATGTTACACTGTGTATAAAGTACACACCTATAGCTCTTGAAGACAGGTAGAGTAGTTTGTAGCCGTTGTCTTTGATCTTGGTGAACAGTTTGGCTACACCACTCTGGGCCCAGTCCTTGCCCACAATGGGCAGAATATGGCCAAGCACATCAGACCTGCAAAACCAAACATTCTTGGATGTTATGCGATTGTCTTTTCCAAATAGAGAGCTATATTGTATCAGTTAAATTGTATCATCATCAGTTAAATTGTATTACACTTCACTACAGTCAAAGAAAAAAACAAAGGACATTCACTAAAAATGCTGAGGATGAATATGTCCATAAAAGTAACGGAATAGCTAATGGAAATAGTAAAATATTTCCTTATCCTTTTATTGAACAATGATAAATCTCTGTAACTATCTAAAATCTCTGTAACTATCTAAAAACCATATTTATGTACCGGTAGTTTGAATCATTTAAATTGTCTAAAAGACCACCATATTCCTCAGATCAGTGAAACAAAGAAACCATTAAACTGTAATTGAGCAGGTCAACAAAATTACTCTCGCAGAGAATTTATGTAAGAGAACAAATGGTGTAAAACTAATCCCAATAGCTTATTGGGAACTGTGAACAACACCAAGTTGTGGCTGGGCCAGTAAATAACTGTCTAAACTCACAGTGTTTGTACATGTAACACTGCACAACATCTCTTAAAAGTTTGTTCAACATCACAACTATAACACATAATTAACATCCCTGTTCTATGGATATATCTGAAAGTAAATTTTACCGCCTACAAAGTTGAAGAAGCCATTGCTTACATAAATTAAATCATTTTTCGGTTCATCTATTTTTTAGAAATATATGCACTAAAACAATCTGGTGAATTTTGTTTAACACGTTAACTGGCAAGGGCTATTATTTCAATTATGTCGTACTGCCATTCCGTAGTTTTTTAGTTTCACAACTAAATAGCATTTTATCATCTGTTTATATGTGGAGGATAGTAATTGTGAAGAAAATATGTTAATAGGGGTAGGGGGTAGTTTTGGACCGATCAGGTCGGCAGCAATATTTTTCATCGGTATGTGGTTGAAAAATAATATCGCCGACCCGATTGGGCCATCAGGGATTTTGATGTTAAAACTGGCGTATTTTACTATTCACAGTTGGTAGCGCTGATGCAAAAACTCTGTGTCCGTCTGCTACGGATGTGTGCACACTGTTTCCCGCGTGTTCCTATCCTCCTTAGTGCTGTTGCTGTTACGAGATGTGTTTGGCAGCATTCATTTGTGAAGCGTTTTTGCTTATGTGAATACTTTAGTTATTTATGTTTTGTTAGTTATTAACCTGTTAAAATGAACGATGAAGATATAGAAAGGCTTTATGATGTGCCCATGACAAGTGAACTTGACCATTCAAGGACTGATGATGATTAGGGTAGTAATATCAGTTAGTAATGCAGACGATATTAACCTGTTACAATGAACGATGAAGATATAGAAAGGCTTTATGATGTGCCCATGACAAGTGAACTCGACCATTCAAGGACTGACGATGATTAGGGTAGTAATATCAGTTAGTAATGCAGACGATATTAACCTGTTACAATGAACGATGAAGATATAGAAAGGCTTTATGATGTGTCCATGACAAGTGAACTTGACCATTCAAGGACTGATGATGATTAGGGTAGTAATATCAGTTAGTAATGCAGACGATGTTAACCTGTTACAATGAACGATGAAGATATAGAAAGGCTTTATGATGTGCCCATGACAAGTGAACTTGACCATTCAAAGACTGATGATGATTAGGGTAGTAATATCAGTTAGTAATGCAGACGATATTAACCTGTTACAATGAACGATGAAGATATAGAAAAGCTTTATGATGTGCCCATGACAAGTGAACTTGACCATTCAAGGACTTATGATGATTAGGGTAGTAATATCAGTTAGTAATGCAGACGATAAAGACTGCTTCAAACAAATACACAAGTAAAAACATGTTTAATACAGTGTAATAATTCGTTTTATGATTATGTTCATTCTTTGTAGTCTTTGTTGAAATGTAGGGATGAGTCGATTCTCGATACCATCAATTCTTGGACATTGGTATCGGTATCGAGATTCATTCGTTTAATGTCGATACTGATACCATCGATACCCCCGCCGTTTACCCCCGCTACAAAGTGCACAGGAAGGGATACTTCCGCTGTTTTCCCGCGCTACAAAAAGTACGGGGAGTGTTTGGGTCGCCGGAAAAAATGTTACCTTGGAGATAAGGAAGGGATAAGGATGGGAGGGGAGGGGTGGGGTCCGGTTGAAAGCAATAAATCTGTCGGCTGACCAACATTATTTCTTTGAGCCATTATCTTACAACCAAGTTTTTTGCCATTATGAATTTATGATAAATAGTTGTTGTTTTTAGCGAATTTCCCCTATAGGGAAGAAGCTATTACCGTAGTCGGCATGGTAAGACCTAGGCCCGGGACCATGATAACTTTTCGTTTTGAGGTCCCCAGACCCCAAAAACACCATTCGTTCGAAACTGTATGTATATATATATATATATATATATATGTGTGTGTGTGTCCGTGGGTGCGATAACTCTCGTAAAAAAGGTCCGATTTTGATGAAATTTGGTACAAACGTGTAAAGCAGTATTTATGACTTAAAGTTCGGAAACCAGACAGATCGACCTATCCGAAGGGGTATTTTGGGGGGTCTTGTAACCCAAAAATGGGTTTTTTGAGTTTTTTACATATAATTTTTGAAAAAGTAAAATTTTATTTTTTACCATTTAAATCAATATAAAAATACGCACAATTTGGTGTTTTAATCATTGCTCTACGCCAATTGGTTACTGAGATATTTAAAGTGCTAAACACAGTACGTTGTCCAATGTTATTCTTATGGAGGATAAGAAAAGTTTTATATCTCGTTTATTTATCAACTTATCCTGACGAAACTTCGTATATTGCTTCATTTCATTGTGGTCTATTGATATTTGCACAAAAACCCATTTTTTAGCCGATAGTTCCCGTAGTAGCAAACCTGCATACTCAGCCCGATGTTATTCTTAAGGAGTAACGTGTTACCACCTTTAATTATGAATATAAATTAATACAACTTGGTATGTGGCTTTACATAGTTGAGTAATATTGATATTTGTATAAAAACCCACTTTTGGTGTTCCTTATTTCAGCAAACCTGCATACTCAGCCGCCATGTTATTCTTATGGAGAATAATTAAAATGTCATAAATCGTTTATTTATGAATGTATATTGATGAAACTTGGTTTGTGGCTTTATGTGGTATTAAGATAAATTAATGTGCATTGGAAATTCGCTGAGTATGCAGGTTTGCTGCTACAGGGGGTATTCAATATTACTATAGGACACTAGTGAAATTAACATTAAATTTATTTCCCCTATAGGGAAGAAGCTATTACTGTAGTCGGCATGGTAAGACCTAGGCCCGGGACCATGATAACTTTTCGTTTTGAGGTCCCCAGACCCCAAAAACACCATTCGTTCGAAACTGTATATATATATATATATATATATATATATGTGTGTGTGTGTCCGTGGGTGCGATAACTCTCGTAAAAAAGGTCCGATTTTGATGAAATTTGGTACAAACGTGTAAAGCAGTATTTATGACTTAAAGTTCGGAAACCAGACAGATCGACCTATCCGAAGGGGTATTTTGGGGGGTCTTGTAACCCAAAAATGGGTTTTTTGAGTTTTTTACATATAATTTTTGAAAAAGTAAAATTTTATTTTTTACCATTTAAATCAATATAAAAATACGCACAATTTGGTGTTTTAATCATTGCTCTACGCCAATTGGTTACTGAGATATTTAAAGTGCTAAACACAGTACGTTGTCCAATGTTATTCTTATGGAGGATAAGAAAAGTTTTATATCTCGTTTATTTATCAACTTATCCTGACGAAACTTCGTATATTGCTTCATTTCATTGTGGTCTATTGATATTTGCACAAAAACCCATTTTTTAGCCGATAGTTCCCGTAGTAGCAAACCTGCATACTCAGCCCGATGTTATTCTTAAGGAGTAACGTGTTACCACCTTTAATTATGAATATAAATTAATACAACTTGGTATGTGGCTTTACATAGTTGAGTAATATTGATATTTGTATAAAAACCCACTTTTGGTGTTCCTTATTTCAGCAAACCTGCATACTCAGCCGCCATGTTATTCTTATGGAGAATAATTAAAATGTCATAAATCGTTTATTTATGAATGTATATTGATGAAACTTGGTTTGTGGCTTTATGTGGTATTAAGATAAATTAATGTGCATTGGAAATTCGCTGAGTATGCAGGTTTGCTGCTACAGGGGGTATTCAATATTACTATAGGACACTAGTGAAATTAACATTAAATTTATTTCCCCTATAGGGAAGAAGCTATTACTGTAGTCGGCATGGTAAGACCTAGGCCCGGGACCATGATAACTTTTCGTTTTGAGGTCCCCAGACCCCAAAAACACCATTCGTTCGAAACTGTATATATATATATATATATATATATATATGTGTGTGTGTGTCCGTGGGTGCGATAACTCTCGTAAAAAAGGTCCGATTTTGATGAAATTTGGTACAAACGTGTAAAGCAGTATTTATGACTTAAAGTTCGGAAACCAGACAGATCGACCTATCCGAAGGGGTATTTTGGGGGGTCTTGTAACCCAAAAATGGGTTTTTTGAGTTTTTTACATATAATTTTTGAAAAAGTAAAATTTTATTTTTTACCATTTAAATCAATATAAAAATACGCACAATTTGGTGTTTTAATCATTGCTCTACGCCAATTGGTTACTGAGATATTTAAAGTGCTAAACACAGTACGTTGTCCAATGTTATTCTTATGGAGGATAAGAAAAGTTTTATATCTCGTTTATTTATCAACTTATCCTGACGAAACTTCGTATATTGCTTCATTTCATTGTGGTCTATTGATATTTGCACAAAAACCCATTTTTTAGCCGATAGTTCCCGTAGTAGCAAACCTGCATACTCAGCCCGATGTTATTCTTAAGGAGTAACGTGTTACCACCTTTAATTATGAATATAAATTAATACAACTTGGTATGTGGCTTTACATAGTTGAGTAATATTGATATTTGTATAAAAACCCACTTTTGGTGTTCCTTATTTCAGCAAACCTGCATACTCAGCCGCCATGTTATTCTTATGGAGAATAATTAAAATGTCATAAATCGTTTATTTATGAATGTATATTGATGAAACTTGGTTTGTGGCTTTATGTGGTATTAAGATAAATTAATGTGCATTGGAAATTCGCTGAGTATGCAGGTTTGCTGCTACAGGGGGTATTCAATATTACTATAGGACACTAGTGAAATTAACATTAAATTTTGTAAACAATTGCATTAACAAATTGTATTAGTAATTAATTAAAAAATACTACTAAATAATTTTAAATGGTTACACAAATTTGTAACTGTTTTTAACAATAGATTTAACAACTATAGGTACTGAAAAATCGTAGGTATCAATGGTATTGGTATCGAGAATCGATTTTTTTGGTATCGGTATCGAGAATCGATCAATTTTGGTATTCACTCATCCCTATTGAAATGTAAAATAAACAGGTTTTTAGCCAAATTTTAGTTATTTTTCTGCATATTTTCTCAACATAGCAAGTCATATTCACAATAGTTTTATAAAAAATGCCATGTCTGTTTTAAGCAAAACAGGCGCCTATAATCCTTTAAAATATAAATAAGACAAGCTAATGAGTAAACAATTCAATTTTTAATAGTTTAAGAGAAAATTGTTGAAAGAAGTTTTGGCCGACCCGATCAGGTCGACGATATATTGCGGAATTCCAACGTTTATTTTGTGCAAACAATCTTATGAATTCCATACATACAGTGTTCTGCTCCTAGCTTAGTCTCTTGCTTCCACACATAGTTGAGTTAATTGCCACCAGACAGCAGCTGAGCGCGCTCAGTGGCGGAAAAGTAAACTACCGCCAATGTCAGTCAGTCGGCCCGATCGGGTCGGCACATTCCCGCTTAGTGCCATTGTGCGGCCAACCCGATCGGGTCAGCATGGCAGTTCACGTGTTAAGTAAAAAATTTTGACCAGTTATAAAAAATTAGATAAGCTGAATTAATAAATTATTTTTATCTTGACAAAACCTTTTTTTAATCTGAATTTTGAACTGCTTCCTTTATTTGTAGAGGTTTATTCCACTACAGTACTATTACAGTTACTTGACTTACTTTGTGATGGTCCCGTCGATGTCAGAAACCACGATCTTGTCGTCATGCCGCCACTTGAACAGGAAGCACTTGCACCGGGTCGTGCCCTGGTACGCCGTGGTCACGCTGAACTCCACCTCGTTGGCTCCGTCGCGCAGGTTCAAGCTCGCGATTTGCTCCGACGTCAGCCTCAGTGTCTTCCGATACTTGTCCGAGCTCAGGCTTTTCCTCGACAGAGATATCTTCAACTGCGACTTGGCCGTCTTGGGATCGCCCTCGGAGTCAGAGTCGGAAGAGTTTGAACCTTGATATTGATCTTCAGCTGGCAAACTGACAACAAGAGTGAAGACAGTTAAAAAAACATTCAGGCTCAGTATACACTACAAACAATTTACTAAGGCAATTTATAAATCAATTAAAATTGTTACTAAATTACTTAATTGTGAGATAGGGGTCTGAGGTGCACCGAAAAAACGGTACCGGTACAGTACAAAACTAATTACCTTCATCGGTTCGGTACAGAACATAACCCCCGTACAGATTCGGTACCGGACTGTTTACTGCACAAGCAATAAACAGAGATAAACTGAACAATGTTTAGCAAAATAATGGTTGAAATGAGACTTTAGTTGATACCTAACTAGTCATTTCCTTTAAGGAAAAATAAGCCTCTAAACTGCTCTCAACTCAAATGAAAAGAGACGTTGACAGAAGTTATTTATAGCTATACGAGAATGGAGATAAGAAAGGTGGGTGAGGGGAGGGGAGGGACAAAGACTGACCTTGAGGATGGTTTAGACTAGGGAAGGGTGATGGATGAGGAGGGAGGGGTTAGCAAAATGAATCAGTTGTTTGTCCAACATTATTATTTTAATCACGTTCTTTTTCCATTATGAATTCAAATTAAACTGCTATTTTATTTATGTATAATTGTTATTGTTATTGAAGTATACTACTACTACTGTAATTAATTTTAAATTATATAAAACAAGTTTAAAAAAATGGTTGACAACTAATTAAAAAAATGACCCCTAACTAAATCAACTTAAAATGGTAGCATAAATTTGTAATTGTTTTATTGTGTTGTGAAATTGTTATATACATATATCTGTTGTATGTTAGATTATCTTATGTGGTTTTGGAAAGTTCTAATAATGATCAATAACAAACTAATTTTTTTTTTAGGTTAATATAATTATTTTAAAGATGAGTTAGCCATGTTAACATGATATTGCTGTACTTTAATTACTTTCTTTCTTTATCTTCCAGTTTTACATGGTACTAAGGTTTAAATTAATATATTGTCATATTTTTATGGGTTAAAATTATTTTGAATGTAGTAGCTTAGTTAAATTTTGAATTTAAAACTTATTTTATTCTTCAGTATATAAAAGTTTAATTTAAAATTGTCTTTAGCTTCACATCATATATACCTAGTTTTTTAATCTATACTTATTTAATAGGCGAGCAGGTTTTTTGTGACAATCACTCCTCATAAACTACTGAACCGATTTTCATGTTTTTGGTGTCATTGGAAAGAGCCTAAGGTGAAGTTGTGCAGGAAACTTTTTTTATAGAGAAATAATTTGTGAGTGAGGCCCTGGGGCCCCTTAAAGTTGAGTTTTTTTCCGATAAGCTTAACATTGGGAAATAACTATAAGCAATCAGCTGGATAGAGTACACACAGTTAATCAGCAGGCCATGTTGCATTTGGAACTGTAACACAATATTTATACGGGAATGTCAGTATAATATTACGTTATTGTGATTGCGAGCGAAGCCGCGACAGGCTACTAGTGTTATCTTATTTTACTTTGTATTATTGATACAATAATCTCCCAATACACCAAATAATGGTGTTAATAACATTTTAGTTTTTGCTATTCTGATGTATTTTAAATCAATAATTTGTGCTTATATTTAAAGCAAATAAAATAAATAATGTAAAATGTAGTTAATCAGCTAAGCAACTTATGCAATTGCTTGATTCGAAAGTAGTTTTTGAATTCCTTATCATGAATATTTAAATAACTTTATTAATAAAACATTAAAATGCAAACTCTAAAGTTGGAGGTTTTAAAAAATATGTTCTTCCATAGTATAGTGGAATAATTTTTTAATCAAATAAATAATACAAATTGTATAAGGCCTAAAGTATTACTCAATAATTTGTTATGATAAATACAAATTAATATGTAGTACAAATTAGTATATATGACGGTACACTGTACCGTACCGAATTTGTACAGAGAACCGAGGTACAAAATCTTCTACCGTAACGAACCGTATCGATCTGAAATTTTTGGTACCGCAGACCCCTATTGTAAGATAAGTACATAAGTAAAAAAGTTTGAATAGTTTTCCGATAATTGTACAATAACTTATATATTATAAACCATGATCGATTTTTAACTGTCAAAACCTTTTGATTTTGATACAAAATGTATAACTAAACACCAAAATCACTATTATTCATAAAAAAATAAATCCACCAAAGTAATCACAATGAAATTTAAACCAAGCAAAAGTTATGGGATACAAAATTATATTTTTTATTGTAATCAAACCACTAAAGACTACATTTTACATCAATGTCTGAAAAATAACTCACCCCTTATCTTGTACTTCAGTCTGAGGTTTCACAACGCCATCAATCTCCTTCTCGACTTTGTCTAATTCTCTGAAAAAAAGGTATAATGAAGGTATTTTTCCCGGTTACAGTACGAGCTACCCACACTTTATCTATTTCAATTAAAAGAAACACACTCTATACTCTAATACTCTAGGAACATGTTACACACCGTTTTATTTCCATTACTGAATTGGTGTAGTTTAAATAGGGTAAAATAATTTATAGAATAATTGACTTACTTGGCTTCAACAGTCGGCCCATCTGTGGCAGATGCACCCTCACTGAGAGGGCCTTCATTGGAAGGCAACGCAGGATCTGTGGAGTAAATAGTACAATTAGATTCAAGAAAAGAGTTCTTTACTAGTTTAGTTTAATATTAAGAATCAAGGCTTAGTTAGTGGTGTGACACGACAGATAGAAACCATCTCAGCCTGAAAGATTCCAAGTGTTGAATACAGTTATAGTTGCAGAGATTATTTCACTTGAAGATATTTTTGTTATTTTATTGTATTGTGTAGTCCTGCTCCACTTGGAGATTATTTACGGAGAACTCACTGACAACTGCATTCTTCCTACATAATAATTTCTATAACAACTTCATAGTATTATTGCTCATATTGTGTAGTCCTGCTCCACTTGGAGATTATTTACGGAGAACTCACTGACAACTGCATTCTTCCTACATAATAATTTCTATAACAACTTCATAGTATTATTGCTCATAACAAAATTAATCTAATCTACATTCATGTGATTAAACAAAGACAGCTGTACAATACCAATGACGGTGACTATGAACTATTCACATAAGATGTCTTGAGTAGACAGTCTTCATAATGAGAGTTAACTTATGAGCACTTATTTTTCAACAGACATGCACTAATGAACTAGCTCTAACTATCAAGAACTGTGCAAGTTGTGTTAATGGATCAGCACAGTATGAGCACAAGACAGCTAACATGTCCTCTAGGAAAACAGCAGTAGTTATGAGACAATGTGCTAATTAGGTCCCTACTAATGACTGTGTTTTGAACCGATTAGTCGCCTATTGTCTGAATTTATTGTGTGGTCGAAAGAGGAATTTAAATTCCCCCTTTGCCTACCAATTATTACCACTAACGACTGATTTATTTTTTATCTGATGGTGCTTTGTTTACTTCATATTAGATGTAAAAAAGCTTTGGTACGTGTATTAATGCTGTTAATGATTTTATTCTGTGCTATTTACATTTACATACTTTTTGGTATTTTACGAATTAGTTGGAGTTTAAAAGATGAGTGCAGTATATACATAACTTACCCACTCAAATTCTTTATTAAAATCTCGCAAAACTGTCCTAACCTAACCACCTCAACTGAGGTGGTCCTAACCTAACTGTCCTAACTGCTAGCCTAAACAGCTGGCAGATGTGGGTAATGTAGAGCAAATAAGGGGAATTCGAGACAGTAAGTACCCTTGGTGGGAAATCAGATAGGGAATTTCAACCACACATCAACATCAAACAGCATATAACAACATGGTTCACACTTTTACTTGGTTAATGATTTCCTTGAATTCCCCAGACTTTCTCCTAACTAAAAAAGTTAATTTTCCCTGACTCTTGACTTGGGAGTGCACACTTTATTTATAGTAGGTAAAATTTTTTTGTTGGCGTCCACTTCCTTCCTTATAGCTATTCATCACTTTCCTGTTTATTTTTTATTCTAATGTTTACAGTTTGTTGATGTCCAAAACATTTATTGTCTTACCAGTTGTGGTTCACTTCCTCTTCGCTGCACCATAAAACCGATTTAGCAAAAATCTAATAAGTTAGGATTTGTATACTATTGTTTTGTATTTATGATTAAATTAAACGTTACCAGACTTGTATAAAATATTAAGCATTTTCCCTGACTTTTGGCATTTTGCTAACATTTCCCTGATATTTTTTGTAATTCCCTGACTTTCCAGAAAATTGGAAAGTGTGAATCGTGAACAATCTGATGATGAACCCCACTAGTGTTGTGCCACTGACCGTTCTGCTGCACGTTCTGCGCCCGCACACCCCAGGTGAACCACGAGCTGTAGCTGCGCCGGCCGCGGCGCTGGTCCGTCACTCCGCGCGGCGTCAGCTCTGTGCTCAGCGTGGAGATCACTTCCTGCAAACCAAAGAGACACATAGAAAATAATTTCAGATACGCAACACAATTACAATGACAAATTAATTTAATTCTTCATTATTAAAACGGGCAATAATCACATATATATTTTGAAAATTAGTCTGTATTTTAAAAACAACATGGAGTATAGTTTTTATTTTTTCTAGGAAGAGACCAATAATATCACTGGAAAATGGCACTAAAAATGCACAATCTACATGGGACAGCACCAAAAAACTACTTAAGTTAAAAACTGGAACAACTTTGGTTTCGAGCAAAGGGTCTAATAGTAATATTTAATCAATAACGGAGAGTATTCATACAACCAAGAGATATAAGGAACTACTGAACCTATTTTTATGCTGTGTGTTATTTAAAAGAGATCTAGATGTTGGTATGACAAATATTTTTAAATTTTTGATTTGCTTTTAGGACTCCGTCCTACAGGCGTTCAAGAAGCTTCAATGTAAATCTTATGGAAGAACAGAAATCAATTGAATTGTTTATTTAACAGCTCTTGATGCAATAACATATCACACACCAAAAAACCAGATGTAACAGATTTTATATACATAAAACTACTTCTGGAATAAAAACGCAATGTTACATTACATCTTGAGGGGTGTTGTAACTTCAGAAGCAAGAGGAGAAACTCGTTCCGAGATCAAGCAAGTCCATCTAGTATGTTTAAGGCTAGTTCTATAACGGGCTGATATTACACTCTCCCTAAATTACTGAGTTACAATAACAACTGAAGTGGTCAATCAGATGGAAAAGTCTGTCAAATTCACCCGCCTTGTTCACTCAACATCCTAAGAACCTGCCATGAAAGAAAAGCCATGAGAGTGAATGTAGAAGAGCAATGGTAAACAAATTCTTTCGGTCTTTTCTGAGCAAAGCTAGCCCCCTTGTATTATGTTAAAGTTTCTATATTACTGGTCTTTTTTAAATTTTTTCCTTACAAACATTTTAAAACATATAAGTTAACTGTGTGAAAAAAGTTCCAGTCTCTACCTGGGGCAGGGGTTTCTGGAAGGCGGCGATAGACATGATGATAGGTCCGGCGATGTGCCAGTTGTACATCTTGCCGTCTACTCGAATCACCAGGTTAGGGTTGTTTACGAGGGTGGGGTTGGCGACAAACTCATCGTAAGTGATGATGTGATGGAGGAACGCCTCTTCGGACGGGGTGGATGTGGTCGTTAAGCCACCACACAGTGACATGGCGATCTCACCAAACATCCTGTGATCACAGGAATATTGTGAGTTAAGTTAAATTAGAAGGTAATTGAAACTATTTACTGTGTACTTTTGTGGTACCTTAGACTGCTGCACAGGTTTAGTCCATGGTAACAAGCAGCTGAGATTTAACTAGGTCTTAGTCCATGGTAACAAGCAGCTGAGATTTAACTAGGTCTTATTTTTTACATTAATATTTCGTTAGAAACATTAAGCAAATTTCTACAAAAGAGAAAGCTTACTTTTTTGGCTCCTCAAAGTCGCTGTCCAGAGACTTGGGTCCCCCGATGGCCCCCTCAACACTGTGGGGGGAGTGGGGGAGGGAAGGGCCATTGCCGCTCTCTGCGTCCTCGTCCATCACTGGCTTGGGCTCTGAAACATAAACCTTCATGAAACATCTGTTTAATCTCAGAGGATTGAAAATCAACAAAACTTCAATGTAATACGATAAATAGGAACACAACAATACTAGTAGCTTACTGTTATTGTCGCCTATACGTCAAAGACTACTTAACATTGGTAGAAGAGAACAACATTCAATCTCAGAGGATTCAAAATCAACAAAACTTCAATGTAATATGACAAAAGAACACAACAATGCTGGTGCTTACTTTTGTGGTAGCCTATTCGTCAAAGACTGCTTAACATCGGTAGAACAGAAAACTCTGAGGGAAAACTGGCTGGATGATGGGTTTTTAACTTTTAAAACACAAAGTTAGTGTCTTACTTCAGTTCAAGGGGTCTTGGGTTCAAATCCGGGGGTGTCCACAAAAATATGAGGGGTTTGGATCGCTAAAAGCGTTTGTGTACTCTATTGATGGCATTGAAATAAAAAGAAATTGAAATATAAGAAAAAACCAAACCAGCACAGAGGTAGCGGTAGCTCAGAGGTGAAGTGCCTGACTAGTAAGTCAGACGTGGCCGGTTCGATCCCGGTCCCGGCCATTTCCTGTAAGATCATGAGCGGTCACCACTGGCTTGCCAATGTGAATAATGCCGTTACGGCACCTCGCTGTCTTTAGTTCACCGCACAGGTCAATAGCCTATGGTAGCAGTTGAGGTTTAAAAAAAAAAACCTAAGCCCTGTAACACACCTTGAGCGTTGTGAGTCTCCTTGTAGTTGGTGGGGAAGTAGAGGGCCGCCATCTCCGGCTCCAGCTCCTCCACGTTGATGTCGGACAGATAGATGCCCTCCTGCGAGTTGTGGCGGATGTGCTTCGTCTTCTTCATGAAGCCGAGCATGTTGTGCAGCATGGAGCGCTGGGCTGCAAACAAACAATCTTTTTTAGTTTCGAGATAAGTAGTAAAAACTCACTGAGACAGTAGAAAGATATAAAGGTACTATCTTATGTATTTAAAAAAAAGATTTGTAGAATTTTTAATTAAGCGTTACAGTAGTATTATTAATAAGAAGTTCATATTTCTTACTAAGGCAAAACAAGGATTCCTGCCTTCAAAGGTTTGATGAATGTGGCTGTAATTTGTTTATGTTTAATTTTACCCATTTGAATGTCAGTTAACTGATCTGTAAAGGGATTGCCCAGAAAGTTAATTTTGGCTGAGATTTTTGTTTATAAATGACAATTATTAGGTTTTTAAGCAAACTTTCCAATTAGATCAATTAAATTGATAGTAGCGTGACAATCAAAATTTACCAGTGGTGCTGGTATTACAACGCCCAATCCTTGGTTAAGGCTCTGCAACACCCGTTCATTCGTTGTTTTGGATATAGAATAATGAGAGTAGGGTAAGTGAGAAGCTTGTGTGTTCTAAAATATCTAAAACTGACTTTTTTAAAATCAGGATTATTTTTAATAATCACTCGATAGCAAGACCAATTCGATCGAGGGACTTCCAGTTTATAGTGAAATCCGAACCACAAACCACCACAAAAGAGATCCACAAAATAGCTTATTCTAGATTTACGTCTCATTACATTGGTATTCTGAACATCTACATTTTCCACAGAATACCCAATACAGACAATACCCGTGATGGGTCTTTACCACGGTCTAAGTGGATGACAGATGTCCAATTGCTAACAGCTTCAAAACATTTCGCCCTCAACTCCTGCCTACCTTCCTCCTTGTTCTCGTCGAGAGTCGATGTCGGCAGTTCGCCCCACCGCCAGGACTGCTGGTGGGTCGAGTCGCCCACCTTGCACTCATCGCCCTCTGACAGCCCTCGCTTGGTCTCAAACTCCGTGTCACTCTGCACTGGTGTGAACTGCCTGTTGTCGTGCGGGCTGTACACAAACAACAGTGTAATAGATGGTGAAACGTACACTGGTGAAACAACTGTAACCCAACTTTTTGCCACTTTACCACTTCTGCTGTTTCAAATAAAGGTTGGTCCCACCAAATTTCTATTCCGTACAACTATTATTCAAAACTTGTTATAACAATGATCCTCTTCGAAGTCAATTCCAGTTATATTTGTAGAAATATAACTACATCCTTACTTTTACCTTTGTGTTTGCACGGATTTATAGCTGAGCAAAGCATGGACAGTTAATATGTTTTCCATTTGAGAAATTTTAACTTTAAAATGATAAAATGTTAAAACTATATTTCCTAACACAGCTTCACATGAACATATGTAAATCAATTTTAAATATATATTGAATTTTTAACAACTGGACCGTTTATTTCTGCAGTTTTGTAATTTAATTTTAGTTAGTAGTTTTTCAATTTGTTACCTGTATTAATTTGGCGATGATAATGTTTTTTTTATTCCTCTTGTAATATTTATCAAGCGTACTTACAGTTAAAAATGCTCAAATTTATATTAAGCCTTATTACAATGAGAAATGCAATACAACATTTTGGTCAATACTGTAATAACAATAATCAATCATATGATGCATAACAATTCCCATGCACTGTGTTAAAAACTCACATTTAAACAAATAGCTCAAAATAAATTGGTGTTTTTTTTATTTAAATCTTCATGCTATGTCCATGCACGTTATCAAATATTGACCGACAAGAACAAAAGGGGAATTACACAGCACAATCAAAATAGGGATTAAATGGATTTTAATTTTATAAACTCCATGCAAACAAAATCTTCAATAGATTACTTAAAGACACTCACAGGCTCTTCGTGATACCAGAAGGAAGAGACAGATTTTTTATAACATTATGTGGTGATTATAATTTCAATCAAGGATGGTTCCAAACTCAAAAACGTTAAGTGATTCTGAGTTTTTTTAACCTAAGAGGCTATTTTAATTATTACCTAATCCACAACTAAGGTATTAAAATAAACATAACCATTATAAAACATTGGTGATAGGTTATAACTATATTTTTATTGATGATAAAGAAACTAAACTAAACAATATACACTAGTTTACCTGACCCTATTCACATTTTGAGTTAGCTAATTCTATATTTCTCAACAATTTAAAAAGGACTTTTTCCTAAAAACAACTGTTTTAGGTGTAGAGGGGGCTATATTCAGAAGAGAAAATAAATGTTTTTTACATCACTTTGAGATCAAACAACCAACCAGTATAGTTTGTTTTTTACAATTGTAATTAATCTATCTTTGTCTAATTTACTGTCTTACTAGGCCAAATATTCTGAAGCGAATCCTTTCAACTTAACTGAATTAATAAAATACTGAAACTTAAGAAATGTTACTGAATATTTAAACAGTATATGGAATTTCATCTAAATTTATAAGAACAAATCCAATAAACAGAAGAAAAATCTAAAGAGTCTCGGGAATAAGTAGCAAATTCCAAACAAAAACACGGTTGAACAAATTTAGATTTTTCACTTGAATGACTTGAACCCTACTGCTCATGCTTGATTGTGAAGGTCAGTTCAGGCAGAAGGGACTACACTAACACAGACCACGATAGGTTAGTAATGTTAGTTACAAAACAGTGATGATGCTGGAAGCAGTGATGACGTGGAACGAGCCGTCACTCGCCGCAGCCTCTCGCACAGCCCTGCCATTACACTGTGCGCTTAATGACTGGTTGGCATTTAGGTACTTTACAGTAAGGAATAGATAGGAAAACTGTCTTAAATGAAAAATATTTAGACATCAGCATGCTGCCTGGTTTGGAGCTGATTCAAAAAATAAAATTTTGGTTCTAAAATCCCACACCCTAAACCCCAATTCTACTATTAAGAATGGGGCTCTAGTTACAAAATAGTTGTTACATGTTTTTTTTGGGGGGGAACTCGGTATTGTATCCGACCTCAGAGATAACCAGGTCACGTTTTACTAATTACTAATTATTACACTGTAATCCTCAATATTTATAACAGTTGACAAGAAGAGTGTCATATATTCTCTAATCCCTTTTACGACTTGAGGATACAAAATTAATCCTTTCAAAAACAATTTTCTATAAATTTGTATTCTGATTTTATTAAAAATAAGAGTCAAAAACTAACATAGCACACAACTAATTAACAGCCTATAATTAGGCAGAGGCAGTTACAACAGACTCTTGACCAAAATAATCATCTGCCTAATTGTAACTTAATCCAATGAGGTATTGTTTTTTACTTCCAACATTACTCAACATGGTCATCATGTTTGTCCAGAGTTGTTTACTTGTTGTTGCTTCGGGTGTGCCAAGTCATCATCAAGAGTTATTGTTACTCTCCAAGCCAATTCTGATGCCAAGTTCAATTCGGTACAGTTCAGCTATAAAACTGAAGGCATGTCCAAAAACAACTCCCATTCCGTTATAAACTTTCCACTAGTTTCAAAGATTGTAAACTACTTTTTAGCATTAGTATTTTAAATAATTTTATTCCCGCTTACACTGGAAAAGAATGAACAAGAAAAATAAAAGCCCAAGGATTTATAAAAGTAACTAATAGTTTGTTTTAATCAGTTTTGTGTTTGGTTTCTTTTAAGTTATACAAATTGTAATGATTTCACAAACTTCTTGACCCATGTTAAAGAGTACCAATACATTTCATAATGATGAAAAGCTGATAAAACACAAAGGTGACCTTGGTGCATAATCTTGAGGCCTTTGGCCTTCAGATTGAAAATGTCAAGTAGTATCTTAATGTGTGATTGGTGGGTCAATATTTGTAGGTACCTATTTATCTTTCATCCAGTTAATTACTGACTGATTTATTAAAATGGTTTTAATTGTTGAACAGTATTTTTTAAATTAAACTCCAAAATGCTTTTGTTTTAGTTCATATTTCTTGACTTTTAAATGTTTATATCCAATAAGTAAAAATTAAATTGTTGTTACATCACACTTAGATCGTACCCTTTATCTATCACCTCACTGTCATTTTTCAACCCGACTTCACCTCCTTATTTTGAAATTATACAACTTAACAGTGCTAATTAGCACACACAAGACTTTTGAGGAGACCTAATTCGCAAAACATAGAGTAAAGCTGTGTCTATAAAATATAATTCACGATATGATGACCCATCAAACCTAATTTACATTTAAGCTAAACTATATTAGTAGATTAAAACATTATAATACAACAGAGTTTCGGAAATCCTACCTGCAGCCTGGCGTGAGTTCCGTGTCACTGAAGAAGTGGATGTCCGATTCCAAGGGAGCGTCTTTGATATGGGCCAATTCTTCTATGTTGCTGTCCTCTACGCTGACATTGATAATTTTGGGAGTTTTCTGAAAACATCAGTGGGATTTTTAATAACGTTACATGTACATCGCAACTATACCAAAATCAAACAAATAGTTAAAAAGTCTGAACAAAACAAAACAAAGATAACCTATGGTTATTTATTATAATTTAAGTTGCCTATAAACATAGCTCCATAGGACAAAACTGGAATAAATTAAGCTTTACAGAGGACATTTTTTGACGAACCACAATGATAATTAAGTAAAAGAATTATAAATTTGCAACAAAATAAGGTTATTGAGTTTTAGAATTTCAGCACGTATTACAGCATACATTTTCTGAAAGCTCGACGATTACTTGCCAAAGTAAAAGCAGATAAGTAGTGATCACTTGACATTGTTGATCTTACAAATTTTGACGATACCACGAGTTTTGATATCTTAAACAACAGAGTTATGATAAAAACAAAACTGAAATCTAGACAATTCAATCAAAACACTCATTTTAAGGGAGAAACATAAACAGACAGAATTCAGATAAACAATAAGCAATTGTTTGACCAACAAATTAAATACAGCAATTAGTCAAAAACTCGATAATTTACAATTTATTTCACTGGTGCATAGAAAATTGAATACTACTCAGCAATCACATGACCTCACAATTGTGATTTTTATAGACATTTCAACACATTTTAATGATGAGAATTTTGTTAAATGATAAATTTATATGCTTGACAGCAAGAAGTGATTTCCTACCTGATCGACATCTTCCATTTGAAAGATCTCACACTCTTGCTCCTTCTTCTCGTTCTCAATCTGCTCTATATTGTTCTTCCTCTGCAGCCCGTTGTTGTTATTGTTCTTCTTCTTCAATATGGACCTCTTCCTCCTCTTGCGCTTGCTGCCCGGCAGAGACGAGGATATCCTCTCTGACAGAGGGGAGTCATCATCCTTAGTCAGTTCCGTGACTCCGCCCCCCTTGTTCGGCACAGACTCCGTCGACGCCTCAGAGGAGCTGTCCTTGTCATGACCAATGGGTTTGAACTCCGCACTGACTGCACTCAATTTACGTGCGGACACTGACTCTTTCTCCACAGTTTCTGCCTTGAACGTTTTCACCACACTGCCTCCGCCAGCCACCACTATCTTAGGGGTCCCGACTATCTCGATGCCTCCCTCCTTCATCAACCTTTCATCGCCTTCAGTCAAATCTTCACCTCTGAAATTATCAAATTGTTTTAAACTTACACCTAGGGGATATTTATATAGATTACAAAATTATCAAAAATCTGCAAGAATATGAAGTGAAGATTGTATCTTTTCTGTAACCTTTTTGGAGAATCTACTGCTAGGAGTAGCTATTTATAACAGTCATTCATAGTCATTCACACTCCAAGAAAAACACAAGAAAAATAAACAATCATACAATTTACTGCATCAAATTGTGAATGAGTTGAGTTTAGAATTATTACCATGTTTTACTATAAATCATGTCTTCTAATAGCAGGCATGTCTCTCACAAACTCTAAGTTTTAAGGCAAATAAATCTTCTATGACGCAACATATCCGGGTATCAAATAATGTCCTGGGGTCCTGGGGTTAAACTTGGGTTGGTTCCCATTTTGAAAATCCTGCAAGGTTCTACTGAAGCAGCTTTGAAAGGTCTAATGCAAATGGTCTTTGTTTGTAGGTTTTTGAGTCCAGTGTTAGGAATTAGAAATATCAAGTTGGTTGTTTAGGCAAATGTGATCATTAACCTGTGTTATCACGTTTTACTGTAGTCAGTGATTTAATTGTTTGCTACAACTTCTGACCAAACTATGTTTAATTTTCCCAGTGATCTTGCAAACCACGGTAATGCAGTATAGTGCTGCTCATCTTTCTGGCAGACTTGCTCAAAAGGTTAGAAGCATTTTGAAAACAAGTGTGTGAATTAGTCACAAGCGGAACAAGTGTAAAATCTCATTTATGATTCCTAGTAAATAATGCCAAAATACAGTGTTGTGTTTATTTATCACTTGACAATGTTACTGTGGTGGGTAATAATTATGTTGAAGAGGAAATAATAATGTTTACAGAACTCCTTAGCTTAGAACTGGGAGTACAGGATAACGATTACTAAGACAACCTATTAGATTATTATAATTTATTAAGAATTTAATACATAATGATTAATTTAATGCATAATGATTATATAAAATTAATTTATCAGGCTAATTATTTTATATGAGTTAAGCTACCAAGGCAGTTAAGGATTTAACGATTGGCTGTTTGGTTGTGAAGATTGCCTGTTTTAAAACTTAACGTAGTGATGGTACTTACATCTGCTGACTCCAGTGGTTATCTGTCAAGAGGGGACTGTCTTTCAGCATATAGCGCTCGTGAAAACTGCCCTCTCTCGGGATGGGAGAGCATGCCAGGTGGGGAGGAATCGAGTCATCGCCTAACTCATCGGCGGAAACTTCTTCGACAAAGAAAGCCTCACCAGACTCTCCTAGTTTCATATGAATATCGACTGGCTCTCCATTTATTTCAATGTCAACCTAAGAAATTAAAACTTGATTGAGTCTTGAATAAAGGTCTAAAGAATTTTTCAAATAACATTATTATTATATCAAATTTTAATTATATTTTACAGTTGTGTTTATTTCATTCTTTACTATACATTAATTACATTTTTAGTATTATTGAGGTGAAATGTTAGTAAAAAATGTTTTTTGGAAACTTATTGAAACCCCTTCACAATTAACATGTTCAAGGACATATCCTAAATACATTTTATGCTGTGTGCTGCGGTGGTTAATATAGGTCAATATATCGTAAATACTGTTTTAAAGTCTCCTACTTTGTGAAAGAGAGTTTTCTTTTGTTTCAGATAAACTATCTAAAAATTAGCATTTTGTAAAAAAACATGAGATTATAGGCATACACTGTCAATATATTTGGAGTTTTTGTATCAGTCTTAGTGTACAAAGTGATAGACACTAACTTCATAAACACCAGCAAAAGAATTTAGAAATGAATGCCAATATAATTTCTGCTTCAAAGGCCAAAATCTGAACCTTAAAAACATTTGAATGTGTTAAGCTTCCATTAGTACAGTTACTTTTACAAATAATTTTAAATTTTTGCCTCAAGTATAGTATAAAAAGTGTCTTCCTCTAGAGATCTGATTGTTTTATTAAAACAATAACTTCAATTTTGTAAGCGGTTCGAGTCCTTAATGCCAATACTTATTATTTTAACATTACCAATATTGTTATTGACATGTTTTTTTCTAATTCTAGGTTATTACCAATGAAATCAAAGTTGACATGCTTACCTAGTTCTTAACCGCTACGGTGTACTACAAGCTGGAATTCTAGACAAAAGCAACTGGAGGTTGCTCTCTCCTTTAACTCTTAGGAAAAAAACTACAAAATATAGGCTAGAAAAATAGTGATATAAAATACTCAAACAAACTGCAATCAATTATTGTAAAATCGATAGTACCTATTAAAAAAGCAAATGTCGATATAAAGTACTTGAACCTCTTATGAAACGGTAGTCTACTCCAATAGTTCAAAAAGCGTAGCCTACTAAAAACCAATTATTAGACCTTGAGGTCTCTTCAGACAAATGGAAAAACAAATATGGAAATACGTTTTTCCCACACTCCTCTCTTGTTCCACATTCACAATAGAGATGGTAAGAGATGGTTCCACATTCACCTTATGGTAGATGGCCATGCACTCCCTGAGCTGAGTACATTAATGGTGTTATGCGGATTGTATCAAATGGCTCCGCGACCAGCATGAAAGCGCTCAAGTAAAAGTGTTCAGGACAACTAGTACAACTCAAATTTCTATTTGAAATACATTGATAATTGGCGCTCCATTCTGTACAGTAAAAACATAATGCAATACTAACCACTTTCTCTCTGCTCCTCAACACCCCGATCTTGCCAAAGCGCACGTGGAAGGGGGAGCAGGTGAAGGAGCCGTCGGCCTGCTCTACCACCACCACATCGATGGCCCCGGTCAGCGTTGCGCCATTGATCTCATTGTACACATATCGAAAGTTGCTGATGAACTTACCCAGGTAGTTCATTCTGTGCATACCTGCAACAACAGCGGGAGGCAATTTTTATTTAAAATCATCAGTAACCCGAAATATTCAAGCCTGACGCAGTTATTTATACAGCCTGTTAAACAAAATTAATTAATGAAAAGAAACAATTTTTTCTTCCTTTCACGTACTAACAGTAACACCTAGCACATTTGCTATCTCACTACCTAGGTTAATTGTCAGCATCTTGACTTAGATATTTTATATTTTTACAGTTACACAACACTGTTTTTTATGATTGGTAACAGTAAGTATTAAGGCCCTACTTAAATTTGGACTTAGTAAAAAAACCTGGCAAAATATTAATTAAAAACAACCATATAATGAATAGGTTGTTATTCGCTATTTTTATTTGGAAATGAACTGTTATGCTTAAAAGCCTGTAGGTTTGAGTTGAATTCAGTTGATTTTTGTTTACAATGTTGAGCAAAAATATATATAACAGCTTTAACAACAGTAGTGAATTAATGAATTGATTATCAAATTCAAAGCTACGGCGAGTCTACACAAATTTAAGAGATGGTCTCGCCTACATTTCCGCAGAAAAATGACTCTAGCAATGAAAATACCCCCGTAGCAGCAAACCTGCGTACTCAGCGAATTTCCAATGCATATATATGTATCTTAATACCACATAAAGCCACATATCAAGTTTCATCAATATACATTCATAAATAAACGATTTATGACATTTTAATTATTCTCCATAAGAATAACATGGCGGCTGAGTATGCAGGTTTGCTGAAGCAAGGAACACAACCAAATGGGGTTTTATACAAATATCAATATAACTCATGTAGGTAAAGCCACGTACCAAATTTCATTAATTTATTTTCATAATGAAGGGAGATAACACGTTACTTATTCTCCATAAGAATAACATGGGGCGAAGTACGCAGGTTTGCTGCTACGGGAGCCTTTGGTAAAAAATTGTTTTTTTGAGCAAATATCAATGATCCACAACCAGATGAAGCCGTATACCAAGTTTCGTTAGTATACGTTCATAAATAAGCGAGATAAAAAATTTTTCTTTTCCTCCATAAGAATAACATTAGACAACGTACTGTGTTTAGCACTTTCGATATCTCGGTAACCAATTGACGTAGAGAAATGATCAAAATACCAAATTGTGTGTTTTTTTAAGCTGAATCCAATGGTAAAAACTAAAATTTGACTATCTCCCAAATTATATGTAAAAAATTCGAAAAACCCATTTTTGGGGTACAAAATCCCCCCAAAATACCCCTTCGGATAGAGCGATCTGGCTGGTTTTCGAACTTAAAGTCATAAATGTTGCTTTACATGTTTATACCAAATTTCATCAAAATCGGATAATTTTTACGAGAGTTATCGTGCTCACGGACACACATATATATATATATATATATATATATATATATATATATATATATATATATATATATACAGTTTCGAACGAATGGTGTTTTTGGGGTCTGGGGACCTCAAAACGAAAAGTTATCATGGTCCCGGGCCTAGGTCTTACCATGCCGACTACGGTAATAGCTTCTTCCCTATAGGGGAAATTCGCTAAAAGAAGAAAAATAAACATTTTATCTTGGCTATGTGATCTGAAATTTGTACTGAGAGATCAGTTCTATGACTTGTTAAACAATTTTGTTCTGTAACTGTATAAAATGGTAGTTACGGTTGTCTACTATTCAAAAGCAATTGCTGAATCGCTGATGTAAGAGGACTGACGGTGGTATTTGGCTTGGACCTTGGATTTCAGCTTTCCCCAAGAGTTGATGTTATTATTTTTGATTGGTTGAAAGTTATGCCCGTTAATGTAGCATGTAAATGAAATAAAAGAATAAAAGTGTAAGTTATGATAAGCACTATTTATGTGTCGTCAATTCAGAGGTTGATATATGTATATTTAGTTATAACGCATGGTTAATGTTTTAAAACTGTGTTTTATTGCTAAACAGATGTGTAAAAGTGCAAATTAATTCAAATTAATTTCCAGTGTTATCCTTATGAGCGAAAATGAACTCTGAAGGCAGCCTGTGAAATTAAATTTATTTATTACTGTCCCTTGGCAATTAAAATATTTCAATTTGGCATGTACCCTTCAGAATAAAGTAAAGAGAATTGAAAACACTTCGCACAACAATGTATTCAAGCAATTTTTGTTTGTACTACAATCGTCGCAATTGGTTCAAAAATAATGCAGGAGGTCTATCTAAAAAAATCATCTTAACATATTCTAGATATACCATTATACGAGTAGATGATGTACCGGTAATAGGCCTAATTCATTCTTGTTTTTACAAACTTCTTCAAGCCTACAAAATCTCAAACAAACTGGTTACTGAAATCCTTCTGAATAATCTTGCAGATCAGTCATTTTTAGCACTGGCTCTCATTCAAGAGAAACTTCCAGACTAAATATCTGGCTCTGAGCCAGTAGGGCAACTCTTTCCAAGAACCCTATCACCCTATCAGTAATGGGAAATATATAAATAAACTATTTCAATTCACTGATTAAACTGAACTGTTTGTTCTCAAGACTAATATAGCCTATTTGAAGCATAACTAACTGGTGAGGTCTTGTAGTGTATATATATAATATAGCAATTCCAGTTATAGAAACGTAAATCTTATTCTTAATTTAACACAGTAAAGGCCATCCATATACAAATAAAATAAAATGTTTGTTTGTGATTTCAACTGCTATCATCGATACCTGTATTTAGACATACATAATTTCTATAACATACTATATTTCCATGTGAAACTGAAGGATTACCTACCCTACTCAAACTTCTGTTTCCTTCCTTAGTGCAGCATTTTCCCAAAATACTGGATCGGTAGCTTAAATTTTTCTAAAAACTCGTGTCTGAGGAATTTTGCATTTTAAAAGGAACTTTTTTGCGGTACCTATTCAGGTTATAACAGGTTTTAACCTCTAACGATCAAATTCTGTATAAGCGGATGAAACATTTTTTAAAGAAAGAAATGCGATCAAAACAATGGTGGTAGCAATAATACATTACATGTACTAAGTTAACAGTTGTTAAAACCAAACAATTTTATAGTTATATATTAGTTTGGATAAGAACTAGACCTATTACGATCCAAAAGAAATAAAGTATAAATAGGATTAAAGATAGATTTTACAGGTCAACACATTTAGAATGAATTAGGCCCTAACACAAAACTTTCAGTAGAAATATGTCTGTTGCGGATTCCTACAAACTTTGATATAGGGTGAAGTGAGGGAAGTGGAACCGCGGGTAAAGTGTAACCTCGGCTTATCAGTCAACTGATAAGACAGATTTAGGCCTAAATGCCATCATATCTTGTTCACTGGACCTTTCTTTGTAATTCTTCATATTAAGAAGCCAAATAAAACATGAACAAGTTATATTTTAGAATGTTGAATAAAAGCTTAAAACATTTGACCCTTACGTGCAAATTCGAAGATCAAACTTTAACCATTTTTTATTTCTACATTTGTAAGGTAGATGTCACTGTTTTTTATTAAAAACTTATGTTTGCATGTAGATTCAGAATATCCCTTCAGTTTGTTCTATTCCTTATGGTTTAGATTTGCCACCCGTGGTTACACTTGCCCCTGAAATTTTGCAGGTGGGGCAAGTGGAACCTTTCTTGTGGGGCAAGTGTAACCGGGGTAAAAAATATGAAAAATTATATATTATGTCAGTCAAATTATGATATTTAGTGAAGTACGTGACCCAGAAGTGGTTTTCTCAAGAAAGCATTCCGAAAACAAACATGTAATTACTTTTAATTGCCCTATGTCAAGGGATGAGACTGAAGTCCCCTTCAGTGACATAGTGACAGTTCTCCCTGAACTCCCTACCTCATTAGGAGAAACTCACTGTTGGCATAACATTTGACTCATATTTCGTCCAATAAACATTGGGAAAGAATCCTGTAAATAGTAGTGTAAATATTTTAGCTAGCCTAATGTATAGTTAACACCTAAGGACCGTTATTTATGAAGCTAAGGTGCTGATTTTTCTATTTCATTTTTATTGGCCGAGCGTGGTTTTCTATATTCTACAAAGCTTACAAAAATTAAACATTCTGTTTACAAAAACCTTTTTTTTTCAAATGAATCATATCCCCTGCATTATACAATTTAAAAAAATATAAGAATTTTCATTTGTTATAATTTTCCAACTTTATCACATTTTACAATTTTTTATTTTTTGCCAATTTGTTCACCTTCTACCAACACACAGATCCTATTGCTTTTTGATAGTGTAAACAGTCTTTTCTATGGTAGCAGGCCAATTACTTCAGATGAATAACATAATAAGTATAAGCATTGTCACTATTTCTTGGGACTAGCATCAGATTTGTATAGCCTACTTCTGTATTGGGCTACAGATCCGTGTAAGACCTTTGAAAAAACCACCTATCGAATCAAATAAAAATATAAAATGGAAAAAGCTAACTTAAGTTCCGCAATCTCTGTGACTTAAGTTACATTACCTATTATGCTTGAATATGATCGGTTTTGTTATTCATCAATATCGTACAAATCTTAATTTAACCGCTGCAGCACATTATATTAAACTTAGACGGTACTCCACATCAAGTTATTTAATGGTTGCCCTCACCTTTCACATTTACAGGCCTACTCTTATTGTTTATATTCCGGTATTGTACACACTTCTAACTTTTTATTTCTTTGTCTTATTCTTGATCTTGTACCTATCAATTTAAAAAACGCTTCAGAATTTGTTAATACGATTTGAGAACTAGGCCTATAGGAAATTTCTTTTAGACTAGGCCTAGGTATTGAATTAGTGGCATTTCAGTATTATTGAAATTGATTGTGGATAGGCTGATTCAAATTAATCCAATGTTAATCTAATCTTAATCTGATTCAAAATTAATTTTTGATTAAGCCTTACACCAAACTGCAGCCCTGAATTTCTATAGGCTTACATTACAAATTCATGAACTTATAAATTGGGCCTAGGCCTACACAATTAATTTACACGACTCATTAATGTTAGAAGTTTAGCTACTTACAATGATCATGGAAAGAGGTATCTTAAACCTCAGGTAATGCTCAAGGCACACAAGGCTCACTATTCTGGCTTTGTCCAGGCTCTTTGTTCCCTTCTGACAGATGTGCACAACTGCACAAGGTACAAGATAAAGCCGACAAAGACTTGCCGATACTGGTCAACTACATGTCACGGTGAAACGATTATGAAACCGCACAGATAAAAATTATCACAGTTTACAATAAAATTACAACAAATTTGTATGATTTGTAAATAAAAAAAATAAACAATAAACTAAAATTCTGACAGTTGACCTAAAACCTAGCCTTCCCCACTTCCTTTCAACAACACTGACTGACACCCCCACCACCTTCTAAAACAGCTGTCACCATTGGCATTAACAAAGAGCTATCCTGCCTAGCCTGCGCTGGATACGTCGTCACATAATATCGTCAGCTGATTTCCACACAGAGTTTAGGAGGGGAGATCTGGCATGAGGGAGAGCCAATGAGCGCGAAGGATGCCGGTTACGAAAGTGGCGCGATGTTTGTGTTTGTATATCCCACGACCACCTCATCGCGTGAGTTCAACGAACTGAGCTAAGTTATTTACCCCATTTTGCACTACAAAATTATTAAATTTCATTTGTTTACCTGCGGCAAATGACCATTAATTTAATAGGCCTAAAAGTTGAGAATCAAAAGACTCTTGTGTAGAATATGATTTTACAATCGTATTCCTATATTAATGAATCGTACAATAATTATTGTTAATAACACAACACCAATAGGCTATAAACAGCAATTGTTTTTTTTTCAAAATATGTTAAAAATGATTGATTTTATTAATCATTAATCATTACCAATTTTAATCGACTTTGTTAAATCCCTAATAACAACAAGACTCTTCAATTAGGGCCAAACAGAGGTTCCGCTCTCCAATATTTTCGCTGTCTCCGCTCCTCTCACTTCCTCGTATCCCCAACCAATTCTAACCTGACCTTAGACCGCAAAAATCATTATTTTATAACATACATTTTGTGGTTTTGCAAGGAAACTTGTTCAATTACAAGTGCGATGTGCATGCTAAATTTGACGTAAGTTTGAGGAAAACAGTCTGAGCGTTGAAAGAACGTTAAAATGACGATTGCCGGAGTAAAATATGGTCAAGATACTTAATAAATTTTATAGATTTTTCCCCCATCGGACAAAAGTGCTAGCTATATTATAGCCTACATTACATCGAACTGTTACTGATATTCTGATTATAATATATGTCTGCCTGTTTGTCTCCGGAAGCAACAAATACAATTATGCCTCTTAAAGCACCACTTACAGATAATAAGTTAGGCCTACTGGAGTAGGAAAAGTTTATACTGGCAATTTCTAAACTGAGACTATTTACTGGACAAACAAGTATTGCAACACTCAAAGAATTATAAATGTCACCAAAATACAAAAACTTCTTGTAGCCTATAAAAACAGATGCTGTAAAATATATTTTTATTGTATTTAAATGTAATTTATTCGTCTGTCTGTTGGTTCCCTTTCTATTCCAAAAACTCACCGTAGGTCCTGCAATGTACTTCCTTGCTATTTTACCATGATAGGTATGACTAGTGCTACTAGCCTACATTAAAGGAGTAAAACACTTTCCTTCTTTTCGCGATTGCTAATAATTGCACGCAATTATTGCTTCGTATTATTTATTCTCTCATCCGAAACTGCATAAAGTAATACTGTAAAGAAATATTCTGGTGATACAAGTATTGCCATGATATAAGTTTGATTTCAGCTAACAACCCCACTTGCATTTAAAATGTTAATGTATATTTTTAATTTTTTATATTTTGAAATTTATATTTTCCTGAGTAGCTTAACAAAATAAATTAAAACAAATAAAAGGCAATTTTTTTAATTTGCTAATTGTAAACATTTGTTTAGGCTACCGGTACTTTTTATATGATTTCATGATTTGTTGTGGGCAAACGAATAGTAAAAATAGTAAAAAAAAGATATACGATAGAAAAGTATTCCAAAGGATTTCATTCAGACTCGTTACAACGGGTTGTACGCTACTACACCTTGGAACAACTAAAAAAAACGAAAACGAAATTATCAAGATTGGAGGGGGTCCAAGAAAGTGTATACTGTACTTCTCAAAATACAGTCATCTCTATTAGTTAAAATCTACTGTATTTAATTTTGAATGCTCAATTAGTATAGTTTACCATTTAAATATATTACTAGAAAGAAGTAGCAAACTCAAATAATGTTTAAACAATAATGTTGGGTCAATTAATAGCTAACATTTTCAAAAAAATCATTTAATGATTTAATAAAAACTTATTAACAACATCTTATATACCCACATAATTTAATAATTCAAATTTGTTTGCTCTACCCACAACGAAAGGTTGTATCAAAATCAAAATCAATCACGGACTATTTATAACCATATCCAATTGTCTATCCTATCGAGAGCGTAGAGCTCCGCATTCCCTATTCATCCAAATTTCCTCCAACAGCAATTCCTCAAATTATTAATAGCAATTAGTATTATTTGTTTTTGTTGATGGTTAGTTTTTCAAAAATTGTGTTTATGTAGTAATGCATTTGTTAGGCCTAATAACTACAAAAATCGGTTTGATGTCACTTACACTAGCATGAAGACAAATAATCAACAATTATCACTGGACACTCCGCTCTCTAAATCAATGCACTTCCTACACACTGCACACTGAGAAAAAGAATTGACTAATCCAAGAGCTCAACGATTTATTGCGGACGGTTCCTAGGACCGTTTAAAAATAACCGAAATAGTTCAAGTGACTTAGAGCGCGATCTTGTGCTGGCGGAATGAACTATCGCCACACTATCTGACTGCGCGGTAACTTCAACTGAACATACACCAACAAACTCCTTCTCTACACTGATCTGTTATTGAACTTGAGGTTTTAAATATCAACAACCGACCTCTGTCGTCACAACCGGCTGACCTTGGCAAGCTACGCGCCTCCAAACCGCGACCAATCAAAAACGCGTATTCCAACACGCCTCCGAAACCGACCAATGAAAGATCAGATGCGTATGTGTGACGACGTTGAACAGCTGACTCACTTATGCAGTGGTTGTTGTTGTTTACTGTTTGTCCCGTGTCGGTCTACTACGCCTCATTAAAGCATACGAGAAAACATATCTATTACATGTTTCGCCACCCACCTCCTGTTGTGAATGGGAAGTGCGTAGTTCCCTTGCGGCGAGCCTGAAGGGGGAATCCCAAGAATCCATCGAAGTCAGGCCATCAATTAATTTATGACTCATGCGACTCCCAGTTAGAACTTCATATAGAGCTCATTTATTTGAGGTTCCGGTTGTTTAGCTTGATTCCGGTTGTTTACTCTGCCGTCAGTGTTACAGACTGACTTGAATCAGAGACAAGAGAGAACATGTTCTCTCGTCATCTGACTATAATACTATAGATAAACCCATTGACTTTATTATCTACAGTCAATGATGCGACCCAGTAATCGAGATAAGCTCGCTTTTGATTTTGTTCTTGTGATTCCCATTGAACGGATTTTTTGTGTACTTGCTCTTGTAACTCTACCATATGTTGACAGTGTAAGTTTTTTATGCATGTTTTATAAGTTTCTTTTGTTGAATGATAAGCTAATGTATGCTTTTTATAAGAATTAAACAAAACAATCTTTAAATTAACGCCTTTCAATATTTGTTGTGCTAGGATTGATGCAATACTTATACAAATTATGAATAAAGACATACTGATTTTATTTTTTTTTTGGGTTTTGACTGTTAGTAATCCAAAGAAACGCAGACACTTAATAGAACTACCTCAGCAAGAAGTACCGGTACTTAAATAAATCAAATTCCACTCATCAAACTGCATAGTTATTGTAATTATCCCAGTAAAATTATTAGAGCCTGACGCAATAAAACGTCAAAGAGACCGATCTAAAGCTGCATTACTACATAGCCGTTTAATATTACATTAAATTAATGAAATTACACTTATTATTACCTTTTCTAAGATCCTAGAAATAACTGAAATCTTTGATCACATTTAAAGAGAAAATGTCAACGTAATACCACAATTCTAGCGCGACCGACCTGAGACGACGGCAACAGGAGCCGCAGTGCTGATAAGGCCGTCCTTGACCTTGGCGCCGTCTTATCACTGATTACGTGGCAGAGAAACTAAACCCAATGAATACAGAGTCTTTAACCCCCTTGTTGGCAACGTTTTGTCTTTATGTTCAAAACAAAAGAAATGTATCTTGATTAGGTACAGGTATTATTGAAAATTATTGTATTTGAGTTAATTACATGTATAGTGAAGTCTTGTAATTCTTATAATTCATGAGCAATCCCACAATTCCATTGTACCTTTAAAAGTCCTCAAACTGCTATCATAGTAAATAGAGGGACTACAAAAAATTAAATTAAAGTGGAGCTCTCCGCAATGGCTTATGAATAGGGAAACTATGATTTGTCTCCAACACAGCATACCGTGCAGGGTCTCATTGCTCTGCCTAAAGTAACCGTTGACCGATCTTTGCTCGGGGAAGGTGTGTTTGTGTGGTCATTAGGGCTGAATACAATACGATATTGAATGTTCAGGATTTGGTAATCCAATGCTGAGCTGCATCGGCTGGACCATGTCCACTGGCTGCTCGAGTCTTTCAACATTGATGTTTATAGATGGCTTGTTTACATCGACCCAGCGACCTTTTGCCTTTCTTTTGCTTCGCTTATTCGCCTACATCTTCGAGAGAAGCCAAGTTTATTATTACCAAGCTCTAATATTGTTCGTGGGCACCTTAGATACATTAAAATTGAAGTCTTTGTATATGTTACACTTAAGCTGTTCGTTAGTTGTTAATATTATTTTTATTGTGAAACAAGAGAAATTCTATTTTGTTGTTTTGATTTCAACCCCTATGTAAGCCCAATGTTTTAAATTAGAGATTTTTTTCCAAAACTGTAATCTCATTGTTGGCAGCCCACGTGAATTTAATTTTCATCTAAAATGTAAGTTAGTTCTAAAACGGTATTGCATTATTTGCATTTCCATGCAATCAAGCAAGCACCACGCATTAGTGTTCACGTTAGGTTTGCAAAAACTATTCATTATGGATATAAGCGCAAATGATGGTTTCACTAATAACAGCACAAGGTCTAATACAGCTTTCAATAGACTATTATTAGTGAATTTCCTATGAAAAAGTGAACTATTAGCATGACCCGCACGGTGAGATTCAAGCCCGGGACCACCATAGAAGTTCCCAACGTGACCCCCCGAACACGTTTTGAGGGGTCTCTAAAAACTTTATATATATATATATATATATATGTGTGTGTGTGTGTGTGTGTGTGTGTGTGTGTGTGTGTGTGTGTGTGTGTGTGTGTGTGTGTGTGTTCGCACTCTAGCGGTCGCAATTTTTGTCCGATTTACTTCAAATTTGGTAGCGTCAATCCTTTTTATAATCAGTTGGACAAGTTCGTTGTGCAAAACAATCGGAAACTCCAAGATCCTTTTAGCGAATTTCCCCTATAGGGAAGCTATTACCGTAGGTCTCATGGTAAGACTTAAGCCCGAGACCATGACAACTTTTATTTGTTTTGAGGTCCCCAGATGCCAAAAACACTATTCGTTCATATTTATATATACATACATACATATATATATATATATATATATATATATATATATATTATTAGCTCTAATATTGTTTGTGGGCAACTCAGATGTATTACAGTTGAAGTCTATGTATATGTTATACCTACTTAAACTGTTATATATATATATATATATATATATATATATATATATATATATAATGTGTGTGTGTGTGTGTCCGTGAATGCGATAACTTGAGTAAAAAACGTCCGATTTCGATGAAATTTGGCTCAAATGTGTAAAGTGATATTCATGACTTTTAAGTTCGAAAACCAGAAAATTCGGACCATGGGAAGGGGGGTTTATGGGGGTTTTAAATTTTCAAAAAATCAGTTTTTTGCATTTTTCACCCTACAATTTAAAAAAAAACTTAATTTTGGTTTTGACCATGTTATAGAGCTTAAAAAACTAATAATACAGTATTTTTAATTATTACCATAGGTTAAGTGGTTGCAGAGAAAATCCAAAAAACCTACTCATAAAATCTCCCATGTTAATCTTATGGGAAAAAGGGTTTTCGATTTTTCTCAGATAATTTTACTAAAAACTTCACATTTCTTTTTATCAGTACGTTTAGCTCAACAATACAAACATTTTGGTGTTTTAATTGTTGTTCTACGTCCAACCGTTGCAGAGATATTCAAAGTGCTAAACACAGTACGTTGTCCAATGTTATCCTTATGGAGAATAAATAAAATTTGTACCTCGATTATTTATGAATGTATATTGATGAAACTTGGTATGTGGCTCCACGTAGTACTGGTATATCGATATTTGCAAAACAAATTAATTTTTGATGATTATCCCGGTAGCAGCAAACCTGCATACTCAGGCCTAATGTTATTCTTATGGAGAATAAGTAAAATGTAATGACTCCCTTAATTATAGACATAAATTAATAAAACTTGGTATGTGGCTTCACCTTGTTGGGTTATATTCATATTTGCATAAAACCCCATTTTTTTGTTCCTTGTTGCAGCAAATCTGCTTACTCAGGTCCCATGTTATTCTTATGGAGAATAATTAAAATGTTGTATAGCGCTTATTTATGATTGAATATTGATGAAACTTGGTATAAGGCTTCGCCTAGATAAATTATATTTATATTTGCATAAAAACCAATTATTTGTGTTCCTTTTTTCAGCAAACCTACGTACTCATCAACAATGTTATTCTTATGGAGAATAATTAAAATGGTATATATCGCTTATATGTGAATATATTTTTATGAAACTTGATATGCTGCTTTATGAGGTATTAAGACACATATTATGCATTGGAAATTCGCTGAGTACGCAGGGATGCTTCGACGGGGGTATTTTGGGGATTTTATGTTTTAAAATTTTGAGTTTTTGGGCCCAAAAATGGTCAGAAAAGCATCGAACGTGCACTTATTGCACATTAACTTATTGTACGTAAAACGCCAAAAATTTTAAGCCCTCCCTCATCATTCTAGCACAAGTACTTACCGAGTTGTTAAAGAAAATGTTAATTGTCCAAATACAGTACGTTGTCTTATGTGGATTTTACACTGGAAAAAAGGCTGTTTTCATATCTTAATATCTTTTTGTCACCCCCCATACCATACGCCTATACCATCTTGTTATCCTGACAATACCTCCTTCTAATTTTATAATGTTCAACATTGGCATCAAAAGCATTCAAAACAGCCAAAAAACTTTTTTTCAATTAAAAAAAATGTAACCAGTGTTGGATTAAACCCTTTATTTGATCTTTTCAAGGTTTTAATGCGGAAATTCACTTCCCTCACGTCAGCGTGCTGCGTGCGATCTCGTTTTACTCTAAAAAGCACTTTTGACTGAGATACGAAGTTGTACAGTTTACTGTTTTATCAGTGATGATCGAAGGTTGCATTCAACGCCAGCCTTGTATTACCAGCCATTTCTCCCTAATTTATTTTCTGCTCTGAAAGTAAGAGCTGGTTTTGCTGAACGTTTGTAAGAATTAAACAAAACAATCTTTAAATTAACGCCTTTCTATATTTGTACTAGAATTGATTCAATACTTATACAATTCTTATACTTGCTTACAATATTGCTTGAAAATATTGGGTTTTCCTCGATCTACTACATCAAAATTACCAGTTTCCAAAGAATGCTGGACATAGGCAACTTGAAGGACAGTGAGGTTTTAATTCAGTGACTCCAGGCAGACCGTTATTAGTGAATTTCCTTTGGAAAGGGAACTATTAGCATGACCCGCACGGTGAAACTTAAGCCCGGGACCACCATAGAAGTTCCTAACGTGACCCCCTGAACACGTTTTGGGGGGTCGTTCAAAATTTTATATATATATATATGTCTATATATATATATATATATATATATATATATATATATATATATATATATATATATATGTGTGTTTGCACTCTAGCGGTCACATTTTTTCTCCGATTGACTTCAAATTTGGTAGGGACGTTCATTTCCATAATCTGTTGGACAAGTTCGTTGGGCAAAACAATCGGAAAACTCTAAACCCATTTTTTTGGGATTAATCTTTCAAATTTCGAGTTTTTGGGCCCAGAAAGGGTCAGAAAAGCCCCAGATGTAAAATTAATGCATGTAAAAAGATGGGAATTAGAAAGGCGAAAGTTTTAAGCCCTCTCTCGTCATTCTGGCATAAATATTTACCGAGTTATTAAAGAAAATGTGTTTAGACCTAACACAGTACGTTGTCTTATGGGGATTTTACACTAAAAAAGCCTGTTATTCCTTTGTTAGAGTACTTTTATTGTCCCCAGCAACCTCACGCCTACTTTCAAGCCTGCCTGGACCTTCTCCTAACCTTATAATGCGCAAAATTGTAATCCCAGCTTTGCAAGTAAATGAAACCAGGAGTATCAGAACAGCAAAAAAAAATCAATGTTTTCAGATTTCAATAAAAATTGGACAAATGTATGTTTTTACACTGATTTTGAGTTTTAAAAGTTGTTATGTGGAAATTCACTTCCCTCACGTCAGCGTGCTGCGTGCAAACTCGTTTAGTAATTGTTATGCTTAATAAGAAAGTTCAAACTTATAGATACAAAACGAGGGTCTTACCCTATATGAAAACGTGCGGCGTAGTATCACAAAACATGGATTTCAATTTTGCATCCTTTCATGATTGGACTTCTAATAATAGGATTGTATCGAGTGGGCTTGAAGTGTATGTGATCATCGATAGCATTAAAGTTCTTCGAGAGGAAGACCTACCTCAAAGATTATGAGATTAGAGGTTTTGAGTCGGGGTCATAGAGAACTGTAGTGCTTGCGTGGCAAGGGTAAACATCCATAGAGGGTTTCCTACACAATTAAAAATAATGTTTGATATTTAAATAAACATCAAATGAGAAAAATGTATATAGTTACAAGTTCCGCTAATATTTCTTAGCTAAAGCGAGTAACAGCTTTATGCAACTATACAGGAATTGTTATTTATCTGTTTGCTTCCTGATAATCGTGTAAATTCAGGCTAAAACAGTGTGTGAATACTTCAGTATACGTTTTAATTTACAGCTTATCCATAAGTGTCCCGCCAACTGCATTACGGATTTCGTGTATTTAAAGATCTAAATCATACGAGGCTTGCATGAGTTTTAACTGTTTCTGACTACTTTTAAGTAATTCACATATTTATATTTTCTCTTCCTTTTATACCCTTTACGACATACGGTATTTGTCACCCAGGTATCGCACAAAGACCGTGCGATATTACTGTACTTGCAAATTGACTATTGTTCGTTTTGTGTAAGACACTCCCCGATTTTAAAAGTAGTACAGGTTTGTCTGAACACACCTTAGAACTGTTACCAGACTTGTCTCTGTACGGATTTCACTGTCATTTCTCGTTATAACAAGGGGGACGGGACGCACAGCGAAGGGTCGGCGAAGCCACGAGGGAAGCCACGTGGTTCGAGGCTCGTCTTGAAGGGCTTCTGGGATCCCGCGGTTGGCACCCCCGTTAACTTGCAGCTAATTTTTCTATGCTTGCAGTAATCGGTAATCCCAAGTTTGACAATACAGTACTGGAATCACCATGAAATCATTCAACCAATAAAATCCTTATTTCTATCAGTATTAATGTATAATACTTTATTATACATTTGAATGTAAAAGATTGTTTGTATACTATCCAAATTTCAATGCATAACAAAAATGAACAAAATTTAGAAACCGCGATGAACATCGATTATGCAAGCTGATTCGCAATAATATTCCGTTTTTAATGGGTCTTTAGGACGTGTCCAAGAGGTTCAATCTCATTGTGGTGGCTAAGCTTGTCGGGGGAACTGACTGTTCAACCTGGGTCTGTATTTACATTCCGAAATTGAGAACTACTGTCTCATAAATATTTATATTTTATTAAGTTTGCCTTATGAGGAATACTCAACCAATGTCTTGATGTATTTAGGAGCATCAATCATTAGATACAAATCCCTTAATTACACCTCTCGCACCATTGAATTTTAAACCCCCCTCACCTTTCCTAAACAAATCGAAACCAAAATACAGGGTGAGTTTCTACTAAGTACGTTAATTTTTACCAACTATTCTACTCACTAAAAGGAACAAAAATTTTTTAAAAATTTCTAACCCCACCCGTTACGCTGTAATGGCCGATTTTGTGTATTTTTAAAATTACCTGTAGTAGCTTCACTAAACCAAGCATGGAAATCAAATCAATTACCGTACAGCATTTTAACTTACACCAATGAAAATAACGTTAAATTTCCTACGAAATTATTGTAACACCTTTAACATACAATCCTATGTCTACCGTTTTAAAACTCACATAACATGAACAAAGTAGTTTGTAAATAAATTCTTTAAAAATTCAAAGTGGTGTTTCAATTATTAACACTAATGAGATATTGTGTCAAATTACGTAACAAACTTTCGCATTTAATAACCTTTAAAATGATGTAACCAATAAGGTAATTACTCCATTAAAATTTCGAAAAATTAGGTCCAAACCTAGAGAGATTTGGGAATCAAAACATTGAATCAAATTGAATATCTGTCATTATTTTCGTTGTTATCTTTTAATCAGCTGATATCTGATCAGCTGGGTTTTAAACTATGTTTACAAAACCAGCTGATTTTGATTGTTGCATTGTAAACATTCAAATTATTAACTATTTCATGAACAAACTAGAATAATATAATAATTGTTAAGTGCTATGTCGGTGTTCACCAACGAAGAATGTGTTGGTATTATTTTCGTTTACGGGTTCTGTTCCCAAAATGCGGCTGAAAGCAGGCGTGAATACAGTCGTTGGTTTCCTAGTAGGCGACTTCCGAATGAACGATCATATGAGTGTTCCTATGAGTGTTCATAGGAGTTTGCGTGAAGATGGTAAATTTCCTACCAAACATCGTTCAGTTTGGAACGTGATACAAGATGTGGGTGTTGAAGAAGCTGTGTTGGGGCGGTTTGAGGAAGATCCACGGACAAGCACAAGGACAGTATCTCGTGAGTTTGGTGTTTCCCAAACGTCTCCAGGCTAGTGAGAAGGGAAAAATTGCATCCCTACCATTTCACTCGAGTACAAAATCTTGAACCAAGAGACCCTCCTCAGCGACTCAGTTTTGTTGCTCTGTTAGTCGACTTGATCATCGTGACTTTCTCAAGACGACTTTGTGGACTGACGAATCCACGTTTACTCGGGATGGTATTTTCAACATCCATGATGAACATCATTATTCTTCAGAAAACCCACATGTGATACACCAGGGTCGAAACCAAACAAGGTTTAAAGTGAATGTATGGGCTGGACTAATTGGAAACCAGTTAATCGGCCCTTACATTGATCTTCCACCATCATTAAATGGCCGTCAGTACCTCAACTTCCTTACTGATACCCTACCAAGGCTCCTTGAAGACGTCCTACTGGATGTGCGTCAGCGAATAGTGTAACAAGCGGATGGTGCACCTCCCCACTTCGATAATGGTGTGCGTGCGTACATCGGAAATAGTTTCCCAATGTGCATTGGAAGGGGTGGAACAATCGCTTGGCCACCACGGTAACCAGACCTAACTCCTATGGACTACTACGTATGGGGTTACCTCAAACAGGAAGTTTACCGAACACCAGTTCAAACAGCGGATGAGCTAAGAAATCGGATTTTAAGAGCTTCCGACCTTCTTCAAGATGAGTTAAACTTAAATGCAACAGTGAGAAACTTTCGGAAAAGAATCCGCACACGTATTAGAGCAAATGGTGGACATTTACTTTGATTCGAAATCCAGAAAACAGACCCTACAGGATTCATTTTTCTAAATGTAATTTTTTATCTGTAAGAATGTACTAAAACTTGATTTTTTATCAAATTGAGTCTGTAGTTTTGTCACAGAATTATAAAATAACTAGCTGATGTACCCGTTCTTCGCACAGGTGTTTTCTTTACCCGTTCTATAAGTCAATGCAATTTGAATTTTAGTTAGCTTGAAACAGCTGTTCTTGCTTCTGCTTTTTAAGCTGTCAAATGGAAGTGTCCTCAGCTGTTCGCATTACAGTTTCTGAATGTTTACTTTCTTCTGAAATGTAAACACTGAAACTTAGGACGTTCACGGGGCGTATCCCGAGAGGATTTTAAGGAAGTGAACGGGCCTATGTGTTGCATGGGTTCAATATCTACCTTTGTGTAAAGTTTCAGCCCAGTCGGTTCAGTAGTTTTTGCGTTTACCCGGAACATCAGACAGACAGACGACAGAAACCACCTCTTCTTTATAATAGTATAGATAGATGACAGATATTCAATTTGATTCAATGTTTTGATTCCCAAAATTCTGACCTTGACGCAGTTTGGACCTAATTTTTCGAAATTGTAATGCAGTAATTACCTTATTGGTTACATCATTTTAAAGGTTATTAAATGCGATAGTTTTTTACGTAATTTGACACAACATCACATTAGTTTTAATAATTGAAACACCACTTTGAATTTTTAAAGAATTTATTTACAAACTACTTTGTTTATGTTATGTGAGTTTTAAAACGGTAGACATAGTATTGTATGTTAAAGGTGTTACAATAATTTTGTAGGAAATTTAACGTTATTTTCATTGGTGTAAGTTAAAAGGCTGTACGGTGATTGATTTGATTTCTATGCTTGGTTTATTGAACCTACTACAGGTAAATTTAAAAATACACAAAATCGGCCATTACAGCTTAACGGGTGGGTTAGACATTTTGTTTAATTGTTTGTTCCTTTTAGTGAGTAGAATAATTGGTAAAAAATAATGCACTTAGTAGAAACTCACCCTGTATAACTATTTATTCAGCGTTATTATAATTTGATCATACATAACTTTCTATCAAGCAAAACTATAAATATTGCTAGAATTCCTTTTCCTAATTTTGTCCAGTTGCTTCGTATTTCGTAGCTGGATATCTCAATAATCGAGTTGTTAAAAAAAATGACAAGGACTCGGTCCTAGGACAAAATGAAAGTTGTAGGAGTAACAATAGAAGCAAGACAAATGGTCGACAGCTGGACAGTGGACGGTTTAGTGTCGGTCTGGTCTGGTCTGGCACTGCAGAACTGGCACGCATGGCAGCATGTAGCTTGGCATTGTGCCATACCCAGCTTGGCACTGGCCAAGCTGGGTATGGCACAATGCCAAGCTACATGTTCAGGCTATAGGCCGGAGTACGCTTCCTCGTTGTGGATCCTTCACCTCGACGACAAGGACACTAAACAACCGCCTTCCACTCCCTCTTCCTCCCTCTCTGGCTGCATTTGCATTTACTGTTGGGAAAACTTGAAAAGTGACTTTATTTACTGATTGATAAACCTGAGGGGCGAGGATGAGGGACGGGGAGAGGTTTCAGATATAAATAAAAACTCTACTCATTACTGGAATGGGACCTCCCTTCTGCTATCCGGTTTAACTCCAAACATTTTCTTCAAATATTCGTCGACTATATATTCAAATATAATTTGGTCAAATTTCGACCATTGAGCAGTCTCTAGTTTAAAATTGTTTACACTAACATAAATATACGTGATGTTCACTGAGCATTTCGTAAATATTGACTACTGTAGAGTATCGGCACGTTAGTTGGCACAAACAGAAATAAAAACTATTAGTGGCTTGAGGGGGCGTTAGACCCTAACCTTCTGATATTTTTACTCTTTACATGCTAAGGAAAGTAAAACAATATAAGTAGGAACGAACACATGTCAGTTCGAAAAAGTAGACTAATCACATGTTTTAATGTAAACAAAGCAGACGTTTTTAAATTCCCATGCTTTTCTTACGGGGGATGTTTTACGTTATTTCTCTTTTGCTGGTAACTTTTTGGGAATACTCATATTTTTCCCGAGTAACTGGGATCAAGACCTTTAATTTGAGCCGTCTTTCATCATCCTGCAATTTGCCAAACTCCCACAATTTTGACTTAAAAATGTCGATTACAGAATTGTATATAAAGATTACCATTTTGCGAACTTAATCATAAAATTCAGTCTTAAAAACATATGTTTCATATGTTTTGTTTCTTAATCTATTTCAATGACCAGCTGTTGCTGCAGTTGAACCTGAAATGTAAATTGCGACGGTTTCTGTATATTAAAACTACAGCAATTTTATTGCAGGTAAACAATTTGTATTGCAATTTATTTGTAAACAACACTATCTGATAATTTAAACAAATTGTAAACAACCGACACATGTTGTCCAACCATGTTTGTAATGTGACCAGCGTACAGAAAGTATGGTTGAAACACTCGTGTGCCAACTTACGTGCCTCTTAACTATACGGTAGCCTACTTGATATCAGAGTGCGGTCCCGCATGCAACCTGACCTTCAGGAGGAAGGACGCTAGTTCCATTCTAATATATTCTGCAGCTACGGTTAGCTGTTCGTGAAACCTGTTTTGAAATATCGTAAAGGTTGCAGATTACACACACGCCCCTCCCTCAAAATACGTAAAACTTTGTTATTTAAGAAAAAAATGTAAACATATTACAATTTTCCATTTTAGTATGGACCTCCTATAATAAATCTACGTTAATAAAACCGAACTAAAGTTCAGTAGTACTTTGCTAAACTAAGAGATCGTGTAATTAATGTGTTATAAATTCTCACATGTAAAACATATTTTACATGATGACTTGTAAATCTGTGGGGAAGTGTAATACGTAATCTAAATAAAGAGGCTAAAAGTGTCTGTACCCATCTGAAGTTTAGCTCTTTCACAACAAATGTATATCAAACTCATTAAATTTGAACTATTTAAGATGCTCATTCTTCTCTAATGGACGTTTAGCAAGTTAAAGTTACTGTCAAGGAAAGGGTAAATCTAAAAATCATTACCTAATTGACGTGGTTATGTTAGAACCTAATCAATCAATCCTTCAGTAATCTTTACACGGCCGGTAATATGCCTCATTGAATGTACGTACAACTTTAATCCTGAGAAGGGTGTATTCTGGATTCACACTAACCTTATATTTAATAGCCACTCTAGCGTCCTTGTATGACTTTTTCATGGATGTTAGGATTTTGAAGTATTCAAACAAAGGACTTTATATGTACAGATTCATCAGTGCGTCCTCAGAGAAGTAGTTTCAAGATTAGGAGAGCAAAAATAGTATATTATCTATTTGTAACCATAATTGATACGAGTGTTCCTTTCAAAAGTACATGCCACGTACAAAATTTTACATGTGATGGGAATTTGCATTCCTTCCGTACCAGCGTGATGTGCGACGTGCGTGGGAGCCTGTAATATATTCATCTGCTCCTTGCTGAATAGATCAATTTATTGAATTTATTGGACTCAAGTAGGCTGTAAATTAATTTATAACCTTTATTGACTTGGAGACAACATAAAGTAGTTTATTCAATGTTAACGTTAACACTGATAATTAATTATTTTAGCCAGACTAATTTACTTAGGTTGAAACTATACGACAAAATATTTCTATAGATGATGCTTATGAAGTGAAAGATAGGATTGCTCGCAGCACATCATTGTGTGCAGCAGCGTGTTGTACATGTACAAAGACGATATAAACTGCACAACTACTTGCACGGTAACACTCCCGGAGTCCGTAGCTCGGTTCGCGGGGTAAACAATTGAAAAAGTCGCAGCCTTTTATTTTCAATCGTGACTTTCTTATTTTATTTACTGGTCGATGCACCAATTTATCGCGGGACAACAATTTTACTTTATATCTTAGATGGAGTCTTCAATGTATTAAATCAAAATAAATATTTTTATCTCTCGACATAATGTTTTCCAACTAAAATAATATGTAGCGTGAAAATTCAAACACAGGACCATTTTCTTTACATATGAATTTTTTATATACTTAAAATTTTGATTTATGTTTTATATATCCTTCAAAAGTAAATTTTAAGAAAAACTATATACAGTAGTTGTAGTTGTTCATTAGTTGTACATAAGGTGACCAGATCAGTAGAAGTCTAAAGCGGGACATAGTTTAATTAACTGGAAATGCCGGGTGTGTGGGGGGTAAGGGATCCCTCCCTATAAAAATGGGGGGTTCGGTGCCCTCCCTGGAAGGTTCAAGAATATTAGATACCGGGAAACAAATTATGAGTTTTGTGCAGTTTTACCCCCATTTATTACTTAGATTTTTGAATAACAGGTTTTTTAATCATATTTATAAAATCTTAATATGCAACACTTAACTAATAAAAGAAAATACCAAACAGAATTACTGATAATTGTCCGAGGAGTGAATAGCTTTCATTAACTTGAATCTTAATTAAAACTGAACTCGGCTTAAATTTTAGTTTATTTTTAGCAAAAATATGCGTTTTTTGTTCCTAGTTTTACTTGTTCTCGGTCCATAAATTGTTCATGACATTAAAAACTCCCTGCACTAGTGCATAGGTCCCGGGCATAGAGAGTGCGCTAGCTCAGTTAAAAGCTTAGAAAAAAATGTTGGGACCCAATACTTTTCTTTTTCTTGAAATTGTGTGAACAATTTATCACGATGCTTGTTGACGGGAGTCTTGTATTCGACATATTAACAAAATTATATTGGTTTTTATGAATCAATGATTATATTCATGTCAAAACGCTAAAGCGGGACAATCGGCTGCCCCCACAGGAATTGTAGGGACGCCGGGACTTACTTCGCTAAACCGGGACTGTCCCGCCGAAATCGGGACGTCTGGTCACCTTAGTTGTACAAGACTTCTCAAAAAGACGAAGAATGTGATTTGTGAAAGTTAAACTGAACTTTTAACAGTGATTTATAATTGTATATCAACTATTGTTTTAAAGATAGCATTGCACCAAGTATAAAGATTGTGGGAGTATAATTATTTATTTAACAAAATAATGTTGCATTACTATTTTGTTTTATAATTGCTGTGGGTTCTGTTGTCAAGTCTGAAAATCAATGTTATAAGTTCGAACTAAAGTATCAGTTATCATCACTCAAACGGAGAGCTGTAACCAACTAGATTAATTGAAACCAATGACGTGATTTAATATATCTTAAAGACTTGTTTAGTTCGTTACCTCAATGCAGATTAACGATTTCAAAATTCACTGACTCTGCCTAGCATTGATTATACACATAGGAAAGGGGGGATATTTATCTCTTTTCAAAGCAAACAAACACCCATTTCTTGAGAGTTCCACACGCGTCCGTATTTATCAGTACTGACGTGGTGAGTCACCAACTGTTTTAGCCACACTTGAAACAGCTGATCAAATTCACCACATGTTCGCCGCTGTTTATCAGCTTATATACGTCAAGTCATGCTGCTGATGGGCTAAACATGTGATCGCTACGTGAATGATAGCTGACAACTACCTTCTGCTAATAGGCTCTTCCTTGAACAAACTCGTGTTCATAAAACAACCACTTCATGGACTTCATGTAGACGGGATTTCCGCCCAACTCTAAACAGAGATGGCCGAGAGGAAACTATCCAGGAAACCCAGTGAAATTGGTCTCTGAATTGTAGATTCCTTTAATGTGGGAGTTTTAAAATTTACTGCGACTATGTCTAAGGATTTATAACAAAAACTGGCTCGCTTTATTCGATATTGCGTTATGCATTTTAGAGAGTTGCGAAATTAAGAGATTTGACGAATCCAAGAAAAATCTACCTTGTGGCGTTTTGCGGACAACCGCAATGACAATTAAGGTTCATGAATTTTGGTTTGTTATTATGTATAAATGTTCAGATGCATCTACACGATTCTAACGTATGTATTCTGCTTTACTCTTGATCTAAAAAACGTAGTTTTTTATTACCCCTCTTCCTACAGATGAAGGTCCCACTCGAACGTGTGATAAGAATATGTAAAGTGAACATACAAAAATATATAAATATGTTTAAATAATTGAACACGGCCTGTACAATTTAGAAAACTAACGGTTCTCGTAGTACATATAAGTGGTCAGCACAACACAGCGACACTTTGTAACTGACCTCGTAGCCCCCAGCTGTAGTTGTTGGCTATAATCAAAATGGCGGGAATAAGCCAAGCGTTCAATTAACTGGAACAACTCTAGAAGGCCGGTATGACAGTGACGTTCATAATTCGACCATGTGGGAGATTTGGTGGTGATGGATGGGGGAAGGGGAGGGCTGGTGTAACCGACAAAACGGCTTACACCTCGGGTTACATAATGGAGTTCAGTGTATTGTTTGATAAAAACATGTTTTTATCATTATATCTCGGTTCAGTTGTTTATTCAAAAGTTAAGTACAATAATCTAGAGGTTTCGGAACATTTGGGTGTTATGGCGATAAATAAATTTCCACTTCAGAGAAGTAATATACTGAAGGTCACCACTTTTAGTTCATCGTGTTTCATAAATAACAAGAGATAATAATATATCTGATTCGTCTAACCACCTAATATTGCATTTCTTGAGTAATCGACCTTTTTTGCAATACAGTAGAATACTCTTTATTTGTCACGTAAGTTTCAAAAGTTACGTAGTTCAAAACATCTATATTAATTAAAATTTACGATTTTTTCCTAATGTGTTTTATATATCTCAATATTTAATATATATATTTTACTGATATTTCATATATATCAAGAAAATCTTAAATTTCCTCTGTTCATTAAACATTTAAGAGACAAATAAAATTGTATACATTGCAACTAATAAGATAAACCACGTTGTTGACCTTAGCTTATGCAGAAGCAACTAAATAATCACTTTAAAAACAAATTTACTACTACATCATAAATCTCAGCATATTTTTTTTTATTGTGTGCGTGCGTGCGTGCGTGCGTGTGTGTGAAATGAATATTAGATAAATAATAACATCAAATGTATCGTATATGAAAAGTAAAAATTAATCTCATTAAAAATGTTAAAGCATCTCCTACATTAATGAGAAAGTTTATTCGATGCAAACAGTTTCTCAATTTTAATACCTTATTGTGTAGTTAAATATTTCCAGTAGACGATTATGTTCGCCGCCGTAAATATGTTATGCTTTTATGGGAATCAATTTCCCCTTAACTATTAAGTTTTTAGCAACGTTTAACTTTTCTTAAATTAAAATATTTAATCACGCACACTGTGCGGCTTTAGGCAATCGATTTACAAATATAATACAATAGCGTTACATTTTTTCAGTTGATTTAAATACAAATTTTACAGCAAATTGAATACATTCAATTAATTATTTTGCGTGTTAACGTTCTACTAAGTTGTTTTATTGTGTACTTTGTATCACAGTACACAACACATATGTCAACACCCAGAGTATCAATACACCCAACACCCAATCAACACCCAACAACCCAATCAACACCCAATTAAACTAAGAAAATGTACGCATGTCGCTTACCGATCGTGAATTTTTGTGTAAGCAAATACTTAATTTGTTTAACGAGCACGTTTTAGGAGGGTTTTTTTGTACCTCCAAAGTAGGGAATCTATCTTTCCGAAATGCATGTTTTGTCGCGAACAACATCTGAGATGAACCGCGACTTTCAGTTTGTGTCAACATGATTAAAAGCTAGCTAAAATACGATATTACATTTCAATGCGAAATGTATAAATAACTAATTGGCTTCTGAAAGTCTATGCGAGATGAACCGCGACTTTTAGTTTGTATCAACATGATTAAAAGCTCAGCTAAAATACGATATTACATTTCAATGCGAAATGTATAAATAACTAATTGGCTTCTGAAAGTCTATGCGAGATGAACCGCGACTTTCAGTTTGTGTCAACATGATTAAAAGCTCAGCTAAAATACGATATTACATTTCAATGCGAAATGTATAAATAACTAATTGGCTTCTGAAAGTCTATGCGAGATGAACCGCGACTTTTAGTTTGTATCAACATGATTAAAAGCTCAGCTAAAATACGATATTACATTTCAATGCGAAATGTATAAATAACTAATTGGCTTCTGAAAGTCTATGCGAGATGAACCGCGACTTTTAGTTTGTATCAACATGATTAAAAGCTCAGCTAAAATACGATATTACATTTCAATGCGAAATGTATAAATAACTAATTGGCTTCTGAAAGTCTATGCGAGATGAACCGCGACTTTTAGTTTGTATCAACATGATTAAAAGCTCAGCTAAAATACGATATTACATTTCAATGCGAAATGTATAAATAACTAATTGGCTTCTGAAAGTCTATGCGAGATGAACCGCGACTTTTAGTTTGTATCAACATGATTAAAAGCTCAGCTAAAATACGATATTACATTTCAATGCGAAATGTATAAATAACTAATTGGCTTCTGAAAGTCTATGCGAGATGAACCGCGACTTTCAGTTTGTGTCAACGATATTAACTATTTTCCGACTTCTCCAGGGTTTTCAGAATTACTAGGTATGGTGCCACCTCTGTTAGTTGTTTATGTCCACATTGAAATTATATTTAGTTTGACCGATATTAGATATAATTTTATTTATATGCAAAAGTTACAAATTACCAAAGGAACGCCGATGTATGTGAAAAACGCTTATAACGTTTAGCGCCCCATTTGTCTTCAGGATGTTAATCTCAAATAAACTAAAGCCAAAGAATTGCTATGATTTGCCAAACATCCGACATTACTCCTGGCGGGCCAATTGAGGACTCCCGGTGGTGTTTGATAACGAGAGGGTTCAGAAGTATCTGTTGGCCAAAAACGAGTAATGTTATGCCAATCTGGAATTGCTGTTACACCGGTACTTTCTCAACCGCCGAAACCAGATCAGAAATAAAGGAGGCGTCCTCCCATTAAATATAAGACTATCGTAGCAGATAGCATTACCTATTCAACGGCGATGATCCATGTGTCGTGAGTGTTCTGTTTACTATCATACCACACTAATCGTAAACATGTTTTGATGTTTACGAACAATGTGATGTTTTCCCAGCCACCGACACTGTCACACTGTTGACACTACGGTGTGAAGAACTCTCTAGGCTACACGGGCTACACATGCAACACAATAGCTCTCGACAAATGATGGCTTGACCAAAATAACTGAACTTGAAGCGTTGCACTAATACACGGCTATTTATTTAGATATTCATTCGGTTAGTATCAAATTTAATTACAAAAGGTAGTTTTCGCAGCGGCAATAAAGCTAATTCCACTATTTGTTTGGTTAAGATATTCTTCTTCTATCTATATTCATGCATTTGTAGTGAAATATCCTGTGGATACCAGGAGGCTGAAATTAATTTATTCCCTATTAGTACTAAAATACGGTATCTTACTGTGTTGTGCCTTCGCTCACGACATTTCTCTTTTCTTATAGACGAATTGCTACGCTCTTACCTCACTGATCGGTGATGGCAACCCAGGGTTACAGAATTTATCAATCCAGGTGGCATGGTTTTATAGTTAGTTATTAACGAGAGTCAAACGATTTTGAGTACTATATGGACACATCAACAGGGATTCCAGTAATACATTTTAAAACATAAAACATTTTATATGTTTTGGAATTTGATTTTTATAATTTTGTTTAAGTCCTATGTTATAACTTTTAAAATTATTTTTTTCTTGAATGGGATTCCCACTTGAATCTAGTTTTACATAACAAATCACTTATTACAAAATTAACGCTGGGACTGTTGCTATATCATTGTGCATCAAGACTAGGGGTACTAGGGGTAATAGGATTGTTAGTGAATTTCCTTTGGAAAGTGAATTATTAGCATGACCCGCACGGTGAAACTTAAGCCCGGGACCACCATAGAAGTTCCTAACGTGACCCCCTGAACACGTTTTGGGGGGTCGTTTAAACACATATATATGTGTGTTTGCACTCTAGCGGTCGCATTGTTTGTCCGATTTACTTCAGATTTGGTAGGAACATTCCTTTTTGTAATCAGTTGGACAAGTTCGTTGGGCAAAACAATCGGAAAACTCTAAACCCCTTTTTGGGGGATTAATCTTTAAAATTTTGAGTTTTCGGGCCCAAAAAGGGTCATAAAAGCCCCAGACGTGAAATAAATCCATGTATAAAGATGGGAATTAGTGAGGCAAAACTTTTAAGCCCTCTCCCGTCATTCTAGCATAACTATTTACCAAGTTATAGAAGAAAATGTGTATTGACCAGTAGGGGGCATTGGAGCGTTCAGAACCAGCATAGGCGCGGTGTGGACGCGTGGACGCGAGGACGCCCCCCCCCCGGTGACGTCAGCCCCCCCCGTGACGTCAGCCCCCCCCCGTGACGTCAGCCCCCCCCCGGTGACGTCAGCCCCCCCCCGTGACGTCAGCCCCCCCCCCCCGGCCGCCAGCAGCACTTTTCGTGATGACCTTGAACATGAGGAAAAAACTTTCGAAAATTAATAACTAGCCTATTTATCCACCGATTCCCACGGGACTTTTTCCAGAGTGTAGGCCTATCCCCAAAGAAGCGAATGACGTAAGAACCCCATAGATCCACCATTAAACAAGGCCGCTATTAATTTATAACCGCGTTTTCCTTATGGGATCTCAGCTGTTTATTGACTGATTTTGACGAAACCTCACCACATGTCAGGCCGTGACCTAAGAAAACCATCGCTTAAAGAAAATTGAAAATCCACTGTTAAACGGGCCCGCTATTAATTTTTAAACGTGTTTTCCTTATAGGATCTCGGCTGTTTACCGACCGATGTTGATGAAACTTTACCACATGTTGGGCAGCGGCTTAAGTAAACCATCGCTTAAAGAATATTGAAAATCCACTGTTAAACGGGCCCGCTATTAATTTTCAAACGTGTTTTCCTTATGGGATCTCATCTGCTTGCCGACCGAATTTGATGTGACTTCGTTACACGTTGTATGCCGGCTTGACTAAACCAACCTGCAAGCGGCTCCGCGATGTCACGTGTCGAGGCGCGTGCTAGGGCCTACGTGACTGTCCCAGCCTGTTTACTCATTAGCGGCCTTCCAGACCCCTCATCACTCCCACATTCCTCCGTTCTAGAAGGTTCCGACAAGTGTGTTGCATGAGGCCTCCTGACTGGAGTGCTCCCCGTTAGCGAAAGACCACCTCTCACGTTTCTGGAAGCTTCTAGAAGGTTCGCTGAAGCGTGCAACCTGGGTATAAAACCGAGGCAGAGCCGCGCGCGCGACCTCAGTGTTGTTCGAGACGTCATCATGAACGGAAGTGGAGTCAGCGCAGCCGAAGTGGACCAAACGATCCGCTCCTTCCTAGAGGAGCTGAACGCAATGAACGATGAGAACGCCAACGCACCGCCAGTTCAGCAGGGATGTGCGTCAAAGAAGAAAAAGCTCGATGGGTGGACTGTAAAGAGGAAGGAAGTGCCTATCGATTCCCCGACACTGTGCTGGTCCGCTGGCGGATATCAGTATACTGTGAAGAACCCTGCCAACAGCGGTAATGTACTGTTGAAGATGAATGTGTTCAAAGGAGGTCGCCCCACGTTCAGTTGCGGCTTGTACTTGGACGAGGAGCGAAACGATGAAATCTGCATATGTCTAGAGGACCTGCTATCCAGATTGCAAAACCTATGGTTGGCAAATAGCGAGACGGGAGAGACAAGATACGACGGGATCACTAGGACCGCTACTCCTCTACCCACCTGGCGAAAGACCGATTGCATCATCTCAGGGAAAACCAAGAGGAGCGCACACTCCAAGCGCGCTACTCAGTAAACGAGAGAGCGTGGAAAATTCCACTAAGCAGTTAATAACCGAGATGCTTCTAGAACAATCCACTTGTTTACGCAGTAAAGCTTTCCATTACGTCAGCCTTCCTGGAATTGAGCGTGGAAACTTCCACTAAGCAGTTGATAACCGAGACGCTTCTAGAACAATCCACTTGTTTACGCAGTAAAGCTTTCCATTACATCACCCTTCCTGGAATTGAGCGAGTAACTATGTCATCATGTTGTTGATACGCGTGAGTCGGCACGTAGACACCGCCAATAAAAGGCGACTCGGTGGCGAGAGCCGGTCATTCTGCATCCAGCCGCTGCGCCATGCTCAACACGGACCAGAAGATGGACCTCAGGACAGCTCTCAATAGCTGCAAGGCCGCGGGTTACACTCGCATCGCGGATCTGCGGGACAACGCGGTGTACCCGATCCGCTCATTCGAGCGGGTGGACACACCGTACGGCGAGGCGGTGATGGCCACCTTGGAGGGTCTCGTCGGCGACGACCCGATCCGGATCTACATGCCTCGACGGTTCCTTGCAGTCCTGGACGACAACGCCATCTCCCAGTACAACGTTGGCGTGGGGCCGAGGACGAGCCTTGTAAAGAGAAGCGGCCCTCCTGGCAGCAAACTTCCTTTCCTGGAATTTGTATAAAATAAACGGTATTTCCTATTCCTTTATTTTCCTTCCAAAATTGAAAAAATAAAATCAAATAAAAAAGAGCAAGAAAAGAACCTTTAGTTACAAGAGCCGAGGTGGCGGTGCACGGCGGTCAGTAGACGCCATGGACTTGAGGTGGAAACACCCGTTCACCGCCATCGTGGCCGGGCCTTCGGGCAGCGGTAAGTCGCACTTCGTGGCTCGCTTCATAGAGCACGCCGACCGCATGTGCGATACGCGGTTCGCCCGCATCACTTGGCACTATGGCAGCGGTGGCGGCAAGAGCCGTGCGGACTCTGCCGTGCGATACGTAGCCGGCCTGCCGGACCTGGACGACTACGACGGTAGCGAGCCCGCCCTGGTTATCGTCGATGACATGATGCGCGAGGCTGGTCCCGGCGTGGCGGACCTGTTCACCAAGGGCTCGCACCACCGCAACATGAGCGTGTTCTTCATCACGCAAAACCTGTTTCACCAGGGCAGGGGCCAGCGCGACATATCGCTGAACGCCCACTACATAGTGTGCTTCAAGAATCCCAGGGATCGCGCTCAGATCAAACACCTCGCCCGTCAAGTATACCCGGAGAACCCAAAATTCGTGGAGGAGGCTTACGCGGACGCCACGCGTGATCCACACGCCTACCTGCTCATAGACTTGAAACAGTCCACGCCAGAAGAGATGCGCGTACGTTCAACCATTTTCCCAGACGACCCGGTGAACTACGTGTACCTGCCCAAGAAGAAGTGATAAATAGGCCGAGCGCGCGCCAGCGTCAGTCATCATGTCACACCGCGTGAAGAAGGACGCGGCGCTGCTGAGGGCCCTAATACACGCTACGCCCAAAGAACGCAAGGCCCTGTTAAAAGCGTGCGACAAGAGTCGCATCAAGTCGTTGTGCGAGTGCGCGTATAACGTGCTACGCGGAAACGTACCGCTTTCCCCCTGCCTCAAACGCAAATTGAGCAAACACAAACAGGCGCTCAGACGGCTGGTGAAACGCGGCGAGGGTTGGACCAAGAAGCGACACTACCTCGTCCAACGGGGCGGAGGGATCCTCCTACCTCTGCTGTTGAACGCTGTTCTGCCCGTTCTAGCGCAGAAGCTAATCGGACATGGAGTACGCTAGGAAAATGGTGGTTGTACCGCAGGAGCTCATCGAGAGATTGCGAGAAGGACCGGGACCAGGGCCGGGACCAGGACCAAGAGGAGGAGCAGGTAGCGCCAATAAGCCAGCCAGCCTGGACGCTGAGATGCATCGCATATTGAGCGACAAGCGGCTGGACGATACGGAGAAATGGAAACAATATCAGCAGGTGTTACAGCGGTTCCTGCACTTTTCCGCGGCTAAACGTCAACCCATAGGTCTGTCAATCATCGAGGGTGAGCAGAGGGAGGAGGAGGAAGCGGCGGGAAGTCCGAGTCAGATGAAGCGCGAGTCTAGCGCCTCGGCGGAGGAGGACATTGTGGAATCGTTCTCAAAAATCTACAGGTCGGTGGCGCGCAACTTGTTGCGATTCATGACCCGGCAAGGCAGCCCCATCGCCTGGGACGCCAGTGGGGCGGTGTACGTGGACAAGGTGAAGATCCCCGATTCCAATATAGTGGACATCGCGCACAGCATAGTGAGAGCGCGAAGGGCGGACCGATTGCCTACCGGCTGGCATCAAGTGATGGCCGCCTTGAAGGACATGAACGTGCCCAGAGAATACGTGGGCAATCCCACGGCGTTGCGTTACTTAGGCGTGGGACTGGACTCGGCATCGAGCCCCTGGGGAGACACGACGGCCTCGTCGACACCCCTCTCGCCGAGGTTGACACCGATACTGGACCGCCTGAGACCGCGACCTCCAGCGGCCCGAAGAAGGATAATAACCGAGGAACCCGACCGGGAATCGTCATTGGACAACTGGGAGCCGTTCACACCGTAATGGAGAAGCTGTACTACGACCCGAGCCAGCCCGGTTCCCTCGGCGGGGTGGCCGCCCTGGCCAGAGCCGCGCGCCTACCGAAACGTCGGGTAGCCGACTGGCTGCGCGCCCAGGACACCTACACGCTGCACAAGCCTGCGCGCAAGCGGTTTCCCCGCAACCGCTACGCCGTGTTCGGGCCCCGGGAGCTGTGGCAGGCGGACCTGAACGACATGCGCGGCCTGAGCCGGTACAACGACGGAGTCAACTACCTGCTGACTGTGATAGACGTATTCAGTAAGCGGCTGTTCGCGGTACCACTGAAGAGGAAAAGCGGGCCTGAGGTGGCTGCAGCGTTCGAGAGGATATTCGCTGAGGCGACTCCTCGCTGCCTACAGACCGACAAGGGGACGGAGTTCACCGGGGCCGCGACCAAGCGAGTGTTCAAGAGTCACGGTGTCAACTACTTCACCACGCAGAACCCCGACGTGAAGGCGGCGGTGGTGGAGCGAGTCAACCGCACGCTCAAGACCCGCATGTGGCGCTACCTGACCTACAAGAACACGTATCGCTACGTGGACGTGTTGGACAGGCTTGTGGACGCCTACAACCGCAGCCCGCACAGGAGCCTGGGTGACCTACGACCCGTGGACGCGGACAGCGGCGATGGTCAAACGGTGTACAAGGTGTGGCGTCACATGTATGGAAAGGCGATCCGGCGACACAAGCCCAGGTTCGAGCCGGGCGACACGGTGCGCATAGCCAAGGAGAAGGGCACGTTCGCCAAAGGTTACGAGACCAATTGGAGTAAGGAGCTGTTCGTGGTGGACCACGTATACGGGTCGCATCATCTGCCATTGTACGTGTTGCGCGACCTGAACGGGACGCCGCTGGAAGGGCGCTTCTACGAGCACGAGATGCAAAAGGTGACGATCGCCCCGGATCGCCTGTATCAAATAGATAAAATACTGGACACTAAAGGGCGAGGCTCCAGTAAGCGCTACCTAGTCAAGTGGGCCGGTTACGGAGAGGACTTCAATTCGTGGGTACCCGCAGCGGACGTGCAACAGCTGCGATGCCGAGGCACGACCAGTTTTACCTGACGTTGCCCAGTAACAGTTCAATGAATTACTATCCCAACAACATGGTGACAAACTACACGACCCATCTACCCTCGACCGTTGATCTGTCAGACGGCGAGTGGGAGGTCGCTCTGGCGGAGGCGCACTACCCCTTCTCTTTTCTGACCGTCGGTGAGGGAACCTACATCAAACTAGTGCTGGGAATGAGGGACTCGAAAGGCGGGTTGGCCGTGGTGGACAAGTTGTTAATCAAAGTGGAGCCGGGCAATTACAGTAGTACCGAGGAACTCGTGCACGCAATCAACAACCACCCTCAAATGAAGAGTAACCTGTGCGCCTTCTCGTATGACGAGAGGTCCTCCAGGGTGGAATTGATGTCGACGTCTTCAGCCGTTCAGAGCCTCAAACTGAGCCCCAGTTTGGCGCTACAGTTTGGCTACGAGGTGGATACGGATATCGTCAAGCGTCACAGGTCCGTGAGGCCGGCTAACCTCTTCGCCGGTCTGCCATCACACATGTACGTGTATTGCGACCTGGTGGAACCCCAACTGGTGGGCGACGCTGTGGCGCCACTACTGAAGATCCTCAACATCGACATCAGGAATTACACGTACGGTGCCAACACGACAGTGTATATAATAGACCCGCACTACGTGCCGGTGATTAAAACCTCATTCGAGAGCGTGGAAATCGATTTAAGGGACAACCAAGGGCGACACTTGCCATTCCACTTCGGGACTACGTGCATGAAGCTTCATTTCAGGAAAGAGAGGCAGCGGCAATGAATCCGAGCGATCCCTATCTGGCGTATTACCGCCACCAGCAGGCGGGCCATGGCGTATCCTCCGTATTCAGAGGAGCCGCTTTCCAACGCGGACACGGCATCGGCAGTTTCCTAGGCGGGCTGATGCGTACAGTGGTCCCTTTGATCAGATCCGGCGCATCGGCGCTGGGCAAGGAGGCGCTGAGGTCCGGTGTGGGCTTCTTGGGCGACGTGGCGGCGGGCACAGCCGACCCCCGAGTCGCGGCCAACACCCGGCTCAGACAGTTTACCGGGTCGCTGAAACGTAAGGCCGATGAAAAACTGGATCGCGTGCTGAGCGGTGGTGGTGCCTATAAGAAGAGGCGTGTACAGCAGGTTACTCCTCAGTCTCTGGCGAAACTCCTCGGAGCGAGGAAGAAGAGCGCTGCGCCCAAGAGGAAGCCCGCAAAACGTGTCGCTAAGAAGAGGAGAAGCAAGAAGAGCGAGAGTACCGTGAAGGACATTTTTGGATAATGGCGTTTCTACATCAGAAGTCGTGCGAGTGTGTCAAGACCGAGTTGGACCTGTTCTCGCTACCGCCCACGCAGACCAGTATAGAGAGCGGTAAATGGGTGCAGTACAAGCCCATCTCCTCCCTGACAGACGACTCGCCCGTGGAGTTCATAGTTCCGGGTCACGGGGACGAGTACACGGATCTGTCACAGACGCTACTGCATGTGAAGGCTACCATTAGAACGGCTAACGGAGGCGCTGTAACGGGTGATCAAGCGATAAAAGAGGTGGGTCCGATTAACAACTAACTGCACTCGCTGTTCAGTCAAGTGGACCTGTACCTGAACAACAAACTGGTGTCTCCTCAGAACAACACGTACGCCTATCGCGCCTACCTGGAGAACCTGTTGTCCTATGGCGGTGATGCCAAGACATCGCACCTCACCGCGGAGTTGTTCTACGAGGACTATGCCGGGTACATGGACAATACTGAGGAGGATAATGCCGGGCTCAAGAACCGGAGGGAGTTTGTCAAGGGCAGCCGGTACGCGGACATGGTCGGACATCTGCACGTCGACCTGTGCAACCAGGAGAAGTTCATGTTAAACGGCGTGGAGATGCGCTTTCGCCTGATCAGGTCAAAGAACTCATTCTCCATCATGTCCAAAACCGTGACAGACTACAAAGTGGACATCGCCGAAGTCAACCTGTTCATGCGCCGCTGTAAGATCAACCCGAGCGTGCTGTTGGCTCACAGCAGGACGCTGGAGTCGGGCACAGCCAAATATCCCATTACGCGCGTGGAAGTCAAATCCTTCACGCTACCCTCCGGTATCAGCAGCAAGACTCTGGACAGTGTGTTTCTGGGACAACTGCCGAAACGCGTTATAGTTGGCCTGGTCAGCAATCAGGCGTTCAACGGGGACTACAAGAAGAACCCGTTCAACTTCACCCACAGCCACGTGAACTTCTTCGCGCTGTACATAGACGGTGAGCAAGTGCCATGTAAGCCGCTTCAACCGGATTACACGTTCGGTCAGGAGTTGTGCGTGCTCGCCTACCACACGCTGTACACCGGCACCGGCATCAATTTCTCAGACTGCGGTAACGAAGTCAGTCGCAACGAATACCCCTACGGATACTGCCTGATGGCGTTTGATCTGACACCCGATATGGCGGCCTCTCAATCCAGCCACTGGAACCTGGTGCGCAACGGTAACCTGCGCATAGAGATTGGGTTCTCCGAAGCCTTGGCGGAGGCGTTCAACTGCATAGTGTACGCCGAGTTGGACAACGTCGTGGAGGTGGACCGTCATCGCAACGTCACAGTCGACTTTGGCGGGTAAACGAGTTGCCGCGCGCTCAAGGTCACCGCGCGCGCGGACCGTTAGGTTTTGGCGGGTAAACGAGTTGCCGCGCGCTCAAGGTCACCGTGCGCGGACCGTTAGGTGATGGCGGCGCGCGCACCCAAGGTTAACCCGCTAGGCGCGCTCCCGCCAGCGCTCAGTCGAGTTCAGTCAGCCGTACGGGATGGACGTGCCGCCACCGATCTACAACGAGCCGCCGCCAGCGCGCTGTCATCACGGAAGCGTGGTGATGAATATGCAGTGTTTTAAAGACAGTGATAATGACTTTCTACTGAAAGAGGTTTGCGTGGTGGACGTGACTACCGGCACGCTGCTCCTACATCACATCGCCCGCCCGCCCTTCAGTAAGGACCTCCTGACTTCCGAGAAACAGCGCGAGAGCGTCTGGGTCACTCGCCACTGCCACGGCTTGGAGTGGGACCAGGGGGACATCGCGTACGTCGCCCTGCTGGACAAGCTGCGCTCCTGCCTCATCCACCGCCCCCTGGTCTACGTCAAAGGATCGCAGAAGAGGGACTTTGTACAACGCCACCTCATAACCGAGCCCGCCGCCACCACCGCTCAGGACATGGAGGATCTGGGCTGTGGGTCGCTCAACGGTGCGCCCACCTACCGGACCCTGCGCTGTCGCCACCATAAGAGCTCCCACAACCGTTGCGCCCTTCATAACTGCATAGTATTGCGGGACTGGCTCGTGGCTAACGACACACTGGACTCGTCCACCTCGAGCTGCCTGTGCTGCTTCCGCCCACGATGAATACCGTCCAGATCAGAGAATGCCTGGCGAGGATCCCCGGACTGAGGAACGTCGCGGTCTACGCCTCTGACCAACTACCGGACGTGCCAGTCAAGCCTCTCACCGCCATCATATCCAACACAGTGGCGCACACCGAGGGAGGCGAACACTGAGTGGCGTTTTACTGCTCGGAAGAGGACAGACTCGAGTACCTGGACAGCTACGGGAGGCCGCCATACCAGGCCGACTTTCAAATGTTCCTGAGGCGCAATCCTCATCACCGCCACTATGTCTACAACAGGTATCGGCTCCAGGGCTACGATACTTCTGTTTGCGGCTACTACTGCCTCACTTACCTGTACTGCCGGGCTGTTCTCCGCACGTCACTCAGCGACTACGTCCAGCTCTTCGACCCTGCCGCTCCCGCCGCCAACGACGCTCTGGTCCGCAGGCTCTTCCACTCCATATTCGCTTAAAACTAGTTTGTAAGGTTTTTTGTAATATGTGTCTGTAACCTTATTACTGTACAATACATGCCTCATAATGATAAAGCTTGTGTTTTCATTTCTCCTTTCTCCTTACTAAATTTAAAAAATTAGCAAAACTGAGGCAGCGGGGCTGGACCTCAGGTTTAAATACCGGCGGCGCGTGTCACTGGCTGAGCCCCCGCCAAGCGGCAGTGAAGGCCGCCAAAGAGGGCGCGTTACGAGGCCCCTCGGACATCAGCAAGCCGCTGAGCAATTCAAGGGTGCAACCTCGAGCGTCAGCAGACCGCTAAGTAATTCCTTCCTGGGCAACTCCTTCAGGGCCATCCCCCGACACGCGCCGCCAACCGCTCCCGGTTGGCGGGGGCTTTTTAAGCTGCACGGCTCGGGCCAAACGGCCCATAACGCCTTTCACTTTAGTTTTTCTGAGCCTACCGGCTTTTGAGTGAGCAAAGGGGAGGAAATAAACAACTCGGGTTAATGCTGTACATAAAGCTATTATATTTTCTTACAAATACTATTTACAAATTTTTCTTAAAATTAATATTAAAACTAAACTGGGAATTCCTCTTCCTCGTCTTCATCCTGGGGCTGCCCCTCCTCCTCCTCACCATCCACCTCCATCCGTCGATCTCCTCTCCTGGCTGGTAGCGGTGGGACGTCCTTGTGTCCCCACGGCAGAGTGTGGATGCCGTCGGGGAGGACACACCGCTTGTCGTCAGTCGGGCTGAGGCTCAGCTTGTCCACTTCCACGGTGTAGACCCGGTGTAAGTGGGACTGGAAGCGGACGTTGGTGGTGCGCTTTTGGACCCCCTCAAACAGGCACTCTCTGTAGTCGTCGGGGGTGAGGACGTTCTTGACAACGCCCTTCGCCACCCCCTTGGCCCGCTTGAGAGCCTTGCTGCCGCCTGTCGCTGCGTCCTCGATGTCCATAAAGTACAGCTTGGACCGCAGGCCGAGGTACTCGAATAAGGACAGACCGTTACACTCGTCCTTAAACTTTCCAATGACCTTGGCGTTGACGGGGCTGTAGCAGGGGTGGGACCTCGGATAGCCGCTGGTGTCGAAGTCGTCCAGGTGTTCCTTCATCTCGGCGTAGACGTCCTGGGACACGATGTCAAAGACGTAGCTGTCCGTGTCCATGTAGTCCACGGTGAGGCGGTCACCGTAGCGCTCCTTCATCTTGCGCAGGAACTCGTACATGAGCCACTTGCTCAGCTCCAGGACTGTCATGCCTACGTAGACGGGCTTGTCCAACACGATGTTGACCTTGGACAGATGCACCAGGGCCACGTCCTCCGTGTAGTACGTCCGGTCCAGGAAGTTGGATCTGGCGACGTACTTGGAAAACCTCTCCGGGGTGCACACCAGCTTCACGTTGAGGCGCTTCCGTACGTTCTCGATGGTTTTGCCGAAGACCGCGTTATTCATGAGCTTGAAGAAGTCCTGTTCGAACTTGGTCTTGGCCCTCTTCCGCAGCTCCGTGTTCATCAGGATGTACGGTTCCAACCACCGCGACTGGCGAAAGGAGATCGCCCGATGCACCGCGACCAGCTCCAATCCGTTTTGCAGCGCCTGCTGCAAGACCCTGTAGTGACAGATGTAGTGCGTCTTGTCGTCCAGGGTCGTCAACAGTTTGGGGAACTTCCCTATCGGCGGACGCTTCGTCTCGCAGCAGTAGGGAAGGTCCTTGTGCAGGTCGTGTAGGCGCGCGGGGTAGTGGAGGTCCACCTCCAAGATGTAGCCTCGATCAGCCTCTGCGTCCAGCGCCGCAATGTCCAACGCCTGTATTTCTTCACGGCTGAGCCACTCGAAGTCTCCGGTCGGCAGACACTGGGACATGGCCCAGCCGTATAGGTTGTTGGCGTCCAGGTACAGGAGGAAGCGCGTGGGCTCGTCCGGGTGGTAGTCCGGGCACCTGTCGTGGTTGGCCTTGGCGTAACGGGTGATGGACTGAGAGATGCCTCCCCGGATCCCCTGCTCCACGAACAGGTACATGTCAAAGTCCTGCAGCGTGTCCAACTCCACACCGCAGGTCTTGAGCATTACATCCCAGGCGTAGGACGGCAGGGTGTAGTAGTGGGCGGGGTCCAGCCCGTACTCTGCCAACGAGGTGTCGCGGAACTGCTCAAAGACATCGGTGAGTAGGGCGATGTCGCATCGCAGGTACTTATCCGCGTAGTCCTTGAGGTGTCGACACTCGAAGGCTCGCCACACGTTGAGGGCGTGCTCGTACTCCTCGTCCTTGATGTCCTCCAGGGTCATGGAGTTCCTGAACGTCTCCTTGGGCGGCAACTCCCTGGTCCTGTACAGCATGTCGTAGGACGTAACGAAGTCGTAGGGGAACACGCCCTTCCTACGCACCAGGTCGAACAGCCAGTCGTCGGGGAAGCGCTTCCTCGTCTCACGCATCCTGTCCGTGGGAAGTCCCGCAGCCAGGTTGGCCAGGCTCATGGACAGGAACCTGTAGGTGTCTAGGAAGCACACCGCGAAACTGCTCTGACGTTGGTTGTCCCCAGGCTGGCCAAAGTGGAATCGCTTGGTAAAAGCGATGTACCGCTCCTCCGTGTGGGCCAACACGTCCACATCACCGGGGTCGATGGCCAGCTCGCGCACTACGAAGTGGGCGTCGTAGTTGGACAGGTTGTGGAAGTAGCAGTTGATGTGTCGCTGCTCCCGGTACCTGAGGTTGCACGAGCGGTGGGCGGCTCCTCGGAACTCGTAGGGTGGGGCGTGATTGTGGTCCCGCACCTTAACGTCCTGGTCCGTGAACTCCTTCCCGCAGAGGTAGCAGTGAGTCGCTGCCAGGTACTCGTCCATCTCCTGACGGGTCAGAGAAGGGTGCAGAGCTCTCATGCTGAATAGGAACTCCCACAGCGCCAGCACGTCCATCTTCAACCTTTCCATGAAGACCTTGGACGCGTCAGCCCCGAAGTAGACGCGGGGCTCAAACTCCTCCAAGCCGAGCGAGTCCACGATCTGGTAGGCAAAGGCGTACGGGACGTGCAGTTGCAGGGGCCTCGTGCCGGGCGGCGCTTCCGCAGGGTCAGCGGCGACGGGCTGTAGAGCACACTCAAAGTCGGCGTAGACGCAAAAGCGCTCGCGCCGAGTGTACTCGGGGTGGGTGAAGCGGATTTGCTGCTTCTTCGGCAAGTCCAAGCGGAGGGGGGCCTTGGCGGTGCAGTATCGCATATGCTCCTCCAGACGCTCGGCACCGGACAGCTGCAGCTTGTTGGGCCGGTTGTCGAAGTAAGCGAAGCATCGCTTACACACGTGAATAGCGCCGTTGCGGGACGTCAGCTGGGGTCGCACAAGCCTACTCATGTTTGCGATGTAGGCGTAGTGACTGTCCCCGCCGGTGGTCACGTACAGCAGGTCCCGATGATCCTCCAACTCCCGCTTGCAGATCTTCAGCGGGAACACGCGGTCCTGGAACTTTGGCGATCCGTCAGGGCGTCTCCCCACCATGGCGCGCTCGATCCCGTACACATTGACGCTGATGGGGTTCCTCCTCTCAAAGACCTTAATGTCCTTCACGGCTACGGGGAAGCGTAGGCCGACCCAGTCGTAGCGTGCCATGACGTCCGGTGTGTACGATGCGGGCCTCTCCGGGTGTTGCGCGACGAACTTGGCTAGGATGGCGTACGCGAAGCACATGTCATCGACGTTTTGCACGTTGATAACGGCATGCGTGTCGCAGATGGTCCTGGGAAGCAGGATGAACCGGGCTCCGCGTTCTCCCAACGGGGTGTAGAGGTTGACGCGGATCTCCAGGTCCCGTATCCGGAGATAGCTCCACCCGCTGCCCACTAGCAGGCACTGCTCCTTCTCTTCCTCCAGCTTGTGGAAGGACGCTGACAGGAAGTCCTCCAAGTTGGACGCGGCGGTGAGAGGCACGTTCTTCGTCTTGAAGGCCCGCAGACAGGTGGCTCCGTGAACGTTGGAGAATTCGCACTCCAGGAACATGTTGACCTTGATGTTTGGGTGTCGGGTCCTGACGTCAGCCAGCAGTTCCAGGACGCTGTCGAACAGCAGCACCAGTGCGTCCTCCACGGACAAGAAGTCCTCCATGGGCCGGGACAGACCGAAGGTCAGGAGGCGTCCGCGGAACCCTCGTTGGATGGTGCTGAACGCGGGCAGTCCGCCACCCACCATCCCGTCGGGTGCCGTGCTCGATCCAGGTTGGGGCTCGCGGCTGGGTCGAGGCTCACGGCTGGGTCCGGGCTGGGGCTCGTGGCTGGGTCCGGGCTGGGGCTCGTGGTTGGGTCCAGGCTGGGGCTCGTGGCTGGGTCGAGGCTGGGGCTCGTGGCTGGGTCGAGGCTCGCGGCCGGGCCGGGGCTCGGGTGACAGGACGGGTAGGTGTGGCATCTCGTCCACAACGAGGTTCCTCACGATGGGGCAGTTGTGGGCCTCGTGCTGGTCCCGGTTGTAGCGCCGGGTGAAGCCTCGGTCGCAGTAGGCGCACGCGAACCTCATGCCGCGGTGGACGCTCTCCATGTGCCGCTGGAGGTACGCGGCCCTGCGGAAAAGGGCGCCGCACTCGGGACAGCGGACCCCGTTGGCGTGCACCAGCTGCACGTGGCGCCGGAGCAGGTCCTCGCGGTCGAATCGCCGCCCGCACGCGTCGCACTCGGGCCGTGGGTCTCTGACAGGTGGCGTTGCGGAGGAGGAGGTCGAAGTTGACGGGATCGCACCGTGGACCGCTTCCATGTGGTGGTGAAGATCCTCGGGGCTCGCCAGGGCGACGGAGCACAACGGGCATGGATGGTCTGTGAACAGGAAAAACAAGTTCTATTAGTTACCTCAATATACATGAAGGTGAGGAACTGGAAACCTCTTCCTCATCTCATTCACCAGTTTGAACCTAGTATATACAAGGGTGAGGAATTGCACAGAGGCCTAGTGACCTCTTCCTCATCTCAATCGCCAGTTTGAGCCCAGTAATACAAGGTGAGGAACTGAACAGAGGCTGACAGCCCCTTGTTTACTACTTAAATCTGTTTACTCGGCTAAAGCCGTTTACTCTCTCGAAAACAAGTCATTAGTACTGGTTTCTTGTTTAATGTAAAAACCGTGCCTAGCGCTTGATCGTGAGGAACTGCATAGAGGACTGGCGACCTCTTCCTCATCTCAATCGCCAGTTTGAGCTCAGTAATACAAGGGTGAGGAATTGCATAGAGGCCTGACGACCTCTTCCTCATCTCGAACGCCAGTTTGAGCCCAGTAATACAAGGGTGAGGAACTGAACAGAGGCTGGCAGCCCCTTGTTTACTACTTGAATCTGTTTACTCAGCTAAAGCCGTTTACTCTCTCTCGAAAACAAGTCATTAGTACTGACGGTTTCTTGTTTAATGTAAAAACCGTACCTGGCGCTTGGTCGTGAGGAGTGGGAGGATGAACTGCTGTGAGGTGGCGTCGCAGGCTGTCGCTTCGCCCGAAGCGTCTCCCGCAGACGTTGCAGTCGAAATGGCGGTCCCTGTGAGCAGCTGCCATGTGACGAGCCAGGTTTCCAGCGAAGACGCGACCGCAGACCTCACACATACGAGGAACAGCCATCTGCAACATCGGGTATCTATACTCTCCACCCACCACAAAGGCTTGGAAAGCAAAAACCTAATTTTATTTCCCTCAAAAAATTTTAGAAGAGTGGAAATGAATCTATTTTTAAATTTTTAAAGTTTGACTCATTAATTTTAATCGTTATAAAACATAACTGTTCTAAGGTCATTACAAATCCACTCGTCTCCATCTGAAAAGAAACAACGACAAGGCTCAGTGTACTGGGATATGTAAAAGTTTAAATATTAATGTTAGATAATTATTTCGCTCAAACATTTAACGAATCGTTTTCCCTAAATTATAATGCGAATTATTCAACTTCTATTAATGGGCCAGACCTCTCTTTACACATTATGACTTCAAAATTGCTGAACGATCATACCTTAAATGAGAATCTTATTATAAAGGGAAATGTACTAGTCTTCCACACTACAACTTATAAGAGCTACATATACTTACGTTTAAAAAATCTCGGAATATGGTTCAGTAAAGACTAGCACAGCACTGAAGTAGAACATCTACATACACTGAGCTCCAAACACAAACTGAATGAAGGAAGCAATGACAATCACTGAAGTAACATAGCTACGTACCGTACAGTAAGCGGTGAAAGTAGTAAACAATTCTCGGAACCGCTAATGAGTATCAGGCTGGGAGAGTCACGTAGGCCCTAGCACGCGCTTCGACACATGACATGCTCATACATAGCACTCCAGTCAGGAGGAGGCCTCATGCGACGCACTTGCCGGAACCTTCTAGAACGGAGGGGTCCTGAAGGCCGCTAATGAGTAAACAGGCTGGGACAGTCACGTAGGCCCTAGCACGCGCCTCGACACGTGACATCGCGGAGCCGCTTGCAGGTTGGTTTAGTCAAGCCGGCATACAACGTGTAACGAAGTCACATCAAATTCGGTCGGCAAGCAGATGAGATCCCATAAGGAAAACACGTTTGAAAATTAATAGCGGGCCCGTTTAACAGTGGATTTTCAATATTCTTTAAGCGATGGTTTACTTAAGCCGCTGCCCAACATGTGGTAAAGTTTCATCAACATCGGTCGGTAAACAGCCGAGATCCTATAAGGAAAACACGTTTAAAAATTAATAGCGGGCCCGTTTAACAGTGGATTTTCAATTTTCTTTAAGCGATGGTTTTCTTAGGTCACGGCCTGACATGTGGTGAGGTTTCGTCAAAATCAGTCAATAAACAGCTGAGATCCCATAAGGAAAACGCGGTTATAAATTAATAGCGGCCTTGTTTAATGGTGGATCTATGGGGTTCTTACGTCATTCGCTTCTTTGGGGATAGGCCTACACTCTGGAAAAAGTCCCGTGGGAATCGGTGGATAAATAGGCTAATTATTAATTTTCGAAAGTTTTTTCCTCATGTTCAAGGTCATCACGAAAAGTGCTGCTGGCGGCCGGGGGGGGGGGCTGACGTCACGGGGGGGGCTGACGTCACCGGGGGGGGGCTGACGTCACGGGGGGGGCTGACGTCACGGGGGGGGGCTGACGTCACGGGGGGGGGCGTCCTCGCGTCCACGCGTCCACACCGCGCCTATGCTGGTTCTGAACGCTCCAATGCCCCCTACTTTGACCAAACACAGTAAGTTGTCTTATGGGGGTTTTACATTAGAAAAGCCTGTTATTCATTTGTTGGTGTACTTTCATCATCCCCATCAACCTCACGCCTACTTTAAAGCCTGACTGGACCTTTTCCTAACCTTATAATGCGCAAAATTGTATTCCCAGCATTGCAGGTAAATGAAACTAGGAGCGTCAGAACAGCCAAAAAATCAGTGTTTTCAGATTTCAATAAAAGTTGGAATAAATGTATGTTTTACACATATTTTGAGTTTTAAAGGTTTTTTATGTGGAAATTCACTTCCCTCACGTCAGCGTGCTGCGTGCGAACTCGTTTTCTTACGATTAACCCGTTATTTCAACTGTCCGGCAGTGTACCGTGGAAGTAAAATGGCAACTGATACACTGAATTAGTCCGTCGCTTACGTTTGATATAGTTGAAGATATTTTTAATCGCCGCATGTAGTTTGGCTTACGTAAGCACTGCTCAATGCTGACTGATTGCTGACGTGCCTAAAAATGCTGACAAAAGTCAGGCCGCCGCGGCCATTGACGCATAAGAGACTGTTTTTGTTGTTCCATCAGTGTCTGTCTGACGACTGATACAGGGAAAGAAAACTAAATATCGGAAATAATCACTTTGTTAGTATCCTCTTATTAAAAAAAATTGAAAATATGTTGAAATTATGAACTTCTTTGATACAGATTTGCTATGTTGAGTTTGTTAATCATACAACTGTACAGCTAGTTTGATTTAACCAAATTATTTAACTTGCAACTAAACTGAAAATCTCTTTCTATCATACTATAATAATAAGCTCTTGAGAAAAAAAACGAATTACCTAGGTGAGTAGTGTGGGTTTGTAGGTTTTGCGCCGGAAGTGACGTCACATCCGGTGAGTGACCGGATGCGCTGATTGAATAAATACGTCATCTGAGGCTGAGCCAGTGACGTAGGCGGTTTTGTGACGAAATGAGTAAAAGTTCAAAGTTCAAGGTCACGGTGAAGTTTTTTAAAAAAAATCTACCTCGCACTCGTAAAATCCGATTGTGATTCGATAGTTTTAATTCGATAAAATATCGAATGAAAACAATCGAATGAAGCAATCGAATGAAACGAGTGCGAGGTAGTACTAATACAAATATTATTTTATTTTATTAACAATAATTCATATTACAAATATTACTTTATTTTATTTACAATAATTCATGTTTACAATAGTTCCCCGTTGTTGGTTGTCATCGATGTTGTTGATCCGGACGAGTTGCGGCCATCACTTTGCTTTCTAAAGAAAGACGGTAGATACTTCGTTCCCTGCGCAGAGTCCATGTTGTTTTTTGATGCGTAAAGTTCCAAAGATAAATCGTAACCGGACGCAATAAGAAGTCTTAACTCTTCACTAAACACCTCGAGGTCTTGGTAAGTCGCAAGATGAATAGAGTCATAATGAATACACCTAATTTTAATGGACATTTTAATATAATGTTTTACGTTTGTGAAGAGCACTCGATGTTCACCAGTCGAGAGCCGGAGGTGTACTGACTATTCGCTAGCTAGCGTTCTGGTATGAAACGAAATGGTGGGAGTAAAAGTGTGGTGGGGCGGAGAAGATGGCGGACAGCAGATGGCAGGCGGCAGGTGGTGCGAGGCAGATGGTTGCTACTACATTCGCCGCCACAGTAATGCAATCCTTCGGCGTAATTCTTGTATTTTATCTTGTCGGTTCATTTGATACGTTTTACATCTACATATGCAATAGCTGAAACACTTGCACTTACGACAAGCTTTCCCGTCAACTTGATCGCCTGGTATTTTAAAACATTGTAACTCGCAACAATATGTCTTCAAATTGTTATCGAAAAATAAATTGTTCATAGGTGGCACCGACATGTTAGCTGCAGCGTGTGTTAGACAAGACTGAGACTAACTTCACTGCTCACTCTCTTTTATACCTCTTCATAAGTTAACCCTGAATGAAAGTTCAAGGTCATCCATTTGAAATTTAAAAAAAAAGCAACACAGCAGTATATAAAATAATATACTGCTGTGTTGCTGTTTTATTTCTTTTTTTTATATTTTCTTTATTAAACAAACATCTTACAATACAATAAGCTTAAGTCTAATATTGATGACTAGAAATACAAACAAAAAAATACAAACAGAGACATTATGTACAAGGATGCGTGAGGTGCAGAGTGAGTTCCGTAGAGTTGTTGCCGCTTACACCGTGTGATACCAAATACAACGTCCCCGGTTGAATATCTCGCAAATCTTCATTTTGTAGCAGTTGAACAAATCGTTTTGGAAGAAATACTTGAAACTTCGGCTCATCTCCTGGAGTGAAAGGTCCTTCGCTCAATGAAACTAGAATTGCTTCTCCATGTGTGGTTTCCACTTTCTTGATGTTATGAATAATGTAGTGTTTTTGTTCTTTTAATTCTGAACACTTTTTAGTTAGCAGAAGGTCGGATTTTGAATAAGTGTTGAATTGATCAACCAGTGTTTGTAGAAACTGTTGTGATGCCATCTTCGTCAGTGGTGGTTGCGATGTCTTCTGTGATGTTGCCTCTTCGGAGTCTCGAATAATACTCGTGCCGGAGCGGTGTTGGCTCCTCGTATTTATAGGCCCCGCTACCCCCACCACATTCCGGTTCTTCGCTACCCCCACCACATTTCTGCGTTTGTTCCAAGTAAGCAGCCAAACGATATGCGTTGTGCAATGCGCAGTTTGATTGTCCGTGTTTAGGATCTTTTGCAGCAACACAAATATTACCGAGATTAATGTTAAAGTCCTTACCGATAGTTATATCGAAAACATCACCGTGCGTGTACTTTTTTATCCAGTTCTTTTTTTCTAATCCTCTTGTGTATATATGTGAATATTGTTTGCAAAAGTTAAACATAATACTGTGCAGATTACTGTAGCTTATAAACCCTTCATACCAATGTATGTGATGAAAGTAGTTTGTTATCCATTTGTTTGTACTTTTTGCTTTGGCGTTAAGGTTGTTAAAAGAAAAAGGAGCTTCAAACGTGAATGGGTAAACTACAAATGTAAGCAAGTCTAAAATTACTAATTCCTTGATAATAAACCTATCATCATTATTTCGAAATGCTTGAAATTCTATTACACAAGGCTTTACACTCACTTCTTCATCCCCTCCGCTCATCATGACACCTAACGATCAACTAAACTGTTTTCCACACCACGGTAGGTTAAATACCAGGCCGTACAGTTGCAGGCGCGTTGGTGTATATTTAACGTGGGCACCGTCCCCAATAGGCCTACCCCACGTGTGTTCTTCTTTACTAAGTCAAACTTTAGTCTTTTTTAACTTCTTCTTCTTGTGTTTCGTTTTCTTCTTCTTCTTGTTTCTTCGTTTCTTCTTCCTGTGTTGTTTCTTCTGTAGCTTCTGTAGCGATTTCTACAAGTGGTTCAAAATCCTTTAACTTTCTCCACATGCAAACTTCATGAGGTATTCTATTAAAAATAGATGTATCCACAGGTCCGTACACGATGGTGCTATCAGGTTGTTTTTCTAAGGTATCGACCAAATATTCTTTAATAATAGCGTTTGCAAATACCAACTGTCTCATGTACCTTGTAATAGGTTCCGTTGCGTAGTTTAAAACGTAGAATTCTTCACGTGATAGTAGAATCTTATTTTCATGTTGAGTCAAGTCTCTAATTCGCACTTGTAGTTGTCCGCGATGTTTAACAATATCAATTTCATTGTCACAATCCAAAAGTCGAATATGTGTTTTCCTTCCACACAAACTGTTAGTTAAATAACATTCTATTAAATGCACATGTTTCAAAAATGACTCCCAAGCATTTTGCGAAAATAAAACCTTTTTTGTTCCGTGGTGTAGTATTACTGTAGGGGAATAATCCAATGATTTCATCAATCCAACTGATACACTTTTACTGATGCATGCTGAGATGGGGTAAAAGATTCGCAAAAAAACTTCAGTTAAAATGTGAGGAGGAATATTTTCTTCAACTTTCTTCTTCCTTTTTGGTACTACCTTTGATGGGTCTGCATTACTTTCCTCCTCTCTATCTCTTTTACCAAACTTTAAAAATGCAGTTATTTCCTTGATAATTTCTGCTTCGCTGGTATTATCACGTTCCAATAACGGTGCTATTTCTGCATCACCTTGTACAACAGATGGAGAACTCATTTTGTAGAAGATGTTGCCCATGCGACGATAGACGATCAACTGAAGACCTGCATTGTTGCTCCGCTATTTATAGGTTAGCGACAGTGGCGGTGCCGGTGGTGGTACAACGTTTTACAATACCGTCTTTACGATACCAGTCAACGGTGTGTATGTAACAATTTTATCGTGCAAAATTAAACAATACGCAGATGTATTTGCAGGTACGTTTTCTTGAAATTCCATTTCTATCTTTATATCAACACTAGACGATTTTACAGATTCGTTTTGTTTGGAGCAATCAATTACAACAATCGGAGCTTTCGATTCAAACTGTACGGGAGATAGTAGAGGTGTGTTTGTTTTGCCGTAATATGAATTTTGGAACCTAGCGTACATATCGTATAAAACACTGTACCTTTTTTTATCAAAAGAGATATTAAAGTTGTCGTAGGGAAATAATTGTGAATTCAGGAACACTTTACAGTTTGTTAATTTACAATGGTCAAATTCACCAGCATTTTCAGTTAATATACTTTTTTTCTTTGTTTGTAATCCAAAGATTACATATCTCGCTTTTTCCAAATGAGTAGAAGTTTTTACAGTCCATGTATGCCGTTGTGTTGAAGGTAAAACGGGGTATTCATGAAACTCCCAGCTTCTGAATGGCATTACAATGTCTCGATCTGATTTTAACTTTCTTAATAATGTAATCCTGTGTTCATCATTTAGTCGCACATGTGGTACTCTCCAAACAATCTTGTCTAATGTTAGTTTCCAGTCTAAATTGGCTTCAGTTGTTCCAGCAGATGCTTTAATAATATCATTATCGTTTGATGACCTTAATAAAACTAGTTCTTGTTTTACATTTATTATTATTCTTCTGTAATCTTCAGCAAATCCTAAAAGTAATCTTAAAGGTACGTAAAAATCAAAGTTTCCCGAAGCGTCAGGAGTAATTATACTTTTGTCTGGTGCAACCCATCCTGCAACAGCTAACAGATTCTTCTCATTTGGTGTTAAAGACGCTAATCCTTTTAATGTACTGGAAATTCCAACCTTTTTTGTTGAATCGACTGTAACTCCTGAAATTTCATATCTAATCTCGTCAAACAAAAATGCCATAGGATTATTTATGAACGGAACAGTGGTTCCAACAGTACCGTCAGCTTTTGTTACTTTTCCTTCAATATATAAATAACTTTCGCATGGAAGAGTATAAATGTCTTGTTGTTGTATAGGAATCCTAATTTCATCGTTATTGTTTAATTTGGACGAAGCGTAAGGGTTGTGCGTGTGATATTCCTTTTCCCATAAGGTCTCGTCGAATGTTGGGCCCTGCGCTATATCCAGTATATCCATTGTTAATGACCTTTAATCCAATTTCTTCTAGAAAACGAATGTTGTCACTTGTTAATCCTTCTACAGCTGATGAGCTACTGACCTCTTTGCTGGTTGGCTCTCTCTTTTTAAATGATAACCCCATTATCTAAGCGGATGATTTTATATGTATTCTTACAGTAATAGCTTCTCCTCGAAAGTCAATAAGGTTTCCGTCTTGATCCACTATGTTCAGCACGATGTCTGAAATGAAACTGGTGTTTAACGGTAGGTACACAAGGTTTTGAGGCTTTTCTACTATCTTGAAACCCGGTGCGACTGATGGGTAGAATGTGTGTAATATATGCCGATTTTCTCCATCTCTGTAGGATCCTTGTATAATGTTACATGTAATGTCTATGCTGTTTACTTTGATGATCGTCACAGTTCTATTCCCAGAATGAGTTGTATTAGGTTCTAATACCTTTGTTTCCTTAGAAAACCCCAATAAACTACCAATTGAACGTTCTTGGCCAAAATCAATATAATACTTAGAAGTAATTTCGGCTTTCATTGTATTGTTATTGCCTTTTATCGTTATATTTTCTTTTCCCATATGTTTTTGTATAACTTCATTTATATTATCAATTTCATAAGCTCCTGTTGGTAAACTGAATTCTTCCAAAGCTGAATATTTTCCTTTATTATCTTTTGTCTTGTAATAATGTATTTTGTTATTAATTCCTTCACTAACGTTTGGAATAGAGTTATATGTTGTTAAATCCAATAATGCGGCTTCCCATAGTCTTCCTTTTTGCAAACGTAGCGCTGGAAACAGAATACTGCGCAAAGTACATGAGTTACCGGTTAATGACACTGTATACGAAGACATCTTAAAGTTGACTAACACTTTTAGCTAAAAAGTCTAAACATAAATGACCGCAAATGGATGTATCATCAGGTTGTTTTCTTGTATAATTGTAAAAAACATTTTCTGCCGCACGAAAGTATTGTTGAAGTTCTTTCGGTGGTGGAAGGTTTCCAAAACTGTCGAAATAATAAATCGTTTCACCAAGTTTCTTGTAACACACCCAATGAGTGCCTAATCCTTCACTATTATCCAAATTTACTATACCAGTCTCATTTTTCCACATTTTAACCGGTAATTCATCTTTCATAAATACTCCTCTAAAAAATGGGATTTTCAAACAAGAAGCATATGTAATCAGTTCTTCATTGGTTAATTCTTTGTTTTTAATTATTAATTGCTCTTTCTTATTTAATACACACGATACGGTCTTAGGTATAGTCCTCCTCCCTTTTTTATCATTGACCATATTGTTGGTTTCTTTTTACCACTAGTAGATCGACGTTTTCTTCTGATATTACCTCCTTGTTTCTTAGCGGGTCTTTTCCCACGCCTTCTTCTCTTTCCTCCTCCAAACGTAGTTTTTGCTTTCATTGCTGCTGTTACTGCTAAAGACGCTGCTTTTTCACCAATACTCGCGTCACTAGATTTTACTCTTTGCCAAGCTTTCTCAGAAAGTGCTCTATCTGCTATTGATCTATTTTTTGTATCACCAAATTTGGAATACGCTATATCGTGCTGTTTACAAGCCTGATCAAGCTTATTTATTCCAGGATCTCCTCTAGCAAGCCGTTTCTCTAATTTGGTTCCAGGACCACAATATTGATATCCTCCAGGTAAATGTAATTCCACAGGTAATAAATCAATCGCCTTGTTAACTATAGCTCCAACCGGTTTACTTAATAGAGAAAATGCTGTTGATGCTATTCCCCTTCCTCTCTGTAATCTCTCTCGATTATGACTGATGCGTTTAGCCCTCGGCATGACTATTTATAGCCAAACTTACAATCAGTAGGTGCACTCTATAAATGTTTTACAATGAATGTAATATTAGTCTTGGCTTCTTGTATTATATATACTGTTTAAAATCCATTTATTATATAGAAATGGATTAATTAATTAAATGTAGACATAATAAATAAAAGTAGTAAAAATAGAAATAAGGTGTAATTGAAGATGTTTCAAATGTTTCTCCGCTGGTGATGGTATCGTTGTTTTCGGTAAAATGAATAAAATCTAAATAGTTGTCATGTTCCCTTAGAAACTTGCCACTTAATCGTTGGTAATTAAATAACACATTCCAGTCTAGTTTATCTTTAAAATTGTCAATGTAATTTTCAGAGAGATTTTGATATTTACTTATTACTTCCCAACAGTTATTAAAATTTGATGTCATCTCTACAAGGAAGTTTTCTGAAAACTGTTGTCTTTGTAAAATATGAATCCAGTTAACTCTGTGAAAATAAATTCTTAACATAGTCATTGTGAAGAGGTAGTGTATGGAAAGTTGTTCCCAATCCATATATCTATCAAACCGTTGAACAAAACCATCTGTCAGCACTCCTTGGGGAAATCTCGGCTCTTGAGATATTAAACTCCACGCAGTAATATTGGATTCCATCATCCTCTCTGTATCATCTCTCGAATATAACTGATGCTTTATCCCTTATCATGGGTATTTAAATTCTTTTTTCTCTTATATAATCTTCATCGTTTTCTGTTGGTTCATTAATCACATTCACTTTATCCCCCTTTCCTAATGTCTTGACTTTAGAAGGCTCAGGCGGTTTATCTAATTGATTAGGTTTTTCTGGATTGTGTATCTTTTTCCAGTCTAAATAATTGTGGCTGTCAACATCTGAAGCTACAGCTCTTCCTGAAGCCCGATGGATATAATTAAATAAAGCTGCACCAAACCTTTCCATATGTTTTTCATATTCTGTAGTCCATTTCTTGTGTACTATATCAAATATTTTCTTATTTACAGCGTCTCCATCCTGCTCACAATCACCTACATTTGACAATTTTAATTTTTTTACATCATAGATTGTATCAGTTTCATTCTTTTTGTAAATCGTTAACAATTTTAAAGTCGCTAAATTTACTGCTTCACCATCATAAATGGGATGTTTTATATTGATTAACCTTTTACCGGAAAATCCCCAATGGTCTTCGTGTACAATCGGGGTTCTTTTATCCATGTATTGTACCGTAACCGCATCAGAAGACAAAAGCGGATCACCAACATTTTGAATTACTTTTCCTTCAAAATTATAATTACCATCAGGTGTTAACGGAAACCCAGCTCTTTTTTCACTATATCCAGATTTTACTCCAAACTCGGAATACCGTCCAAACTTGTCCACACTCATGATGTAACTGAATCGCTATCGTTTAGGTTCTTACTATATATATATATATATATATATATATATATATATATATATATATACGTCTACTGAACAATTATTTCTCGTTTTCGCAGTTCATCAACCAAAGCTACCCATTCGTTTTCTAAACCAGTGTGCCCGGCTTCCATAGCTTCATGTAATAACCTCATTCGATCAACTAACTTATTTATATCGTTGTAATATATTATATTGGTTTTATACAAATTTTTTAATAATCCCCTTCCAGATGTAGTAGGATCAGTTGTTTTTCTTTTTTTATGCAAAACATTTAATTCAGCAGAAGATAAAGCTCTTCTTTTAATTGGAGCTTTATTTGATTTCGAGGGGAAAAGACTAGATATAATGTTTGTGTATTTTATTGACCTGTTTCTATGAATAGGTAGGTCTTTGGAATATTTTTTTCTATGTGCATTTGTATACTCTAGTATATTTTTAAACAATTGTAAATCCTTTTTAGTATATTTACCAGGATTATTTTTAAAGATGAGTTCAAACAAACCTGTTGTACCTTTATATTTCTTATCACCAATAACTATATCATCATTTTCGTTTATATCTAACTTTCTATCTCCAATCATTAATCCTTTATCCTCTATTCTAGCTCCATATGTATGATAATTTCGATTAGCATGTGTGCCATGTAACATTTTTAATGTATATTTTCTTCCAAGTGTTCCTTTAAACATAATATCTGTGCCTAATTTGCTTAAGTTGGATGGGTTGATATCCTCTTCTTCTGCTCTTGTATCTTCCGCACTTGTATCTTCTGTACTTGTATCTCCTGCAATGTTCTTTTCCCTTAAATCTCCTATATCTCCGCTTTCTTCATACTCGTCGCTTTCTTCAGATGTTTGTAACTGGTCAGAACTTTCATCATTCTGAAATTCTTCTTCATATTTGGAAATTGGTAGCATTTTGTCTCCTTCGAAGCGAATTGAAGGTTTTTCCATATTTTGTGCTAATCGCTTTAAAGGTTCAGTAACAGGTTTGAATGTTGTTTCTAAAAATTGCTCTCTTTCATTTATACCTGATTTTAAAGCTCGGTTTTTTTGTCTAATAGAATCACTAAGTGATTTTATTTCCTTTAATAGCTTTTCCTGGTTAACCATCTTCACACCTTGACGACTTGTACAGTAATACCGCTAATCAGTGTATTAAAACGAATTTATCAAAACCTATTCTATAACGACCATCTTTTATAGCTTGATCTTTCATAATAACCAAAAATCCATAATTTTCCGCCCATGCTTTTCCGCAAAGCTCTTTAAACTTTTCAAATGGCATATCCGCATTCACATGATCGTTATATATATGTTTTAGGTTAGTATCATCTTGTTTGAATACAATTAGAATATTTGCATTATCTCTGATAAGTTGTTTTGGGATTTTGCTATAAGTTTGTCCTATATATATGCTGTCGATGTTATTATGTCTTCCCATGGCAAAGTAGTTTCTAATAGTATCCTGATTTTCACAAGATACATCGTCAAATATAAATACAGAATACGGTTTTGCTTCGTTTGGTTGCATAATGCTATCACTAGCGTTAAATTTGTAAAAATTAACATCAGACACATCAGATAGGATTTTATCCAGCAATTGATACTTTGGTTGATGTAGAGACTTTGAAAAAATATATAGGTTACTAAACCTTAATCCCTGCGGATTAGTGATCAAATTAAAGACAACATTGGTCTTTCCACAGTTTGAGGGGCCACTTACTATACATCGAACAGTGTTTGGAAGTAAACTACCGTGTTTACCATTGTTGATTTTAACGTTATCCACAGTTAAATCATCTATGTTATTAATATTGAATCGATCTTTATGGTGAATAATCTCCATCCTGCTCAAAGGTTAACGATGAAATGAGTTGCTTGCATTAAACCAAGTCCTTTATAGGTATCCATGAATCCTCAGTTTTGTTAAACCCTAACCACCGCACTTTAACTGCGTCCTTTTTCCTTTGTAACACTTTTTCAACAAGATATACATCACCTACTGTTGACTTTAACATTTCATGTCCATAAAAAGCACCTTGTAACAAATCTCCTTTGTTATCTTTTAAGATATACGTTTCAGGTACAGTCGGTTGCACTTTATACACTGTAAAAACTTCATTCGTCCAATTGGGAAGGTATTTCTTGGTAAACACTCCCTTATATTTACTAATCCGTACTTTATCACTTACATTAAATTTTCTTGGCTGCATTTTTTCTACTTTAGGCTTTGTATTTTTCTTTATGCGTTTTAATACATCTTTTGCATTTCTTCTATTTACTTTGTTAGGTTTCATACCGATAGTTCTAGAAACCTGTTGTTATAATCATTTATTAATTGTGGTAAAACATCATACCATACGTAAGAACCTCTTTTTGAAAATTGTTTATACAGTGCTCCTTTTAAGGTTCTATTGAATCTTTCTACAATAGCTGCTTTTTTCTCTGAATTTGTAGAATAATGATTTATTTTATATTTATTCATTAACTGTGCAAAGTTTGTATTAAAGTATTCTGTTCCATCATCAGTTTGTAAATGTTTAATTTTGTTTTTATCTCTTTTTATGGCTATTTCCATGGCTTCTGTTACGCTTTTACCAGTCTTGTCCTTTAGAGGCAAAGCGTCTGCAACTTTTGTAAAACAATTAATAATTGTGAGTATATATTTAAATCCTTTGTTTATTCTGCTATGCGGTCGCATTTCAATTAAATCCGCTTGATATAGATCATTTATCCCTTTTATAACAGTATTTCTTCTTGGAAACTTTATTCTTGCAGGTTTGTGTAGTTCATTAATAATCTTCTCCTTCAGGTCTGACATGATGGTTTCACGAAGGCAGCTGATATGGTATTAAATATTCTTTTGTATAAATCTGCTTATATATATACATATAGTTCAAGGTCATTCAAAACTTGTGTAAAAAAAGGGGAAACACAGCTTAACATTGCTGTGTTTCCCCTTTTTTTTACGGAAAGGAAAAGGATAGAGGATCTAGGACGATGAAAGGGTTATTAGTCAATAGGGTTGAGGGAATAGTGACCGAATGGTAAAGTGTGGATGTTGTCTGGAAGGGTTTGTCTTTTGTCGTCATTACAGGATAGCGCCTTTTTAACTTCAGTCACGCTGTACAGCTGATGGTTAAAACTTCTGATGGTGTTGAATTTAGCTGTAATGATGTTATCCTCAAATAAGCATTGCTTGTAGTGTTCAAAATGCACTTTCTTCTTTAAATATAAACTCTTTACACCTTTAGCTTTCTTAATATAGCTATTCTTCTTTTCTTCTTCTTCTTCTTTTTCATTATAGAGTTTCAAAGAATATAGTTTAGACATCAGTGCAACAATCTCTTCAAGTAGAACACCATTAGCCTCATCCTTGAATTTGCCTAGTACTTTTTTGTGTCTGTCATTGTCGTAGTTTGGATGATCTTTTGGATAATCGGAGAAATCAAAGTCGTTCTTGTAAATAAATGTACGTAAATCTTTATACATGTCCAATGTTACTATGCGATATATAAAAGCGTCAGTGTCCATATATGTAATAGATATATTTTCTCTTCCGTAGAACGCCACCATTTTGTTGTAGTGAAAATCGTACATGTGTGTTTTTGAGATGTCCAAGATTGACATGCCTATATACAAAGGACGATCCATCTTCACACTCGTCTTCTTCATGGACACTGCTACAAGTTTTTCATTAATAATTATCGATGTTCCAAAATTTGGCTGCTGTACTAGTTTCTGTAATTTTTTTGCGTCGGTAACAAGTTTAACATTTTTATGTCTTCTTTTGTTTTCCAATGTTTTTCCAAATATCGCATTATTCATTAATTTAAAGAAATCTTTTTGAAAGTCTGATGTAGCTGCTGCTCTTCTGATGGTATTTGAATCAATGTAGGGTTTCAACCAGCATGATTGAGAAAATTCCAAAACTCTATTAATTTTTGTTAAACGTAGTCCTAATTCGATAGCTTGTTGAACCACCCAAAAGTGAGCCACGTAGCGTTGTTTATTATTTAATGTCATCATTAATTTGGGGTGTTTTCCAATTGGTGAAATTTCTGTTTTAGCAAGAAGTGGTAGGTCATAATGAAGATCATGTAAATTTTCTGGGTATTCAAAATCGCAGTCCAAAATATATCCAGTGTCACCATGTTTCGGAATTTGTAAAATATCTCCAATAGAGTCGGGATTAATCCATTTAAAGTTATCAAAAGGAAGTGGGTTTGACATTGCCCATCCGTACAGGTTATTTGCATCGAAATATCCTAAATAGGTTGACGGTTTCGTTTCATCGTAATCGGGAAGGTATTTGTTGTTGGCTTTGACATGTCTGGTAACACTTTGGGTCAATCCGCCTCTTACTCCAGCTTCAACCATTAAAACCATGTCAATGTCTGTTAAAAGTTGGAGCTTGCATTTTGTTTCTTTTAACATGGCTTGCCAAGCTAATCCTGGTGAAGTATACGAATGTAGAGGGTCTAAACCGTATGCAGCAAAACAGGTGTTTCGGAATTCTTCCATTACATCACAAAGAAGAGTTACATCTAATTTGACATAAAAGTCCGAGTAATCTCCTAAGGTCTTCATATCTAACTCGTTCCATACTCGACGTGCATGTTGATAGTCCTCAAGTGATATTTCCAAATCATTAAGTTTGTTTTTGAAGTGTTCTGGTGGAGGTAGTGATGTTTCATCAAATCTATGCAGTCCATCTATGTAATCATATGGGAATACTCCTTTTCGAAGAACCAAATCCATTTTACTGTTTGGTACAATTTTGCTTGTTTCGATCAAATCTTCTCTTCTTAAATTTTCTGATAATTTCATAAGGCTGAAAGGCATAAATCTATAGGAATCAATGAATCTAAGTTTTATATTACCGATCTTTTTAGAAAAGCTAATAAATTTTTCCATGGTTGTTGCCAAGACATCTATTGCTCCATTATCCCTCCCTAATTCCGGGATTATAAAGTGAGAGTCGTATCCACTAAGATTATGTAAAACAACGGGAATAAAATTTGGAAGTTTGTAGTTTAAGTTACAAGAGTTACAGGCTGCACCTCTGTAAGCTCCTGTAAGATGATCATGGTCTCGCACTTTAACATTATCCGGTGTAAAGGTGTTAGTACACAGATAACATGTTGTTGCTGAATCGTGTTGTTGAATTTCATCTTCATTCATAGGAATCATCGGTACCACATTTCTGTACATTTCTTCAACTTTCCCAGCTATGATATATAAGTCATCAACGAAGTGTCGAGCTGCTTCTTCACCACGATAAATTTTCGGCGTAGACGACAGTTCGTATTTACAAAGATGATCTTCAGAAAGCGTGGACTTTACTATTAAACAATAGCTGTTCGGTGTGTGCTGCTGGTATTTGCTCCTTCTTGTTACGTTCTCTTCTTGATGTTCGAGTGGAAGTAAAGACGCTTCAAAATCAGCGTATACAGCAACAGGTACACGGTATTGTTGTATTACTTTGTCGAATTTTATCTGCGCTCTGCTAGGATGCGGCAATTTAATTCTTACTTCATAGTTTCCACTACATAACCTTTGATGTTCTACTAACCATTCTGAACCTCCTCTTCTTAATTCTTTGTTTACATGACAAAACCATCTTTTACAAATTGTTTTCTTTTCTTCAAACTTTTTAATGTAGACATAGTGGGATATGTCCCCTTTAGTGATTAATAGCAAATCCGTATGATCTCTGCGCTCATTTGGTGTTATACGCAAGGGGTACACATTGTTTGACGAATCCAATCCAAATAGGTTGACAGAAGCTGAAGGATTTTGTTTTTCAAATTTTGAAACGTCTGTTATATCAACAGGGTAAGTCATCCCTTGAAAATTATATCTATGTTGTACTTCTTCATAATAGTGACTTGGTCTTTCCGGATGAATTGTTACATATTTGGCCAACATAGCATATTTAAAACACTCAGTATCTTGATTTTGTACGTTGACGCAGGATAAGGTATTTCTAATCTTTGTTGGTAGAGGGATGTAGCTACTTCCTCGAATTCCATAGCCGTGTTTGTGTACTCTTAAGTCTAGCCCTGTGATGCTTAACAAACTCCATCCAGAGCCTCTTCCTTCATGTTCTTGTATTTTTGTCATTAGCTCTTCAAAACATTCAGATACGATTGAATCAATATCTGACGAAAACATAATAGTTCGGTTTTTTGTTAAAAACCCTCTCGGTGAAGTTTCATTTTGAATGTTTGTAAATAAAGCATCTATTAATAGTCCAAATTTGATAAAATTTAATCTTTTTAATTCATTTTGCAAAGTGTTGCTTACCAATCCTTTTGCGTTATTTAAAAACTCTTTGAGTTGTAATTTTGCATTGTCAATTTTGAAGTGGGTTACTACATTACCCGGAAGTGCTCGGGCATGTAGTTCTACATTTACTGCTGTTGATGCTGAAGGACAGTGAAGTGTAGACAGAGCATGCGTAGAAGTCAATGCAGCTGATGATGTTGAAGGATGATGAAGTGTAGACAGAGCAGGCGTAGAAGTCGATGCAGATGATGATGTTGAAGGACGGTGAAGTGTAGACAGAGCAGAGGTAGAAGTCGATGTTGATGGTGCATATTGAATAACACTAGGTCTGGAATTTTGGTGTTGAGCTAACATTTGATCTATTTCTTTCAATTCTTCTTCTTCATATTCTTCATCTTGGTTTTTGTTATGTTTTAGTTCTTTATGAATCATTAAAATAAATTCATCCTTAAATGAAGACTTGCAAATATCGCAGCGATGCATAATGTAGGTGCGATCTCCACAAGGGTCAAGGCAATAATGAACAACACTGCAAATGACCCTCTATTTATACCCTAGCAAAAGTGGTGGGGGTACGTATTACGTTAAGTTTACTATTTTTTTTTTTTTTTTGCATTTTATATTTACTATTGTAGCTGGAGGCTACAAATTTCTGTATTTAGGTCAAGGCCATTGAACAAATTTGCCAAAACGGGGAATAGAGCAGTAAATGATTTCATATTAAACCACAAACTGATCTATTCCCCGCTCTGTATTTAACTAAGACAATTTTATCCAACAGGAACATTTGATAAATTTTAAACTCGGATGTGAAGTTGGATTGTACACATTGCATCTCGATCAACTAAAAATTTCATAAAACAATAGGGATCTTCAGTTGTAGATTCATCTTTAACATATTCAATAGTCAACATTGCCGAACGAAGATCTTGTGGAATTACGTCGACTTTTATGAGTCGCCTTTCGAGTTCAAACCGTTTTGTTATTGATGTAAGTTTTATCACATCATCGATATCGATGAGGGGAAAGCTGTAGCAAACGGAGTTTCCTGGTGGGTTCATCATGCCGATATGATAAATATACACTGTTGCATCGACATTAAATAGACGTTCCCCCACCATTAAATTTATAAGTTACCCCCACTTTTTCTAAACAAAAAAAAAGCAACAAAAAAAAATTGAAAGCTGGTAAATATTTTCTGTCTTGTAACTGGGTCAAGGTTATACAACGATATTACCAAAACGGGGAATAGAGCAGTAAGTAGTTCTCACTTTGACTACAAACTGATCTATTCCCCGCTCTGTATTTAAAGTTTGTCAGTTGACAAGAAAAAGACAACACTTAATCAGACTCATTTGATGAATCGGAATCAGTTGTATCAGAAGCATCGGAAAGAAATAGTCGTCGACGAATATGATATACCCCTCGTGCACTATCTAAAAATAACCCATCCAAACTACTACTACTAGTGGTTGGAGTTTCATCATGTATTTCTTCAGAACAGAGAAGATGCTGATAGATTCTATAGGTTTCAGATTCCCCGTCACTTAACGGTTCAATTTGTTCCATATATCCTGCTTCAAGATCATCACTGTCCATATCACTTAATAATTCAAAATCTTCCATTGCATCCATATCACTTAATAATTCAAAATCTTCCAATTCGTCTTCATTTTCATCCTCACTTTCAATCACAATATGTTTTATAATTCCTACGATTGATTTTGCAGAAGGAAATATATTATCCTTTGGTGACATAGCTGCTATATATTCTAGTGCTAACACAAGTAGCAGAATGAGATAAGCACTGATGAGAAATCTCTTTTTATATTCCCCGATTTAAGTGGTGGGGGTAACTAGTGATAAGAAATGGGTATTATTGTATCAAATATATGTAACAATGTTTATGAAACAAGGATGTTTAAGTCCTGTAAGTAGGTCAAGGTCGTTTTAACTTATTACCAGAACGGGGAATAGAGCAGTAAGCGATTCTCACTTTGACCGCAAACTGATCTATTCCCCGTTCTGTTTTCCCCCCGTTCAGTATTTCCAAAACATCTTTAGTGAATTACGAATGCTAGAAGGTCTTCAGGAAGATCTTGTTGAAGTGATGCACCTTCTAACAACGTTTCTAACGCATTAATGTATTTTATCGCCTGTATCAAAATGGCATGCCTTGAACTTTTTTTATCCATAAACGGTAATTTTGATTGTAATAACTTATATGTTTGATTTATTTTTTTAATCCTTCCTCTTTCTCTAGCATTCCTTCTTCTTGCCTCATCATTCTTTTCCTTGTTATTTGTTGTAGGCTGCATCGATGTTGTAGGCTGCGTCGATGTTGTAGGCTGCATCAACTCTGCTGGGCTATTCATAGCTGAATAACTATACTCTAAAGCTGTACGCCTTATATATGTTTACCCCCACTATTAAAGTCAAAGGATTTAGATGGTGGGGGGTGTAAGTGATAGGGAAAGGATATGTTATTTAACAATTACTATCCGCAAATTTTTTCCAAGTCTCGTCAGTGGGTCACGGTCACTTAAACATATTGCCAAAACGGGGAATAGAGCAGTAAGCGGTTTCACTTTGACCGCAAGAAATAAATACATTTTTTAATATCTTACCAAACAAAGATTTTCTAAGTCCCGAAGTGGGTCAAGGTCATCTGAACATGTTGCCAAAACGGGGAATAGAGCAGTAAGTGATTTTCACTTGGACCACAAACTGCTCTATTCCCCGCTCTGTATTAGGGAAGTGAATTTTGAAGAAAGGTCACAGTTATAGGCAATAAACCTGATAACAGAACCTTTTATTAATTTATCCAAACAAAAGGAAGTTACAGATAGTTTGCAGGGAGTATTTGCAAAAGTTTCTCGAGGGTAAGATGGGTAATGTCAACCGGTTTGCATGGCCGTATTGACAAAGGTCGGTTTTCGTGCCATACCTTTTTGTAAGGGGTTAGGAAAAGGATGAGAAACATACTGATCAGTTAAAGTTAATTTTACAAAGACCAACCAAGGTCGGTTTTACAAAGGTCAACAGCATCCTGAAACCCAGTCGGACGTTGGTCAGTAACGGGCGTCAGGCAACTGTGAACCAAAGTTTTGACCAAGGTTAGTTATAGCGTGTAAGAAAAGGACATACCAACCAAGGTCGGTTTTACAAAGGTCAACAACATCCTGAAACCCAGTCGGACGTTGGTCAGTAACGGGCGCCAGGCAACTGCGAACCAAAGTTTTGACCAAGATCAGTTTTAAAGCGTGAAAGAAAAGTACATATTTCATTAGTAAATAAAACACTTCAAAGACCAACACCACAAATAATTACAAACACCAACACTAACTACATTTTCTAGCAGCAAACTACAAGCTATAATCTAACAAACTAACATGCATAACATACTAATATGCTAAGGTAGAATCTTTAGTATACAGGGGTAACACCTATATACTAAAGATGCTATTACAGACAGCTAAGGCGAACAGCTAGCTAGGCTGTCAGCCTGAGACTGTGAGACCTCTGCGGTCAGCCCCCGCTTTTATAGCCGACGATCCGTGGTGGGAGGTAAAGGGAGGTGGGGGGGGGGTTACACTATTGTCGCGACGATATAAAGTGCACATTGATATATTCCAAGTTCGTTAACTGGGTCAAGGTCAAGTAAACTGTTTTGTAAAATAGCAAAGGATTTACCTTTGCTATTTTACTTTTTAAGAAACGCAAGATAGCTCTAAGATCAAACAAGGGTTATAGTTATCCGTTTTACACAACATTCATTGTACAATGATTTGATAAAATGGAAAATTTCCATGTTGGAAGGTGATTGCCATATCATCAAAACACAATACACATCATTTCTGTGTAACGGCCTAAGCTCCATCTCTACTTTTAAGTTAATCCCTCGATACTCAAAAGCAAGGATAGTGAGAAATGCTTCTGACAAAGCAAGCTCAGAAGGAACAAGCCAAGTGTTTACACCTACAGCTTCCATAGCGATATGATGATTTTTACCACGCTGTTGCAGTATATAAAACATTTCCCCCTCCAGTATAATATTTCTCCTTTTTTCCTTTTAAGTTTTATCTTTGACTTAGTGTAAAATATCTAAGTCCGTTATCTAGGTCAAGGTCGTTGTAACATTGTAAAAAAAGGTGTGGACAACCTATTTACACTCTGCAGCATATGCTACAAATTGTAAATAGGTTGTCCACACTTTTTTTTTAATTTGGAAAAAACTTTATTTAATTTGGAAAGAATGTTTTTTTTTTTTTTTTTTTTTACAATTTTCTCCACACAGTGGTTCCTGAATCGCCTCGGATTAGATAGTGCTTTTTCGTAGGGTTTTTGGGATGACGCATGCCTTTAGGTAATCTTAAAATGTAAAGACGGTCTCCACATTTTAACATGACCTTCAGGAATCCCATTATTTTTACAAAGACGTATTGTTTGTTTTTAGCTAGCCTATTAATCCGAGTCTTAGCTGGTTTCACTGTCGGATGTGGTGAAGAAGTAGAAGCGGTATTTTTTAAATGAAGATTGCACAGTTCTTCATTTAAAGTACACTGTTTTGCACAGCGTTCGCCTTTCTTTGCACCTTTTTTGAACACATAATTACATAGTTGTGCAGGACGTATGCACCTCCTATGCAATGACTTTAATTGATTGAATTTCTCTGAAGGAGATTGAATATTTGTGCAAATTACTGAAGGTCTGGTTGAACTAGTGGAAGGTGGAATTTCAATTGGGGGTCTTGTAAATATTTTAGAGCTTGAGGTGGAGCTTGATCTTGAGGTGGGTGATAAGGAGGAGCTCGAAGAAGACCTTGATCTCGAGGTAGATGATGAGGAGGAGGAGCTCGACGAAGGCCTTGATCTCGAGGTGGATGACGAGGAGGAGCTCGACGAAGACCTTGATCTTGAGGATGATGGTGAAGGAGAAGTTGAACGTGAGCGAGATGTTGAACGATCCATGATGGGTGGTGAAGTTGTCTTTTCAGGGATGATCAGGGCCATTAAAAGAGCCTGACGAAGAATTGAACCAGCAGCCGAAGTCGAGGGTGATGCAGAAGTCGAGGGTGATGCAGAAGTCGAGGGTGATGCAGAAGTCGGCAGTGATATCGGGTGTGACTCCATAGTTCTGAGTGTGAGCAAGCACAAGCAGCAGAATGATCTTACCAGTGATGGGAAGCCTCTTTTATACCCAATATAAGTGGAAGGGGGGGGATGGAGATAGGCTATGGTTTAAAATATTAATCTTTCTATATGTGACCAGACAAAAGTTTATAAGTCCTGTCAGTGGGTCAAGGTCATCTGAACTTGTTGCCAAAGCGGGGAATAGAGCACAAATTGGTGCTCTATTCCCCGCTCTGTATTAGGGGACAGGGAATTACAAGCAATGATTTTAATAACGAAAAATAAAGAAAAACCCAAAAAAGAAAAAATCACAACAGTTTCTCAGGCTAAGAAAGGTAATGTCAACCGGTTTACATGGCCGTATTGACAAGTCCGGTTTTCAGGGCCGAACCTATTTGTCAGGGGTTAGGAAAGGAGGAGAAACATGTTACTTTGAAACAAAAATAAAGACTTTACCCGCAAATATTTAAACAAATTGAACAGTTAAAGTTAAAGTTTATTTTTCAAAGATCAACCAAGGTCGGTTGTACAAAGGTCAACAGCAAACTGGAACCCAGTCGGACGTGGGTCAGTAACGGGCGCCAATCTACTGCGAACCCAAGTTTTGACCAAGGTAGAATTACAAGGACCGATTTTATATTTACAAGTTATTTTTCAAGGATCAAACCAAGGTCGGTTGTACAAAGGTCAACAGCACACTGGAACCCAGTCGGACGTGGGTCAGTAACGGGCGCCAATCTACTGCGAACCCAAGTTTCGACCAAGGTAGGATTACAAGGACCGATTTTATATTTACAAGTTAAACCCCACGGATAAAAATAGGGACACTTTACCCAGTTTGGATCAATATCCATAAGAAAAGGGAGCTGTAGGGAAGGTACATATTAGTAAATAAAACACTTCAAACACCAACACCAACACAAACATTAATTACAAACACTAACTACATTTACTAGCAAACTACAAGCGTTAATCTAACAATCTACCATGCATAACAAACTAACAAACACATGCAAGGGCGCGGATCTGTTAATTGCGCGTCGGGCCCAACGCACACTTAACAGACCTACGCTGCAGCAGAATGCAACCCAGTCGGACGTTGGTCAGTAAAGGGCGGCAAGCTACTGCGAAGAGACCGCGGACTGCTCCGCTTATAAAGGCGGCAGTCAGTGGTGGGAGGTGACTCCGCCCCGTGACGTCAGGGGGGGGGTGACCTTGAACATGACCCAAAAAAGGGGGGGGGACCTTGGGGGGGGGGACCTTGGACATGACCCAAAGGGGGGGGACCGGTTCTAGAACCTGTCTCAGCTTTCTAACCATATATGGATAGGGCAAGGTTTTACCTTGCGACTCGATTTACTCCTTCCGCCACCTCATTCCAGCTTCAACCATTGACTGGTACACTTCACAGCTCTCGCTCTCTCTCTCTTCTTACAAAATGACTTCGCCGATAACCAACGAGAAACTGAAAAGGATTAAGGAATCCTTGAAGAAGACAGCTCCAAAGACAAGCGGATTTAAACAACCTTCTTCCCTCAGAATGAGGCTAAAGAGGGATTTTAAAAACCACCCTCTTTACTACAAACAAGGTTCTTCTGGTTCGACTTCTTCATCAACAACGGAACGACACTCTGCCACACGGGATCATCTGGACGTGTTGCAGAAGATGAAGACCTTGACGGAAGACGAATTGGTATCTCCCATTGCAGTTACCAAAACAAAATTCAAACATTTGAGAAGAAACTTCCCGTACAGAGCGGTGCTGAAGAACGGAAGCACCTACTACTTAACTGCCGGTGAAGTTCTCTTTGAGGTGGAATTGCCACGATCAATTCCGGCACCACCAGAAGTGTCATACAAACAGACCTTGTCCTTGGTAAAAGAAGAGAGTAGAGTGAAGTGGACCGTAAAGTAAAATCCCTTACCATCCCACCCTCCCTCCACAAACGGTCCTTTTCAGGACCACCCTAAGCATTTCAAGTTAGGGACTTGGCCTGTACATAGGCAGGAGATTTTGTTAGTCTCCGGTTTGTGTACAGTCCACTTTGTGAAAATTTCTAAGTCCCAAGGTCCTTGAACTTGACCTTGACCTTGAACATGACCCATGTGGGGGGGGGTTACAAAGTTTGTGCAAAGTATGTCATGTGGGTACTCAAATTACGCGGATTGATCAGACGAACAAGTTGGCGCAAACAGAATTCAGATCCGACCAAGGGTATAGCAGTTATAGCAACAAACAACTATTTTGAAGGACAAATCTAAATAATGTCTTTATTTATGGATTAAAATATGCCAAGTGGGTACTCAAATTACGCGGATTGATCGGACGAACAAGTTGGTGCAAACATAATTCAAATCCGACCAAGGGTATAGCAGTAATAGCTAAAAACAACTATTTTCAAGGACAAACCTAAATAACTTCTTTGTTTTTGGTTTAAAGTATAACATGTGGGTACTTCAATTACGCGGCTTGACAAGACAAACAAGAAGGTGCAATCTAAATTTAAATCTAACCAACACTATAGCATCTGTAGCGTAAAAACGATGGTTTGAAGGACAAGGTAACGTTGTGGTGGGGGTTAGGTGTCTATCATACACGATAACGCTACATCATTATTCTTCTAGCTCTTGACGGATGAACATCTACCTAGAGGGTCTGAAAAATGTCGCAGTTTTACAGGAACATGAGGAAGGTGGCCTTCAGTAGTCCCCTTGACACTACTTTCTACTTCCCTGACAATGAAGACAGAAGGTCTACACTTTTAATGGACAATGAGCGGTTTCGTCGAAGAATAATCGAGGTTGAAACACTTTTAGCCAGTTGTTTGCTACGCAAAAAGAACCATATGAATACATGCACCGGTTTAGATCATAGTAGCTGTTATACTTATACAGCGTTGAAGCGCAAACATTATTGAAGTTTTTAGTTACGGAGGTAAGGTCTTGTCAGTCAAAGAGCTAAACCCTAACTAACACATGTAAACGAGTTATTGTGCGATGTAAAACTTGGTGGGGAGACTGGTGTAGTGGGGGGACTGGTGTAGTGGGGGACTACCATCTGCCGCACACTTGCCACCTGCCGCCTGCCACCTGCCGCTACCCATCTGTCGTCCACCATCTGCTTCGTTCTACTACACTTTTACCCCCACCATTTTGTTTGATACCAAAACGCTAGCTAGCAAATAGTCAGTACACCTCCGGCTCTCGACCGGTGAACATCGAGCTTTCCGAGACGCTCTTCACAAAATATCATTTCACTCAAGATCTGATAGATGTTTCTATTTCATTGCCGTCAGCTATTATTTCCACCTGACAGCAATGAAATGCAAACACCTAACAGAACAGATAGGTGGCGAAGTATCTACCGTCTTTCTTCAGAAAGCGAAGTGATGGCCGCAACTCGTCCGGATCAACAACATCGATGACAACGAACAACGGGGAACTATTGTAAACATGAATTATTGTAAATAAAGTAATATTTGTAATATGAATTATTGTAAATAAAATAAAGTAATATTTGTATTAGTACTACCTCGCACTCGTTTCATTCGATTGTTTCATTCGATTGTTTTCATTCGATATTTTATCGAATTAAAACTATCGAATCACAATCGGATTTTACGAGTGCGAGGTAGATTTTTTTTAAAAAACTTCACCGTGACCTTGAACTTTGAACTTTTACTCATTTCGTCACAAAACCGCCTACGTCACTGGCTCAGCCTCAGATGACGTATTTATTCAATCAGCGCATCCGGTCACTCACCGGATGTGACGTCACTTCCGGCGCAAAACCTACAAACCCACACTACTTAGGTGGCCCTCAGAAAAAAACTACATTAAAGTATTAATGCAGTTAACGAAGAATATCAGGATTAATTTATTGATGGCACAGTCGATGAAATAGATTCATAAATAGCGGACGAGATCTCTATACAAAGGTTTATTCAAAAGGGATAGTCGAAATAATTTATGAAGCACAGTTACTCAGTTACTCAACTGATGTAGCACTAGCACAGTTACATGATGGAGGTAACAGTTTGTATTTGTAGTGAGTCCAACTCACATAGATTAGAATCAGGGAGTTCCACAGAAAACTCACATTTCATCGATGTGTGACCATAATAAGCTCTTGAGGAAAAAACGAATTTCCAAGGTGGCCCTCAGAAAAAAAAAACTACATTAAAGTATTAATGCAGTTAGCGAAGAATATCAGGGTTAATTTATTGATGGCACAGTCGATGAAATAGATTCATAAATAGCGGACGAGATCTCTATACAAAGGTTTATTCAAAGGTAATTGATTAAGCACAGTTACTCAGTTACTCAACTGATGTAGCACTAGCACAGTTACATGTTGGAGGTAACAGTTTGTATTTGTAGTGAGTCCAACTCACACAGATTAGAATCAGGGAGTTCCACAGAAAACTCACATTTCATCGATGTGTAACCTAACGAAGATAAACTAATTATCCAAACAACCATAACTGTCTGATATACATCAATGACTCATATTTTAGAGATAAGGCTTTCATAGCTCCCAATCCACATTCTAGAGACTCAAAGAAGCATTCCGTTTATGTTCAATATGAAACAAAATATTTTGCATTAATATCGCGGACGGAAACAGGTATTACACCTTGAGAAGAGGCATGCCTTCCTTTACACAGATAATTATATTCAACATAAGATTTACATAACATAAGATTATGGCCGACATAAGATTTACCAAAAAAAAGCTATATAGAATATTTTAAACTATACAGTATAGCCTGTGCTAAGCTATCAACAGGTTTTTACTTGTGTGCGAAGAAGAGTACAGTTTCCATCATTTGACTAAGTTTAATGTAACTAAAAATACCCCCGTAGCAGCAAACCTGCGTACTCAGCAAATTTCCAATGCATATATATGTATCTTAATACCACATAAAGCCACATGCCAAGTTTCATCAATATACATTCATAAATAAACGATTTATGGCATTTTAATTATTCTCCATAAGAATAACATGGCGGCTGAGTATGCAGGTTTGCTGAAGCAAGGCACAAAAAATGGGGTTTTATGCAAATATCAATATAACTCAAGTAGGTAAAGCCACATACCAAATTTTATTAATTTATGTTCATAATTAAGGGAGATAACACGTTACTTATTCTCCATAAGAATAACATGGCGCTGAGTACGCAGGGTTGCTGCTACGGGAACTATCGGCCGAAAAATGTTTTTAGTGCAAATATCAATGGACCACAACGATATGAAGCAATATACCAAGTTTCATTAGGATAAGTTCATAAATAGGCGAGATATACAATTTATCTTATTCTCCATAAGAATAAAATTGGACAACGTACTGTGTTTAGCACTTTCAATATCTCCGTAACCATTTGACGTAGAGCAATGATCAAAACACCAAATTGTGCGTATTTTTTAGCTGATAGCTGATTCCAATGAAAAAAAAACTGAAATTTGGATTTTTCAAAAATTATATGTAAAAAGTTCAAAAAACCCATTTTTGGGGTACAAAACCCCCCCCCCCCCAAAATACCCTTTCGGATAGGTCGATCTGTCTGGTTTTCGAACTTAAAGTCATAAATGCTGATTTACACGTTTATACAAAATTTCGTCAAAATCGGGTCATTTTTACGAGAGTTATCGTGCTCACGGACACATATATATATATAGAGTTTCGAACGAATGGTGTTTTTGGGGTCTGGGGACCTCAAAACGAAAAGTTATCATGGTCCCGGGCCTAGGTCTTACCATGCCGACTACGGTAATAGCTTCTTCCCCATAGGGGAAATTCGCTAATTAAGTTAATTAAATTAAAATAAAATTGAATTCAAATATAAATTTAGTAAAATTAGATATAAGTTTGAGGGTTGACTGATACCCTTTTAAAAACACTTTTTCCCCAAAGGTAACGTTTTAGTTTTGTCCTAAACTTATTCTACCGTTTCAGTTTATTAGTTAAATCCTCGAGGAACATTTAAGCAATTAAAATGTTCCCTTATCGGAGCATAACGAAAAGAAACATAACTTTTGTGCAGACCGATGATGATTCGATATTCAACAGGACCCCTCGTTTATAATCTGTAACTTTGGTGTATACACATATATTTGTTGTGTTTTATGTATACAAACAAGCACATAATGTTACACGTATATTGCCCAAGGGATTCGACAAATGGATGGCAACAGAACAAAACATTTGAAGGATGCGGCACGGCGCGTCATAGGGCGACACCGAGACATCGATTGGCCGAGGCTGGTGCGTCGCGACGCCACGAGGCAATGTTGGCACCGTCGCGACGTTGTCCACTAAAATATACACGCACACACGTATAAGTTACTGTTCTTTCACTGTCTAGTAAATATTAGTTTGGCACACCATTTGGGTATTCAGTAATACAATGCATTCAGCAATGCAGGGGATCGGGGGTAATTCGAAGCTGAGAAGACCTTTAAAAAAGGTTTAACTATCCAAAAATTAAAAGTATCCAAATTTTATTAAAATTATAAAAATAATTCAGGGAATACAAAGCAATTGTTATTACCTAAGTTGCCGAATGTACTAATTCTCTAATAAAGTGGTGGTTAGCTACATTTTTTTAATGACCGATTTTAATGACTGCGGTGTTTTAACAACTCTAAAGTGTTTCTCTGATTCGAAAACACTGTAATTAATTTTTCCTTAGATATCAGGACTCCCCCCTCTGGCCCTCATTATTGTTACTGATATGGAAGACTATTTTATTGTGTTTGTGTCATGTATTTTATCTTAATTAATTACATTTAAATAAACAGCTATTTTAAGAAAAAAAATCGAATCATGAACCAGCGATCGCAGTGGATCATGTTAATGCTGCCATGTTAATATAGGTAAATATACATATAGGTCTCGTCTCGAGTTAAATAAACGGTATCAGGAAACTGACACATACTTTCTTCCTTTTAGCCCAAATTTAATGAATACATTACTAAACAGTAATTTAGTGTTTGTATTCACTAAATATAGAAAACAAACCACGGTCGAATGTACAGAAAATCTTGTAAACAATTTGTTTACAAAAACATCCACCCAAATCCCTGGTTTGGAGGCACTCCAGAATCCATTGCTACACACGTGGTTTTAGGAGGGGAAATGCTCCCTTATTCCCCCCCCAGGGTTATTAAGGGGCACCATATTTGGAATTCCCAATGCTAACTTGATAAGTATATCAAGTTTGAACGAAATTGATCAGTAAATAAGAGAGAAATAGTAATTTTTTTATTCCCCATAAGAATAACATTGGACATCGTACTGCGTTTACCGCAAAATGAAATTTAAATTTTCTCCGCTACCAGCAATCGTAGAAAAGTAATTCAAAACACTAAATTATTTAGTTTTCTTAACTCTTTTTAATGAAGAATAGTAATATTTTTTCAATTTTTTTGTAAAATCCAAAAAACCTAATTTTTTATGTTTTAAGCCCTATAATTTCTGAACCCGAATTTTTACAGAAATGCGGGTGGTGTCATTTGGTTGGAAAAGTAAAGATCTACAAACGGCTAAAGTTTAATCAAAATCGTTAAAGCCATTTTTGAGAAATTTTGATTTTTCATGTTTTTTGGCGGTTTTGGGGGGATAATTACCCTTAAAAATAAAAAATTCAAAAAATGAAAAAACGCCTGGAGATATTGTGAATTAGTACCTACATACCAAATTTCATAAAAATCGGACCATTGGTTTGGGCTCTAGCTCTGTACACATCCATACAGACAGACAGGCAGACACACAGACTTCACGTAAAAATCACTCTTTTGGGTTCAGGGAGCACTAAAACAAATATTTCCACCAACAACTCAAATTCTAAAATGTTGACGAAAACAATACTTTCTCCATATAATATGAATTAGGGGGGAGAAAGTAAAAAGTGAAGCCTTTTGGAGGATATTTTTGTAAACGAAACCTCTGGCCAAAGACTAATATACCTTGTGAAGATAGCATTTGATTGGTTACCATGTTGGTTTCCATGAGCATAGTTGACCGAGGGTCAAAGTGGCAGTCAGCATGTAGGCTGCAGCTTTTTACTTCAGCCGAGACCTCTACATACCGGGTGTCCCAAAAAGAATGGATCAAAAGTAAATTGGCATAAACATTTTATTATTAAAGATAAAAAATTAACTTTATATACAATTTTTTCCTTAACTTCCTAAGTTTTTCCTACCATTGTTTCACCGCCTAACTTCTACATGTTCTCCGTTATTTGCTCGAAGAAAGTCAAGTCGTTGTTCCAGCTCTGACCACACATTGTGGCGCATTTCATTGGATATTTTTCCAAAGGCTTCCCTTATCTTTGCTTTAAGTTCATCTATGTTTGAGATCGGTGAGCGATACACTTGATCTTTCACAAACCCCCAGACAAAAAAATCACATGGCGTAATGTCAGGAGATCTAGGAGGCCACGGTATGGGACCGTCGCGACCAATCCAACTGTCTGGGAAGGTTTCATCCAGTGACTCCCTCACAAATAATGTCCAGTGCGGAGGAGCACCATCTTGCTGGAATATCACGTTTGGTTGGAATGCCTCTAATTGAGGATAGGCATAGTTTTCCAGCATGTCGAGTTACACGTTTCCAGTAACTGTTTGCTCATGAAAGAAAAAGGGGCCTATTAACATGTCATAAGCAATGCAACACCAGACGTTCACTTTGGGACTGTCTCTTACGTGTTCACGAACAAAATGCGGTCTTTGTGAACCCCAAATCCTTACATTATGTTTGTTTATGTTTCCGGAAGTGTGGAAGGTTGCTTCATCAGAAAAAAATTCTTTTCAAAAACTGGTTGTCTTCAGCAAGTTTATCCAGCATATCAATCGCAAAATCTTTACGGAGCTGTTTATCATTTGGTTTCAATTCTTGTAAAACTTGAAACTTATATGCTCGAAAGTGTAGTATCTTGTGAAGAACTCTGTGAATGCTAGACCTAGATACATTTAACTCACCTTCAGCAGTTCGAAGTGACTTTCTTGGGCTTTGAAGCTATGCATCTCGAATGCTGTCTACAGCTTCATTTGACAGTCGAGACCTACCGTAACCTTTTTTATGGCCGATGTTTCCCGAATCCTTAAACTGTTTGCACCATCGCTGGACACTGTTTCTGGATGGTGGATTTTGATTGAAGACAGTTCGAAATCTTCGTTGCACTTTTACCACAGATTTCGTCTCTATAAACCATTCAACACACTGTGCTTTCAACTGCACCTCCATATTGCAACTGTAAGGTTAGGTTATGTTTTGAAAATTCAAACTTGCTAACAACAATGGAACAGCTGATTATTGTTCAAGGGTACTAAAAAAAACTTAAAGATGCCAGCTTTAAAATTAGCCATAATTGACTTTTCTACTACCCTTGGTAACACGTATATTAAGCTGTAGATTTGATCCATTCTTTTTGGGACACGGTGTATATTTACCTCAATGGCTGCTACAGACAGTCACTTTGTGGTTTGCCTTTTAATGTTGTGCAAAATTCAATCCCGTGAGGAAAACGGCGTACCGGCTAGTTAAACGTTTAGCTTGTGACCATTTTAGATTTCAACAAATAAAGAACATGTAATTTGCACTATTTCGATATTCTAATACTCCGTCCATAGACGTCGATTTGGGGTTGGGTGAGGCACGGCCTCCCAATTTTCAAAAATGTTCCTATTACGTTGCCATTTGGCCAAATTCACTTAGTCCGGTCAACATTTACGAACGTTAACGACATGGTATGATCGGCGTTGACAACAGCTATACGCGATTTTTTATAATTGATATTTATTGTATATTTAAATGGGACATTTTTAAGATTTTGTGAAAACTGACTATTCTTTTGGCTTTCCTTAGTTAATGTAATAATATATTATACTTGCACAAACGCCCCCCCCCAAAAAAAAATCCCCACCTCAGAAAATGTGAATGCGTATCCAACAAATCTCTCATTACCAAGTGTAACAAAATATATTAATATGCTGCTTTACACGGTTGTTTACACCAAATTTCATCACTAAGTTTGGATCTTGTTTACTAAAGTTGTCGTGCCTGTATTATACACATATATTATTATATGAAACATTTCAACTACGTATACCCTGTTTTTAAATATTTTTGTGTTACATAATGTATATCTTCCTCTGGTTATGGTATAATCATTTTTGCACACAATATCACCGAAGCAGCAAACCAGCTACTTAGTCTAGTATTGGGGACAGTTATACCTAAAGTATTCATGTAGACAGTGTATTTTCTGATGTTATATTTGCAGGGGAATGAATACAATATTTAATCTCCCGTAATTATAAAAGTATATACTGATGACACTTTATATATATTGTGGTATTCATGCTGAACTTTAATGTGGTTATGATCTAATATTTACATTAAAACACTTTTGTGATCCCCGTAAGAGCAAACCTGTGTACAAATCCCAATGTTATTCTTATAAGGAGGAGGATGATTATTAACATGTTATATCTCGCTTATTAATGAGTATAGTATGATGAAACTTTATAAGATTCTTCATGTAGTATCGAAGAACATATATTTGCACTGGAAATTCGACGAGTACACAGGATTGCTGTGAAGGTGTATTTGGGTCTTCAATTTATAAACCGTGGTCCAAACTTTATATGTATACACGTTTTATTTTTTCGCATGAAGACCATTGAAATTAGGCTATTGTAAACAAAATGTCTTTGCATTTTAAAATATTAATTCCCTTCTAACTTCCGAATTGAAGGAATATCTCTCCTTATTTTCTCTACAAACTTTTTTTATAACATTGACCTTTAATATTTAGAACTTAACCCCTAAATCAATAACTATGCAAACTTTCCCATGATTAAGTAATAATATGTTCTATGTATTTATATTTATGAATAATCTAATGAATATATTGATTACCTTACAAAACGTCCAGTTTTCATTCATATGTCAAAATGTGCTTTCTAAAATAAAAATGTTAGCTAATAATCATATTTTACTGTTTCATACACGCACATTATTATAACCCTGTCCATGTCGAGTTTCCCGGTTCTAAAAACCCACGGGCCAAGGAACAGGGAGTGCAGCAAGGTTATATACCTCGGTGGGTTGGGTAAGCGAATCGAATGTTTAATTTCGCTTTCGGCCGAGTTGTGCAACGGGCGAGAAGCGTGCTATAATGCGTCACGGGGCTTAGCACTCGCAGTCCTCTGCACTGCGGGAGAGGACAAGTGCATAATGCGTTCTCGGTAATGCAGCGACTATGTAACGCGTCATCCCACTGCCTAAGTGGGAGTTCCAGCTTGTAATGTAATGACTCCGTAACTTTCCACCGCTGAGGTCGCCGCCGAGCGCCGTAGTGCCCTACAAACTGAGAGAAGAGAGGGAGAGGGAGAGGAGAGAGTGAAAATAATTGCAGGCCAATTTTCCTCACGGAATAAGGTCGGACAAAGTTGGTGTAAAACCACTTTGGCATTTACTAGGAGTGTCGCATTTCATTTGGTTGACATCGTATTACCGTTTTTCATCTCTGAGAACAAACGCTGAAGGTTTTCGAACTACGATTTTACTCCTTGAAATTTGCTTTTACTAGACATGGGATATGACTTATGAGCTTGCCATGGGGTTTTGATCAATTTATATATAAGTAGTATTAATATTTATAATATTCAGTATAAAACTAACCAAGAAAGAACAGTTTACTCAATGTGTTCAATGGTGCTTGATTATTTTTAAATGCTAAGACCGATTCGGCAGTCTTAAGAGACGTATCCTTGTTCCATAAAATAAATGTCATATGGTTGTAACTAATTGAACTTTTGTAAAATGTTGTGTTTTGGTTATCTCTTTTATGTTAAGTTCAAATGAAATCAGACAGTCTGAGAAAAATATTAACAAAAGAACGCATCTACAGTTTGAGTTAATTTCATAAGGGAAATTTGTAACGTATGTGTGGCCTTTAAGCCGGTATGAGTTAGTATTTAGTTTCGTTCTAATGTATTATATTCTAGTTATTTTCTCAAATCAACACACTAGCCATAATTATGTTTACGTATAAAATATAATTATATGTAGTATGTAAATATAAGTCCAAAATTAAACTCTTTAAACTCAAGAATCGAAAAATGCTGGCCCGGTAAGAGATACGATTTTACTCTCTTTTCCCTAGACTCAAATCACTCTCACTTACATGAACGGTTCTAAATGAACCGCAACTAATAAAAAACATAAATTCCTAAACAATATTGCACAACTATATATAATATCAGAGTGAAATGAGTGAGTGTTGTTTCCTACCTAAGCCTGTGTCGGTCGCAGTGGTGTCGGACGTGCTGGATTGGGGCCTACCCCTAGCCGTATTGATTGAGGGTAGTCCACGCTCACGTCACGCCACCCCCACCCCACCCGCTGGCTGGTACTGTGGCATGGTCTGGCAAAATAAATACCGAGGTTTCGTGTTGTTATACGAGGAAAATGTATCATACCTAGTGCTTTGGAAATAGTAGGCTACATAGATTATTCTTTTATTTGTAACATTGACTATATACACGAGTATATATTTTTGTATATAGTCAATGGTTTTAAATTCTGGACAATCCCAAATTGTGTTTAAACTTTGTAGAATCTCAGTTACACTAAGGTTCAAGTGAAAGATTCGTTAACCCTTAACCTAAGGCAACATTTATATGCAATGGGAGTTTATAAGAAGTAATTGTAAGGTCAACAAATTATTTTTCTCAAATTTAGTTGAATTAGAATGGACAAAATTTATATCAAAATGTAAAACATAACTAATTATTATTATCGTATACAAATAATAAACGCATATCTAATAAAACAACATTAATTTTGGTTGACCTTATTAAAAAACTCATTTGATGCAACGCCAATTATTCTGATTAAAAACTAACTCGGTACCTTGGTGACAAACAACTTGTTTTCCCAAGAGGAATTTTCAAATTTCTTGTACAGATTTTCTTTATTCGTATTCCAACAGCTATGAACAAAACGATACAATTTACTAAATTGAGCTTAAACTAATTGGCCCTAACTTATCAGCAATGTGACTCAAATAAACGCGGCGGCGCGCGGCGGTATCTGAAATCATTTCAGACAAAGATAAAAATAATGTTAATAGGATTTTAACTGAAAACCTAATACGCCGGGGCCGGCCGGGATCAAGCAAGGCAACACGAGTTGCCTTGGATCAAACTTAGGTCTATTCCCGTCTCCAAAACAACCTTAAAGTCTAATATAAGTCTTATGACAAACAGTTTGATTAGACCAGATGTTCATTAATCGGAAAATGGCCTACAGAGAAGAAATAATTATGTCCTTCTTATTTCTTCTACGCTATGTAAGAAAAATAACGCTATTCTCCACAGCTTCTACGCTATTCTCCACAGAATACAGCACAAATGTAAAAATACTTGCAGGCGATTGAGCGAATGGAACCTGCTCCTGATGACAAGAAGGCGACTGAATCAGCGCCGCGCCGTAGTGCACCATGGTGGCAAAATAGAAATGTCCGGGCGAAGCCGATAATTTTTTATGGCATTTATTTAAACCATTAATGAAAATAAAATATGTTAAAATGGATAGGTAGGCTATCATATGAAATGGATGATGGATTTAATATTCTAAATTGATAAAATATGCGTGACCATCATTGTCAATGGCTATGCTGAATACCGACATTTACATCATTTATAGAAGTGTAAACATCTGGTTTCAGTTTTAGAGCTCTCCACCATTGCTCTAGTGTTGAAACGCGAGCGCTAAGGGCAATCAGTCTTTAATTAATGTTGTTCAGAAGGTGAGCGAGATTGCTACATTAACAAGCGGAGCTACTGTTATGAAGGACGGGTGCGTTATATCCAGATGATTTCTATTACCGATTGATCATTCGTTTTTAAATAATTTTGGTTAACTCTTAACAACATTCATTTGGATAGAATATTGATTCTGAATTTTTGTTCAGATCTGTTAGGAAAACTCTAAAAGGCAGATAAAATAACTTTTAATTTTCTTATTTTGGAAGTTTATTATTCGTAGTGTGAAATCGTTGGCGATGGTAATGTTCTGCCATCACTGAATGAGAAAATCACTTTCACGACTTTTCTGGATCTGGCCCTGCCTTCCAGTGAGAATAATACCTAGAACTAGGACATCAATTATATTTTAAATTAAAAATATATATATATATTTAGAATTTTATTTGTTTTGCAACAAATTCACGCGCAATAGTTTTTTGCCTTTAAAAGTAATTTTGTTCAATACTCAAGGCCTAGATCAACGTTTTTGAATCCTATTTAAATACTATGTATTATATTAAATAATGAGATGTCATAATTAAGTTTAAAATTATACTTCCGTAGTATAAATAAATAAATAAATAACGTTATTGTCGTTGGACATTAAAAATAATTCATATAACAATAGTAAAAAGAACAATAAGTTGAGATAATTACGGTAAAACCAATTACTTAAATTTCTTCCAATAATTACTCTTCAAACGTTCAAACATTCATCAATTTTGTAAGGGCAGTCATTTAGTAAAACATTCTTAATCTTCTTTTTAAAGCTTCTTTCACTTAAATGTATCCAATCAGTTGGTAATTTGTTAAAAATTATGATACACATTTCATTGAAATTCATTTTGATTTTTGAACACTTGAAACATGTAACTTTAAATTGATTTTGATTCTTTGTTTGATGTAGGTGAATATCTGAATTTAGTAAAATTTAGAGTGATTTATTTTAATGTAAAGTAAACTTTGTAAAATGTAGACTGATGCCAATGTTAGTATGCCTAGTTTTTTGGATCTGAATTGGGTTTTGGTTTAACACCACAAATTATTCTGATTTTTTTTAAAATTTTAAAAATAATTTTGTCATTTGGCCGTTGCCCAGATTAAAGGTGTTTGTTCCATAGCCAAGATAACTCTGAACAAAGACGTGGTAGGCATTTAAAATTACTTCAAAATTTCCCTTTCCTTTTAATCTTCTTTTAACATAGAATCCTCTGCTGATTTTTCTACTGATATATGAAGAGTGGCCGATCCAATTCAGTTGTGAATCTATCATGATTCCTACGAATTCCATAGAACTTTATTGTTATTGAGAAGAAAAATTATTCGAAAAACTTATTTCTAAATTTTGAATCTTATCCATATCCAAGATTAATTTATTAGCATGCCATTTATTAATCCAACATAACCGCTCTTTTTGTATTGGTTAAGTACAAAACGTACCACACCAAAGGCTGGCCATTACAGGTAATTCTTTTAAATTAAATTGTGTGAAATTTTACAATAAGCTGCCTGAATCTCTGTATGCTACCAGCCTTACTAGCTTTAAGTCTAAGGTACACACATGGCTGATATGTAATCCGTTTTATAGCATAAACGATTTTTTTAGTCTGAGATTGAAATTACGTGAATGTTAGGTTAAGTTATTTTCTATATTTAAGAACTTGACATTGCCTAATTTAAATTATTGTATTGGTCAATGGCAATAAAGATTTCTGATTCTGAACATCAACTTAAAATTTCCTCAGGCAATGAATGTCAAAATTGAGGTTCATTTTGTGAAGCCTTATACTCTGTCATTATACCTCAGACTTATGGTCGATCAAATTATAAGTTTAAAATAGGTTTCACTGTTGTCACATTGGGACATAACATTTAATCAGCGCCGGCTTTAAACTTGACGCAACACACGTACAGCTCTGTATTGCTGGAGCAATTATGACAGCTTCAGGGCTCTTTCAGTCATAGGCGTGCGCAGGGCTTCATCTTTGGAGGTGCCAGTGTGATAATGGCACCCCCCTTAACCCCCCTTTATTTTTTTTGTGGGGAATTAAATACAATAAAATTATGTTTTTAGACTTTTTTTAATACCTTGAAATTCGTTTGTCACGTAGACAAATATTGGGTTTTTTTAAAAATAATAATAATAATAATTGGGAGAGGAAACAGACAGCACAGATGTATTAGTTTACATTGTTATATTTACTAAGCATGGTACTGACCCGCTACATCGAAAGAGACAATGTTCTTAAACCCATTAATAATTTCTACCATCGATATGCTCATACACAGGTCTTCCTCAATGAAAGTAAGCATATAAGACTTTGAAATCGATTCCGGGTCATAGTTGATCAAAAGTTTGACTTAACGATCCGTAAGTTTGAAAAAACAGAGTTAAATATCAACCAAGCTGACAGTATTGAAGAACATCTATTTTCTTCTTGTTTTGAGCCCCTGATAATTTTTGTGGCATATCTTTGACAGATAACAATCTAAATTGCAAATTGCAATAGCAAAACTACACGAAACATCACACAGTGTACCAGAAATCACAAAACTTGTAGCAAACCAAGGTCCATAGATACTTTCTAAAGGTCTATGCAGTCGATATAATAATGATTAAGGTTTTCTAGCTAACCAGAAGAGACCTCGTAAAACCAGCTGTAATGTGGTAGCGAGACACATATTTATGCATTGGAAATTCGCTGAGCACGCAGGTTTGCTGCGACGGGGTTATTTGTATGTTAGTAGAGCGTTTTCCAACTTGTTAAAATACGTTTTATAATTAATTTTATCAATGATATCTTAGATTTAAGAGACTTGACTGAATTAATTAAATATGACATTTTTAAATGGTATATTAATCGCTGAAAATTTGATAACAAATAAATATGTTTATAACACATGTGGAGAGGCTGGTTGAGTCGAGTTGCCGCTGTGCTACTTGCTATTTGCCATTTCAGAAACTTGGTGCCCGACTACGGTTCAGGGCAGGCGTTTTTAGCAAGCCCAGCTGAGTAAAAGTGGTTTGACCACCTGGGGAAGTTGGGGGTTGGGAGTAATTGAGGGGAGGGTTCTGCGTGTGAGTGAGTGAGCATCCGGGGCTCTGCATGTGTGTGAGTGAGCAGTGACTGGCCTGACCTCTAGGCGGAATAGCTTGACAATAGAGGCGACTGCACCACCCCAGACCCCTGTGGGGGGCTTCGCCTCCAGGTCGCCGTTTGGCCTCAAGATAAAGTAGTGTCACATCTAGTGGCCCAGAGGCCAAAAACGACATATTACTACTAATCATTTTAAGACAACAGACATATCTGCAGATATTGAAATTTGAGGGATTAACAATTAAAATAGTAATAATTTTGGGAATATTTCAGGAGATTTTATGATACAGGGCACATGCATGCTAAATGTCATGTCCCTAGCTCTAGTATAAGTAGTGTCTTATCAAAAACCCACAACAATAATCTCCAAAAATAACTAAAAATCTAAGAATCTAGCTCAATCTAAGTGTGAAGGGGGTGAGATACGATTAAAAGCCATAGGACCAAAGTTGTAGGTCGTCTAAACACCGTTCCACATGAATTGAGGAACGGGAACGGGTACGGGAACGGATCTCAGGTTTTTGATAGGATAATCAATTTGGCCGCTTTAGCTATTACAAATGCACTATTGGCTTACAGGGGCTATAGCACCTAACATATGGTTTTTGTGTAAGTGGGTAATCACAGCTGATAATTATTTCATTTTGCTAATTAATAAAACACTCTAGTGATATTTCTATAAGAAAATCATTGGATCACTGAAGTTCAGTGGCGCGTAGCCCACGTAATTTTTGACATTTTTGACATTTTTCCCACCGTCCTTGGCCCTCAAGCTTTAAAATGAATCGTCATAACCTAACTTAACTTCTTCCTAGCTTGAGATATTTCGTGGGGACAGTTTCGCTTACGGAATTAAATATATAGATTACATGAAGAAGTCAGTAAAGCAGGTTATTAATTATAAAACAGTTTAGGTTTTACATTTTGTTAAGGGTTTAAATTGTAAAATAAGTTGGTTTATCTACTGATTCGTGAAGATAAATGTTTATATATGTTGTGTGCAAAATATAAAGCCTTTAGTACATTTGAATAGTAGGTTTTGACAATTGTTAAGGAGATTTGATAGTACAAGGAACATGCATGCTAAATTTTACAGTCGTAGCTCTAGTAGAAATGGTGTCAAACTGAGAAAGCAGATAAATCAGCAAGCATAAATTACTACTACTCATCCTAAGAATACGTGGAAATAAAACCTAAAACCGGTAAATAATTTTATTAAAGAAACGGTGTAATTTAATCTTCGACAAAATTAAATATAGAGTCCGGGCCAAATTGAATTTAAGACCTAAATAAATACCAAAAATATTCGAAGGCTTTGATTATATTATGGGTTTAAATTATCAAAACTAGTCATATTCCTGTTGCTGGATACAAATACTACGTGGCATGGGAGTTTATTATATGTATAACCTAAGAGCTTGGAAAAAAATTTAAACCCTACCCTGTTATTGTAATATAACCTTTCTAAGACGTCTTTTGAACCTTAAAAGGAATACAATCACCATTAACAACGTATATTGCAATGTATTTGGATAACTACACACCTTCTGCGACAAATAGAGCATAATTTCTAAGGGCGGAGAGCAAAATGCAAAATATGCCAAAAAAACGCGAACAAATTGACAAAAGTTCAAACACTTGAATTTGTCTGGATGTTAAGTGATAAAATATGGATTGTCTCGCCTGCTAAATTCTTATTGTAGTCTCTAAGTTCTATATCAGAGCCACAAACTATTTATAGCCACGAATAAATCTTGTAAAATAGCAGAAATTTGGTTGAAGGGGGCGAGATATAGCAAAAGGTTGTAGGACCAAAGTTGTAGATCGTCTAAAATCCGTAGCACGTGGGTCTGCTTTGTTCGTTACCCAAACCACTACTTGAATTACAAACAGGTATAGGTTGCGGTTTTGCCATAGAGGGACCTCAAAATAGTTATGATGGTACTGGGCATAGTCCTAACATGCCGACTATGAAAATAGTTTTTCCCTATATAGGGGAAATTTCCTAATGTGCCAAATTGTAGGGATTCAACAGTACATAGGTGGTGCCTTAACGGGTAGTAAAGGGATGGAAGGTCTGGGTTAAAAGTTATTTTCTCTACTTTTCATTGATTTGGACAATCAAGAAATGAAGAAATTATGAATTGGGATTAATGATCATCAGCTATGATAATACCATTGACTATAAATACTGAAGTAGACTTCTCATTGCCATTGTAAAATGTGTCCCTAGTTTTGTGTATGCCAGGATTGAAAGAGGTCGTAGTTTTCAATAATCACCAACAGAGAACACTGCTGTCAACAATTACTTATCCTCTCAAGGAGGGGATAATACAACAGTTGGTGTGTCAGGAAGCAAACATAAGTTGATCATCACTTGCTTTCTGGGGTGGAGATATTTTAAAAGTTAACGTAAATAACTAAAATAAAAAGTTTACAGCAGCACAATCTGTCGGTGACCCAATCAAACTACTTCAATTTTAAATTCTGCCACACACTAAAAGTGGGACATATGGATGGGATGTCTCCTTTAGTATTAGTTATAGTCAATGATAATACATTGAAATAAAAAAAAAACAAATCACTTTTGTCTAGTGGCGAAGTTTAAAAGGGTTGTTTTGGGTAAATTTCCCCTATGTGTCCACTAGGGGTAAAATAAATTGAAGGGAAACTATTCCTACCATAGATCTTGCTTGTTTTGGCTGTCTGTTTTTTATAAACTTTGTTTTTGTCCATTTGATTACAACTTACCATTATTATAGCTTTAAAAATGTTGATTGATAGTTCCATAGCTGCCACTGTAAGGCTGTCTCCTCATTGGCGAGTCATTTTGCATTGTAAAGAGGCAGATGGAATAGCACAAGCGAGGGCAAACTACTCTTCCACACTCTCACATTCGTCAATTATTGTAGTTATACAAAGTTATCTTTTTTCAGTTAAAAAGTCATTTAAGTAGAGTATTTCTACCTAGAATCAGGCCCGGATTTAGACATGTGCAACATGTGCAGCTGCACAAGGCGGCAAATTAAAAAAAAAAAAAAAAAAAAAAACTTAATGATACAACCAGTGGTGATATTTCGATATTGCTAAGTGAAAATAAATAGGCGGCGTCTTTGTTCGGAAAGTGCAAAAAGGGCACAGTGTTTCTGTGCTAATCTCCATTGTCCGCTTATAACAGTGTAAACAAAGTACAAGTCGAGCTTAGCAATCGAATCTCTGCTCTGCCGTTCGCCACTCTGTTTTCTGGTTGCATTAGTTAGCGTGCAAATCTGAAGAAGACAGTGGCTACGATAGTTCTAAGCGGCGCGGCGGGTGTCAGAGAGCGGTGCCATTTAATGACGCCACGGCCGCCTGGTCAGGATACAAAACTTTTTCACTGCCGCTCGCCGCTCACTACAGTTACTCAATACTGTTATGCCCCATTTGTTTTACTTAAAAACGCCCAAAAACTTATAGAAAAAGTGATTATAATCATGAGTAACGCTCTTGACGGCAAGGGCCTTTATACAAACTTGTAATGTTAATATTATAGCACTGTTAATTTCAGGCTACAGACCTTTTTTTTGAAGTTAGGCCTAATGAAGCGGTCTTTTATGAAAATAAAAACTAAATAAACTGAAGTTCGGTCGGTACATGACCGAACTCATTGTACTCTCAGCATAGGCGTGCACAGAGTCCGGTCAGCATGGGTGCCGAAACACACAAATGCGCCCCCCCAATCTTGCTGCTCTAATAACCTATTTATCTGCCAAATACTTGAATATGTCAATTATTGTATGTAATCTAATGGCATTTAGAGTCAATGCTAATAGTTTTCTCCTCCTTGACACAAACATGTGCTAATCTTATTCGATGCAAAAATATAGTGTCTGCATAGGTGTATTTAGTTTAAAAAATAGCATAATTAGGGAATCCAATCCCGGATGATATTTTCAATCCCGGGATTTCGGGATTACGTTGGAAGGATCCCGGGATTGCTCCAGGGGTTAAAATTAATCTGCGTACAAATTACAGTGACAAATTGTTTTTGGTTTTCATACAAAATAGTTATAGCATTGCAATCTATCTTGGTAATGTTGTACACATTTGGAATCAATTTAATCAGACAGCTGCTACGAACAAAATTGTTTTTCATTGTTTAAAATGTTAACAATTTCATTTTTGTGTTAGTATGGCCCACGATCACTTTCTGAATACTTAAACGGTTTAAGTACCCTTCTTCCGTCAGTAAAACTATTCGTCCTCAATATAGGCACACAACCGCTTTTGCCGCGTCGTCATCACTTAGTTTGGCCAAACATCAATGTCAATGTGCAGTTTCATTAATTCTTTGTCATTTCATGCGTCCGTGTCATTTTTGTTTAATGTATTGTTTTAGCGAATTTCCCCTATAGGGAAGAAGCTATTACCGTAGTCGGCATCGTAAGACCTAGGCCCGGGACCATGATAACTTTTCGTTTTTAGGTCCCCAGACCCCAAAAACACCATTCGTTCGAAACTGTATATATAAATATATATATATCTATATATGTGTCCGTGGGTGCGATAACTCTCGTAAAAATTATCTGATTTTGATGAAATTTGGTACAAACATGTAAAGCATCATTTATGACTTTAAGTTTGAAAACCAGCCAGATCGCTCTATCCAAAGGGGTATTTTGGGGGGGTTTTGTACCTCAAAAATGGGTTTTTTGAGTTTTTTATACATAATATTTTAGTAAATCCAATTTTAGTTTTCACTATTAAATTCAGCTTAAAAAAACAAACAATTTGGTGTTTTGATCATTGCTCTACGTCAATTGGTTACCGAGATATTGAAAGTGCTAAACACAGTACGTTGTCCAATGTTATTCTTATGGAGAATAAGAAAAATTGTATATCTCGCTTATTTTATCAACTTATCCTGATGAAACTTGGTATATTGCTTCAAATCGTTGTGGTTTATTGATATTTGCACTAAAAAACATTTGTTTGCCTATAGTTCCCGTAGCAGCAAACCTGCATACTCAGCCCCCATGTTATTCTTATGGAGAATAAGTAACGTGTTATCTCCCTTAATTATGAACATAAATTAATAAAATTTGGTATCTGGCTTTACCTACTTTAGTTATATCGATATTTGTATAAAAACACATTTTTTGTGGTCCTTCCTTCAGCAAACCTGCATACTCAGCCGCCATGTTATTCTTATAGAGAATAATTAAAAAGGTCATAAATCGTTTATTTATGAATGTATATTGATGAAACTTGGTATTTGGTTTTATGTAGTATTAAGATACATATATATGCATTGGAAATTCGCTGAGTACGCAGGTTTGCTGCTACGGGGATATTTAATATTCAACGATCTCTTGTGAGTGAATGACATACATGAATTGTAGCCTGAAGAAGAGGTTATAAACAACCTCGAAATCGGTAGACTGTATTGAGGACGAATAGGATTACTTTATGGAAAAAGTAATTTAACCCATTGGAGTAGACATACGAGCTGGTCTCGTTCCTTACTTGTAATTTTATTAACCTGTGAATTGGAGTATAAAATTGGTGTTTTTAAATGGATTAATGGTGTATTTTAATTAAAATATTGTTTTTTTTTCAGTTTAGAAAGTCGCATTGGCACACACACAGTAGACATAAGTAAAAATTAGCAAAATCAGTGTTGACCATGTGCAAGTCTCAAAGAATTAACCGATCCCGTCAACTTCCAAGCAAGCCTGCCACCGTTTATTTTACTTGGGCCCTCCCACCAACGTTGCCACAGACCGGTTAACTCATTGAGAGTTGCACAACTGGTCAGTTTTGGTCGTGTGCGGGAATCGAACCCACGAACATCGTATCACCACCTGGCCAAGGTGTTTCCACGACGTAGCCAACTCAGCTAACACGACCAAAGGCCTGGCGACGATATTAAGGTTTTTCACTCAGTACGCGCCCCTAGCGGATAGAACCGTAGACGCCCGCGGTCATTAGTTACATATTTTGCTACTAGAGCGCAGCACCAATCAATTCCCGTTATAGGCTACTGCAAATAGAATAAAATTACTACCTCAATGGGTTAAACCATTTGTCACAATGACCTATGCATGCAGTGCAGAGTGTAGTTTTGAGTGTCTGACATTAGCCATGGTAAATTCTTGTACCACAAACACACCTTAGCCCTTAACGCAAAACTGTTGCTCAATAAATATTTATAAAACGATTGGACCAACACTCTTGGTTCTATCTAGTCTAATAATGCAACTGGATGTCGAAATGAAGCTTTACTCAGTGTTTATTTTGGAAATACTAACAAATGCATTTGAATTTCATGACACGTAAAATCTAAACATAAAATATTTAATAACATTGTATAGGCCTTGAATGAAAAATAAATTATATTTTGACAAAGGATTCTCTAATAATAATTTGACTTGAATAATATAACTAAGTAAACATAACCTGCATTATAAAATGATTGGTATTATTAATCAAACAAAAACAAATTGCCCTTGCAACTTACAATATTTAAACTGAGATTATTAAACGATAACCATAAAATAATATTTAGTTATTTCAACTGGTCAATAAAATTAAATAAATTTCAGCTTTTAATATCCTTAACTGTTTTGTAATGAAATTCAATTATTAATTATGGTTGTAGTATTCAAAAACCTTCTTTGTATCACTACTTTGACTTATTTTCATAATTCCAAAAATACCGGGATTGGAACCCGAAATCCCGGAATTGCTAAGAGACAAAAATTCGGTCGGGATCCCGGGATTGGATTCCCTAATCATAATGTTACTGGTTTTGTATTATTTTCTAAATAGATCTAGATTACGCCAGTCCATCAGGCTTCTGCACATCATAAAAGACTGTATCTTGAAGGTTTTGAAAACAATAAAACAATTAGCAATCAACTTAAATATGGTACCAAGTACTTAAAAATACCCCTGTAGCAGCAAACCTACATACTCAGCGAATTTCCAATGCATATTAATTTATATTAATACCACATAAAGCCACATACCAAGTTTCATCAATATACATTCATAAATAAACAATTTATGACATTTTAATTATTCTCTATAAGAATAACATGGTGGCTGAGTATGCAGGTTTGCTGAAATAAGGAATACTAAAAATGGGCTTTTGTACAAATATCAATATAACTCAACTAGGTAAAGCCACATACTAAGTTCTATTAATTTAGGTTCATAATTAAAGGAGATAACACGTTAATTATTCTCCATAAGAATAACATGGGGCTGAGTATGCAGGTTTGCTGCTACGGGAACTATCGGCCAACAAATGGGTTTTTGTGCAAATATCAATAGACCACAATGAAATGAACCAATATACCAAGTTTTGTCAGGATAAGTTGATAAATAAGCGAGATATACAATTTTTCTTATCCTCCATAAGAATAACATTGGACAACGTACTGTGTTTAGCACTTTCAATATCTCAGTAACCAATTGACGTAGAGCAATGATTAAAACATAAAATTGTGCGTCTTTTTAAGCTGATTCCAATGGGAAAAAATAAAATTTTACTTTTTCAAAAATTGTATGTAAAAAACTCAAAAAACCCATTTTTGGGGTACAAAACCCCCCCAAAATACCCCTTCGGATAGGTCGATATGTCTGGTTTTCGAACTTAAAGTCATAAATGCTGCTTTACACGTTTGTACCAAATTTCATCAAAATCGGACCTTTTTTACGAGAGTTATCGCACCCACGGACACATATATATATATATATATATATATATATATAGTTTCGAACGAATGATATTTTTGGGGTCTGGGGACCTCAAAACGAAAAGTTACCATGGTCCCGGGCCTAGGTCTTACCATGCCGACTACGGTAATAGCTTCTTCCCTATAGGGGAAATTCGCTAAAACTAAAATACAAGAAGATATCATCACAGAATTGATCTTTTCTGAGAAAAATATCTTTGGTTGTACTAAATCTAATTGATGATAGCGATGAAATTATTATTATATTGATATTTTCATGCGGGGTAGGTGGGGACAACTGACCCGGGGCCCGGGTCTATCAGGGGGACCCGGGCCCGTCAAGAGGGGCCCGGGTGGCCGGGCCAGTCTTATTTGGGACTCTGTTGTCTAAAAAAAGATCACCAACTTGGATCCGGACGGCAACCACCACTGAAAGCTGAGTACAGCCCTGGATATTTTTATATTGTTTTAATTTTCCCCGTTGCAATCAAATTTAAAAGTAAAGTTCAAATAAGCAGCGATGTAAAAGTACTATGTTTATATATACTCCAAATTTAAACCATTATGGCATTTACTTTTCCTGTAAATCTCCGCCTATTAATGAATAAAAGGACGGCGAAGGGGTATTGGTATTGGTATTGTACTTATATCCGGCACTCGGTTTCCAAGAAATCTGACGGTCGTCACGGTAAAAGTAAGATGACAGTTCATGTTTTGGACGTTGATTTTAATTGAATTTGCATTTGTAAATACTACCTAACTAGTGTTACAATAATACTCCCAGTCCCAGTAATGTAATTAATTTCTTACATAAATTAATTTTAAGAAAATACCTTAAACTAAACATTTATTTCATCATCTATTTTTGCGCCCTTTGTGGATACCGTGGGTGCCGCAGCACCCACCGTGCGCACGCCTAGGACTCTCAGCCAACATTAACCATTCAAACCATCGTCTTCAGTTCTATGCCGAACTCCCAGGACATAAAATCGCGAATTTGCTTCTATATGCACCACCATTCTGACTTTCCCTGTTTGTCATGATTTAATTCTATTTTATGAAATTATATTTACATAACAAAAGTATTTTAAAAATTATAATATTTCATCAGCGATTAAACCCCTACAACATAAGCCAATTACTATTAGACAAATATGTTTCTTGAGCAAAAGTTGCAACTAATAATTTTTCTTATTGCATTTGATGTCGTAGACCGAGCCTTTTCTTCCCTTGTGCACTGAAGACGGCCATCACAAACGCAGCGGAAAATTTTTACTACTTTTATCGTAGCCACCCGCGTCGCCCAACAGCCGCTCAATATACCGCTCGCCGCTCGTATCGTACCCGAGGCCTAAGTCAATCTAGTGGAGTTAGTTGCCTTGCCTACTAGCTGTGGCTGTGAAAATATTGGGTTGCTCGCGCATCTGTTTGCCGCTTGAAGTTGTTATTGTCAGCTACTGTTATTATCTACTGTGATTGTTAGTGTTTGTTTTGACATTATCTTGTGTGAAATGTGAAACAAGTGTGTGTGTGTGGGGGGGGGGGGCAGTGTTAATTTTGCACAGGGGTGGCATACATATAAATCCGGCCCTGCCTAGAATGCTAGTTGACATGAATAAATCTATCAGTTTCCGTTTCTGTAAGAAATCATCAGTCTGCAAGTCATCAGACTTTCAGACAGACTGATGCGAGCAAGTATTATTGAAGTCACACTACCAAAAATTTTCTGATCAATAAAAATAAGAAGTTTTTTACATATTTTTAATTATGTCATGAATTTTAATTACAAGGTACATTTGATGTTTTCTCTTTTTAAATAAGGCCAGTGACAAGTTGTGTGGCAAACACATCTATTCAGTAATAAATAAATTCAGTACTAGGGGTATTAATTGGAGTAAGAATCTGAAAGCAATTCACGTAGTGGTTTGGGGTACTTACACAGAGAACACAAAATTATTTTTTCCTCTGTGCCGCGGTGGTGTGTGCCCTTGTTGACGTCCGGATCCAAGTTGGTGACCTTTTTCTTGTGTCCTAAATAAGACGCCGGCTCGACGAGACCAGCCCCCCCCCTGAGTACAGCCCCGTTGCTGCTTATGAGATAGGCACTTAAAATGTAAATAAAAAACACATAACCTGTTTCTTGGTTGATTATTTGGCATTCTCATCTTATTTAAAACTATATTAAGTGAAACAAATTTTATATAGGTTATAAACTGTTTGTAAGCTAAAGAGGGATTTTTTGAACATTTTACAAAGAAAAACAACAAAATTAGTTTGTGCCATTGGATTTAGTTCAAAAACATTTAATTATTGCTCTTGGATTTAGTTAAAAACAATTAATTAATTATTGCTCTATGTCAATTAATAAATTATTGCTCTTATGTCAATCGTTACTGATTTATTGAAAAAGCTAGACACAGAACATTGAGCACTGTTAATCTTGTAGAGAATAAGTACAATTTTATAACTTATTTGTTAGTGAAGATATATTTAAGAAACTTTAATTATATGTGGCTTATCTGTGGTCCATTGATATTTGAATAAAAAGGTTTTTTTGAGATCTCTGTTGTAACACACCTGTGTATTCACGATTCAGTCCTAACATTATTTTTATGAAGCATGATACAAATTTTATTTTATTTTGATGAAACTTGGTAAGTGGCTTTATGTGGCAGTGATAATAAATATATGTATTTGACTTTTGCTGAGTATGCAGGTTTGTTGCGTATTTAACTCTAATAAATTATTGAGTTTGAAACTTAATTAGTCATCATTAACCCATTGGCTTACCTGAAATTTTCCACCTGAAAAACCGTTCAGTTTCCTAAGAAAAATTACATAAATGTAGACTTTTACTATAGCAACAGTTAATGCTCAATTTACTTAATTTTTACACTAATCTTTAGAGAAATAAATTATCTACAAGAAGAAAATACTTTTACAGCATTTATGTATGGTAAATGTTATATATATATATATATATATATATATACATATATATATATAAGATGTATCTTCATATTTTAACAAAGTACCCATTTTTTATAAAAAACATTTTTATTTAAATGTGAGGTTATATTTTTATAGACTTTGATAATGCCCTAAGTGCACGAAACATGTCAGTCTGAAATAAAAATGTTTTTATAAAAAAAGGGTACTTTGTTAAAATATGAAGATACATCTTATAATATTAGTAGCCCTACTCAATCATTATAACATAATATATATATATATATAGTGTATAAAAAACATTTATTTTAAAAGGAGTTACATGTAAAAAACAAAAAAATAATGTTTCAGCCCAATAACTATTATGTACTTGTAGGTTATTTATTTTTTTACATGAAAATAAAAAATGTTAGTGATACATTTTTATTTGATGTAGATGTAACATATTTTCCAAAATCATATTTTTCCTAAATTTGACTAAGTTTCCCCAAGTATGGGCATATGCATAAAAAATACATACAAACAAAAAATGAAAACAAATTAAAACGACAAATAAATAAAAAATTTAAAAAAATTAAAAAAGTGCTATCCCGAGTATACTCGGGGTTGCACGTCCGGGCTACTTTCGGCGGCCACGAGTATACTCGGGGTTGTAAGCCAATGGGTTAATGTCACTGACCTTGAATTTTCAAATTCTCTTGCTTGACACATAACCCACTTGCCATAGTTATAAAATAGTTTCTAAAATACGCTTAACTTGGAACACTAGTCAATGTGAAGCCTGTTCAGTAATCCACAGCTGTATGTAATTAGAGAACAATTCACTTTAAAGAAATTATTAAAATAATTTATATATTTTTAACTAGCTGATGTACCCGTTCTTCGCACAGGTGTTTTCTTAACCAGTTCTATAGTCAATGAAATTTGCATTTTAATTAGCTTGAAACAGCTGTTCTTGCTTCTGCTCTTTAATCTGTCAAATAGAAAGTGTCCTCAGCTGTTCGCATTACAGTTTCTGAATGTTTACTTTCTTCTGACATGTAAACATTGAAACTTAGGACGTTCACGGGGCGTAGCCCAAGGGGATTTTAAGGAAGTGAGCAGGGCTATGTGTTGCATGGGTTCAAGATCTACCTTTGTGTAAAGTTTCAGCCCAGTCGGTTCAGTAGACTTTGCATTTACCCAGAACATCAGACAGACAGACAGAAACCACCTCTTCTTTATAATATTATAGATAGATTGGCGATTTTTTATCTTGAAACTATATTAATGTTTTATGTAAATCAAAATCTCTTCCTCTCTGGAATGTGCCTTTTGGGTAATTTGAAAAACATCCACCTTTAGGGCCGAAATACATCTCCAGGGGTTGTCTTATGTTTATCTTATGGAAGAATAGAACAGCCCATGAAAACATAATATTTTAATTCCAAAATAACCCAAAAAGTCCCAAGTCTACAGCCAACCAGATTACGCACACACAACTTTAATTTTATTTTAAATTTGTGTTCAAAAATAAAGCTTTGGAAATTTTGTATTTTATTTTCAAGCAGCAGTGATTACTCATTTTGTAATAAAATGATAATATTTCATAATGCTGAAGATGAGATCTAAATCTCAAACTGTTTGGGTAAATTATATACGTGGCCTGGTAAATACAAAGAACTAAATATACAGCTGAATTAGATCTGGTAGATAGATTTAGGTATCTAATTTCGTCCTATTTTCATAACAGTCACGCTACACCACCAACTTACTCACAATGATAATCCAAATCATGTTAAAGAAGCCTAACAAACTCAGGGTAATAATTGGCTCTGCATTATATGGTACAATAAAACTCACTAAAGGCCAAGTGGCTGCAAGTTATTTAAAATTCAAGGATTCAAAAAGATGAAGATGCAACTGCAGATGAAGATGATTTCTTTATATTGTTTACATTAACATGTCTTGTCTCTCACACTTTCCATATAAAAGTATATTTTGACATATTATAATTAACTGCCAAATATTATTTCACAAAGAAATTAAAATAAGAACATTATTGTTAAATAAATATACAGTTAAACACTATACATTAACCTACATAAAAAGGCACTAAAGCAGAACACACCAATTTACATTATGTGATCTCGATACATGCTTCTTAATACAATTTTTTTAACAATAAATAATTTACGGTATATGAAATTTTGTCTAAACTTTTGAAGTTTTGATAAGTAAACATTCAATTTTCCTCCTCATCTTCCCTTTTCATTAATATTATTTATAAATACTTACTCTACTATAACAATCCGCAAAGTTCTACAGTATATTTTCCCTCTATATATAGTTAAAATAATTATTCAGAAGTATTTGAGACTGGTCCTCCTATACAATAGATATATACAATAGTTTATACAAACAATCATACATAATACAAAAATAATTGTCATACAAAATTACAGAACAATTTACAATATATAGCCCCTGATTATCAATACACTGTTGGATTAGACACTAACGTCACAATCCGTCCGCTACGAAGTTATGGGTTCCGAGTGGTTGTTCAGAACATGGTTGTTTGTTGCGGCTTTGCTACGGAGCTCGAAGACTTGTTGGATGGCCTCTCGAAAGCAAAGGAAATTGTAGTCTATAACACCTAAACAATCAACAGATTCTAATTTATATAGATGACATTTTTATGGTTGTTGCAAAAATTATGTAGGTCAAGTGGGTTCACTTTGGTATTTAGGAGCTAAATTTAAGTGTATCTATAGTTAAATTGCAGATACTGATACTGATTATAGCAGTATTATATATAAGCAGGCACACTGATGTAAATAAAAAGTATCAGATAATAAACACTTTCTTTCTCCCATTAAAAAACTGCTACAATTAATTCACTACATATTGGTATAGGTTTATTTATCCAATAAATTTAAACTGTATTCCAGCTTTAGAATTTCAAATTGGTTTCAATTTCTTTCCAAGGTTTAATATTTGCGTTGGTAATTTATAGCTTTGTCTGGAGAGAATTCACTTCACTACAGAGGACGGGTTTGCTTCTAACAGTATATCTTAAAATTATAACAAGTTTCCTCTGAGTCATATTACAAGTTCATTTGTGATTCATTGTAAAAGATATAATTTTATCGGTGCACGGAATAGTAATGGTTCACTAGTGATAAACAATTCCCTGATCTGAAAATGACAAGCTTGCTCTTAGTGTGTCTTTAAATAAGCTAAAACATTTTCAGTAATTTATTTACATTACATAGCTCAGATTGTATCCCAAAAACTTGCCAAACAATTTACATTGTAATGACCAAGTTAATGTATTAGCATTGAATATATATACTGAAGGAGACATCCCATCTATATGGCCCAGTTGTCTCACTTTTAGTGTTTGCCAGAATTTGAAGTGGACGTAGTTTGATTAGGTCACCGACAGGATTGTGCTACAGAAGACGCTCTTTTATCCGGCATGTTCGGGACCACGCCCATGCTGGTAAATCGATTTTTCCGGATAATAGAACTTTTTAGTTATTAATGGGAATACAGTAATCTGAGAGTCTGTCATCTCGCTACAGTAATGAGCTGTGGTCGCGTGCGTTGGTTGGCCTAGGCACTGCTCCGGAACACCTGCATTTGTGGACGGATAGACAGACAGACAGACAGACGGGCGGAAGTTGGCGTCTAAAAATAGGTTGAATACAGTAGTGTACTAGCAAAGTTTACAAACATCACTGAACGTTACTGCTTGAGACGTAAACAAACAACAGGTGACTAAGAAAAAGGCGGGAACAGTCCAGCGCAGTCGCAGTATGAAACGGAAACGACCGAAAATACCTGGAAAAACCCGGGTCGCCTGGTGCCGGTTCATAGAATGCCGGATAAAAGAGCGTCTACTGTACTGTTAACTATTTATTTTAGTTATTTGTGTTAACTTGTAAACTATCTCCACCCCAGAAAGCAAGTGATAATAAACTTATGTTAGCATCCTGGCACACCAACTGTTGTATTATCCCCTACTTGAATCCTGGAACACACAAAACTAGGGACAGCTTTTCCAATGGCAATGGGAAGTCTATTTCAGTATATACATATGCAGTGGTATTAGTCTAACACGGAAGAAAAAAGTTAAAGATTGGCTGATCAAGAGTGGGAGGAAAGCAGCCAATGTGGTCGTCACATCCGGATAAATTTAAGAAATCTGCGCAAACATCTTTGTTTCCACTCGCATTGTTATACTGGTACTTGAGATACCATCGGATCGAAGCTTTCACGTAAAATGTATGTGAAAGATAATTTGTGTAAATACAAATAATGGGTCTGCGGTGCACCGAAAAAACGGTACCAGTACGGTACACAACTAATTACCGTCATTGGTTCGGTACAGAATATAACCCCGGTACAGATTCGGTACGGTACAGTTTACTGCTTCAAACAATAAACAGAGATAAGCTAAACAATGTTTAACAAAATAAGTGGTTTAAATAAGACAGACTCCTATTTATAACTAGTCATTTCCTTTAATGAAAACAAGCCCCAAAACTCATAGGAAAAGAGACATTGACAGGTGTTATTTATAGCTGATTGAGAATGGAGATAAGAAAGTTGGGCAAGGGGAGCGGGGAGGGGCTGGTAGGGTCGGCAAAAAATATGTCTTTGAAGACAAGAAGGGTTTAGACTAGGAAAGGGGTGAGGGGTGAGGGGGGAGGGATCCGGTAATTAGCTATAAATCAGTTGTTTGTTAACATCATTCCTAGAGAGAGAAAAGGAATACTATCTTTTAAATCACGGTCTTTCTCCATTATGATTTTAAATTAAACTGCTTTTATTTAGGTATTATTATTATTGTTATTGAAGTATACTAGTGAAATTTTTAAATTATATTAAAAAAGGTTTCAAAAATGGTTGAAAACTAATTAAAAAATAGCCACTAACTTGATAAATTTCAAATGGTAGCATAAATTTGTTATTGTTTTATTGTGCTGTGAAATTTGTACATACATATATCTGTTATATGTTAGATTATCTCGTGTGGTTTTGGAAAATTCAACTACAAATTATTATTAACAAAAACCTAAACTTATTTTTTGATGAGGTTAATAGCTAACCCTTTGCGATCGGAATGCATATTTGCCACTATTCCTCAGCGGTCGCGCGGCCAGCTCTACTGGCCGCCACCATTAGCGCGCGGAAGTCAGATTTTTTCCCACAGCAGTTGTCCTTTACGATTGGACGGCCAGCGGTGCTGGCCAACATGAAATCCAACGAACGCTCGGGCGTCCAGCAGGACTGGCCGACAACAATGTTTTCGTTTGTAATATTCCAACTGTCGTATAATGCCTGTAGAGTGCTGCAACCTAGTGAGGAATTGTTCAACTAAACGATCAGCAGGCTTGCAACATTATATCGTAAGAATTGTGGTGTAAACAACTAAAATAAACACCTGTTTTTCTGGCACAAGTGCTGTCATAATCATCATTGTTTTGGTTCAGTTTTATGTGATTTTAACTGTGTTTTGGTGATTTTCTCGAGAGATTTGTGTTTATTTGTATTTTTAATTAAGTTTTAAGTTTTAATGTACATGATTATGAGAACACTTTTACGTTTACGTATAGGCCTACACTTATATTATAATTAGGCCTACAATAAAATTGTTTTATCCCGTATAAACATTTATTAGTAAGAATGGGGTTATGTTTTTCCCCCCCCGTATATTTAACTAAGTAATAATGAAGTTAAAGATAAGACGAAGAGAGACGTTTTATTAAAATTTAAATCCCCTATGCTAACATTGAAGGTTTTCAGTGAAAATAATTCCGAGCTGCGGGGAGCGAGCCGCCATGATAAATGCCGAGGTGCCGCGTAGTGGGACGTGGCCAGTACAGCTGGCCGTCCGACCGTCGGAACAAAGTTAGTACGGAAAGAATTCCGAATGGCTGCCGACTGCGTTGTGGCCACTCCTGCTGGCCTTCCGATCGCAAAGGGTTATTAACAACAACCTAAACTTATTTTTTGATGAGGTTAATAGCTAATTATTTTAAATGTGATATAGCCAAATTAACATTATATCACTGTACTACTTTATTACTTTCTTTATTTATTTTCCAGTTTTACATGGTACTTATGTTTAAATAAATGTACTGTAATATTTGTTATGGACTTCAATTTTGAATTTAGTAGTGTAATTAAGTAATTTTAGAGTTATTTTGATTTTAATCTTCAGTATTTAAAGGTCTAATTTTCTAATTTAAAATTTCTTTTGTTTCACATCATACATAGTTTTATTTAAGCTATCTGATTTTACTTTGTATTAATGATACAATAATCTCCCAATGCAACAAGAATAGTATTTATAAAACTTTGGTTTTTGTTGTTTGTATGATTTAAACCAATAGTTTTTATTTATATTGAAATCAATATAATTAATTAGTTAAGCAACTTATGCAATTGATTGATTTTCAAGTAATTTTTGAATTTATTTCTCAAGATTATTTCAAGAACTTTTATTAATATCTAATAACAACAATGATAAAATGTAATACTCTATAGATGCAGGTTTTAAAAATATTTTCATCCATAGTATAGTTATTTATTTTGTTAATCAAATTAATAATAAAAATTGTATATGACCTTAATTATTACTCAATAATTTGTTTATGATACTTCAAATTAATAACTAAATTAGTATATATGACGGTACATTGTACCGTACCGAATTTGTACCGAGAACCAAGGTACAAAATCTTTTACCGTACCGAACCGTACCGATCTCAATTTGTTGGTACCACAGACCCCTAATAATAAGTAGGCCTATCTCAAATTGAATTTTTGTTTTTTCTTTTAGCGAATTTCCCCTATAGGGAAGAAGCTATTACCGTAGGTCTCATGGTAAGACTTAAGCCCGAGACCATGATAACTTTTCATTTGGAGGTCCCCAGATGCCAAAAACACCATTCGTTCAAATTTGTATATATGTATATATATATGTGTCCGTAAGCACGATAACTCTCGTAAAAAAGGTCCGATCTTAATGAAATTTGGTACAAATGTGCAAAGTACCATTTATTTGAACGAGTTCGAAAACCAGATGAATCACACCATCCGAAGGGGGGTTTTTGGGGGGTTTTGTACCCCAAAAATGAGGTTTTTGGGGTTTTCACATTTAATTTTAATTTAAATCAAATTTTAATTTATACCATTGAATTCAGCTTAAAAAAACAAACAATTTAGTATTTTGATCATTGCTCTACGTCAATTGGTTACCGAGATATAGAAAGTGCTAAACACAGTACGTTGTCTAATGTTATTCTTATGGAGAAAAAGGAAAATTGTATATCTCGCTTATTTATGAACATAAACTGGCGAAATTTGGTATATGGCTTGATCTGGTTATGGTTTATTGTTGTTTGCACAAAAAAACAATTTTTCGCCTATGGCTCCTGTAGCAGTAAACCTAGGTACTCGGTCCCCATGTTATTCTTATGGAAAATACTTAAAATGTTATATATCGCTTATTTATGAATGTATATGGATGAAACTTGGTATGTGACTTCACTAAGATGAGTTCTATTGATATTTGCATAAAAACCCATTATTTTGTGTGCCTTGTTGCAGCAAACCTGCGTACTCATCCCCAATGTTATTCTTATGGAGAATAATTAATATTTTAAATATCGCTTGTTTGTGAATACATTTCTTATGAATCCTGTTAAGTGTTATGTTATATATTCATTGGAAATTCGCTGAGTATGCAGGTTTGCTGCGACGGGGGTATACTAAGCTTATCAGCGCCATATTAAAATGACTCGTGTTCACGCATAGGCAGTAGCCCATATGTGAGTATTTCCACCATGATTTAGAATTAGTACCTATACACTTTTTTTCAAAAAGATTCGCAGCCTCTTTTTGCCTTACTTTTCGTGTCCACATAGACTATACATCTATGCTTGGAAAGTATCTAGCAAAGCAAGGGACTCGAGCTGTTACAGTACGAGTTGTACAGTAGTGATAAAATCTGCATGCCAGGACTGGGATTCGAACCCACGACAGAGCCGCTGACATAGTTCCAAAGTCCATCGCCTTGACCTTTACACCAACTACTCACTCAAACTCGATACTTAGTACTTCTTAAAAGAGTATTTATTTATTATGTATTGATAGTACGGAATGTTACAGTAAATATTCTAATTTTGTTGCATAGTACTTGTGAAAGCATATATTTCTGTCGAATAAAAACTTTTAATTTGATTTAAAATCCAGCCAAATGATAGGCCTAATTAGTTTACCTTGCTTGTCGAAGTTGTCCTCCCGCAAGATGCAGACCAGTGCCAGGAAGCGGTTAACCTCGCGCAGGTACAGGATCGTGCCGTTGTTCAGCTTGATCAGACTGGAGCTCTGGTTGTCGAACGCCGGCGAATCCGGGTCCTCTTGAAGCCTGACAATTACCAGGTTTCTCAGTAAATTAATACAGTACAAGAAGAACACCGATTTTTAATTTATATTTGACATTTGTTATCTTTATCTGATAAAAATATGCAGAAACAAAACTGTTTTGATATATTTAACAGCCATTTATCTATTTTCTCTGCCCCCTCCCTGATGAAGTCCCCCAGAAGTTTGAAATATCAGTGATAAAAATGAGTTTTTTTTATTTTATGCGGCAGCTATACTGACTTGTACTTTGTTTTCTCAGGTAAGCTATCTAAAACTTTTTTAACATATTTAAGTAATAAGTAACGTAATGCTAATTGGTTTAATAGTCTAACATTAAATAAAAACCAATCTTAAGGTCCAGAAAACAAATACAAAATTATTTTGAATAATGAGTAACAAGATTTGTTGATTAGCTGCACAATTTAATCAATTGTAATGGTTCCTTTGGACTTGGGAATCTCTACCCTCATCCTGTCCCCTAATACTACATTTTAAATCAAACAAATGAATCATGCCTTTATCACCAGTACCGGCTTTAGGGCAGAGCGAGCCATGCTCCAGCACGGGGCACGCAGGGCGTGGCGTTCCTGACGGGTCGCGGGGTGGGGGAGCATAGTCCGTAGTGCTAAATAAAGTATTTGTAAATATATATATATATATATAAACCCGACTGACTTTTGTATTTTTTTATATTAGTCGTTGTTGAAAGGCATTATTGGGAAAAAAGTTGTATATTCTCAATGTTTTACCTTTATTATACTTAAACATTACATTTTTATATCAGATAACACAACTTCAGCTACCCTATTCCAAATCGAGAAGTTATTTGGCCTCTGTTGTTGTGTGACAACTTCAGGGCATTCTGATTGGAATTGAGAGTGTGAATAAAAGCCGCAATACGATGCAAGGAAATTGCAATGTTAAAATATTATTACACGATGCAACTAATTGTTTTAATCCGCCCTCGTCGATTATTTTAAACTACTTCTGAGATAAGGAAAGTAGATTTTTCTTTCCAATCTTTAAATATGGTTTGGGGATTGGAGAGTACTGAATCGGGATTTCATCTTTAATTGAAGTTACAATGATTTGAGTTTAATATTGCTATTATATATAATAAGGGTGAAAATATGATGCGCTCTGAGATAGCTATGCTATGCTTATATCAGAGCTATGGGGGGAGGTTTTGGTTGTTGGGGAGAGAGGCGTGGGACGGCTAGTTTGGTATTTGCACGGGCAACGGACCGCCCCTATTTATCACACATTTATTACTATATTATGAAGAGTTGCAAGCGTGGAATGTGAACATGTCTAAATACCCCTGTCACAGCAAACCTGCGTACTCAGCAAATTTCCAATGCATATAGCGCATAAAGCTTCTTACCATGTTTCTTTAATATATATTCATAAATAAGCAATATACATTTTAATTACTCTCCATAAGAATAACATAGGGGCTGAGTACACAGGTTTGCTACAAAAAGGAACACAAAATAAGCGTGTTTTTATGCAAATATCAATATAACTCAACTAGGTGAGGCTTATACCAAGTTTCATCAATATAAATTCATAAATAAGAGATGTAAGCCATTTTAATCAGTTCTATAATGATAACAACATGGGAGCTGAGTACGCAGATTTGCTGTAACAGGGAACACAAAAAATGGTTTTTTATACAAATATCAATGGAACTCAACTATGTGAAGCTACATACCAAATTTTATTAATTTATTGGATTTATGATATTTTACTTTTTCTCCATAAGAATAACATGGAGACTAAGTCTGCAGGTTTACTGCTACGGGAATCATCGGTAAAAATTTGTATTTTTGTGCTAATTACAATAGGCCACAACTAAATGAAGCCATACACCAAGTTTCGTCGGTATACGTTCATAAATAAGCGAGATATAAAATTGTTCTTATTCTCCATAGGAATAAAATTGGACAACGTACTGTTTTTAGCACTTTTTTTTTAAATGTATTAAACATTTTAAATTTTACTATTTTATTTTAAGGTTATACTTTTTATACACTTTGAAAATGGCATTATAGCCGAAACGCGTTGTGTAATAAAAATGTTTAAAAAAAGGGTACTCTGGAAATTTTGTTTTCAATCTAATATTATATATATATATATATATATATATATATATATATATATATATATATATATATATAGTTTTGAACGAATGGTGTTTTTGGCATCTGGGGACCCTCAAAACAAAAAGTTATCTAGGTCCCGGGCCTAGGTCTTACCTCGCCGACTACGGTAATAGCTTCTTCCCTATAGGGGAAATTCGCTAAAAAAACACAACTGTAATTGTTTTTCTAAAACAAAATCACACGATCGCCCTCTGTTCTACTTTGAGGCCCGTCCCCATCCCATTACCCATTATCCTATAAATTAATACGCTAGGGGTTTTTTCTTCACAGTCATAACTCGATAACGGCAGGACGGATTTTGACGTTTGAGGTGTCAAATTACAGGAATTTTTATACAGATTTGCCAATACGTCTCAGAATTTTAAGAAAGGGCATCACTTAAATACAGTAAAGGGCTGAATTTTCGGAACAGTGGCACTATCTGACGGCGGAAGTCTAAACAACGTGTTGATTGAAAGTACGTTATTCACATTATTCTCACATGTTATCAGATGTTTTGTTATGTTTGTATCGATTGTAATGGTTCGTTTGGACTTGGGTATCTCTACCCGCATTCTGTCCTCTAATGCTATATTTTAAATCAAATAAATTAATTATGCCTTTATCACACATTTATTACTACCTAGATTATGAAGAGTTGCAAATGTTGGAATGTGGACCATGTCTAGAAAAAAATTAAACCACAGCTGTAATGGTTTTTCTAAAACAAAATAACACAAGCGCCCTCTGTTCTTCTTTGAGACATTTATCCATTATAATTATTAGTTTCTAGTAACCTTGTCTTTTCATGGGTTTTGCACAAATATTACGACCTAAACTAAAATTACAACACACTTTAGGATTTGCGCACCTGCAATCCTGAACTTGTGTTTAACACGTCCGTGAGTTCTAATACGGTAGAGTCCCGCTATTCCGAACTAATTGGGACCGAACCCTGTTGGGTTTAGCGGGAATTTGGAATAGGCGGATTTCATGGATAATACTAACGCATTGACTTAACCTAACCCTTTGCACTCCAACGTCAGATATATCGGACGTTGCTGTTAGCCAAAAACTTATCAGTTCAATATATTGGACGTTTGAAAAATGTGCGAAAAACTCTGACGTCAGAGAAATATTCTTATTGGCTTTATAAACTATCTAAATGCGAAACCTTTATGATATATGGAAGCAGATAGTTGTGGAGTAACAGTGTGTAGTCAGCATTGACATCCTCTATGCTGTTTTTGTATGTTTGATGAGTTGGTTTTATTGAGGTTATACACATCATGTTAAGTGAATGAGGTAAAAAACGAGGTAAAACATGAAACAAATGAAGTCAAAAATGAAATCGGTGGCGTTGAGAGTAAAATGGAAACCCATTACCAGGACTAATATAACAAATTTGACATTTTAGCCGAAAGTCAGACTAACATACAAAAAGAGATAGACGAAATACGAGCCATCCAGCAAGTTCAAACCTTAGAATTGCAACAAATCGAGACAAATGAACATCATAAAAAAGGTATATAAAAAACGATGACATCAGACAGGATTTTCAAATACCATAGCCAAAGTGCGCCACAAAATTAATCAAACCATCATCGATGAAAGCCGTAAAATAGAGACTAAAATGATCGAGGATCTCAGTGATACCACCCAAAGTTTGCCAAAAACCAACCAAAAACACAAATCTGACCTAGAAAACTATGTTAAAACCAATACTCCCGTAGCAGCAAACCGGCATACTCAGCGAATTTCCAATGGAGATATAAATGTCTTAATACTTCATAAAGCCACTCACCAAGTTTCATAAAAATATATTCACAAATAAGCGCTATATACAATTTTAATTATTCTCCATAAGAATAACATTGGGGCTGAGTATGCAGGTTTGCTGTATCAAGGAACACAAAAAATGGGGTTTTATGCTAATATCAATATAACTCAACTAGGTGAAGTCATATACCAGTTTTTATTCATTTATGTTTATAATTAAGGGAGACATAGCATTTAGTTATTACCCATAAGAATAACATGGGGCTGAGTATGCAGGTTTGCTGCTACGGGAGCCTTTGGCAAAAAATTATTATTTTGAGCAAATATCAATATAACACAACCAGATGAAGCCGTATACCAAGTTTCGTCAGTATTCGTTCATAAATAGGCGAGATATAACATTTTTCTTTTCCTCCATAAGAATAACATTAGACAACGTACTGTGTTTAGCACTTGCAATATCTCGGGAACCAATTGACGTAGAGGAATGATCAAAATACCAAATTGTGTGTTTTTTTAAGCTGAATCCAATGGTAAAAACTAAAATTTTACAATTTCAAAAATTATATGTACAAAATTCAAAAAACCCATTTTTAGGGTACAAAACCCCCCCAAAATACCCCTTTAGATAGTGCGATCTGGCTGGTTTTCGAACTTAAAGTCATAAATGTTGCTTTACACGTTTATATCGAATTTCATCAAAATCGGATCATTTTTACGAGAGTTATTGTGCTCACGGACACATATATATATATATATATATATATATATATACAGTATCGAACGAATGGTGTTTTTGGGGTCTGGGGACCTCAAAACGAAAAGTTATCATGGTCCCGGGCCTAGGTCTTACCATGCCGACTACGGTAATAGCTTCTTCCCTATAGGGGAAATTCGCTAATTCCCTATAGGGGAAATTCGCTAAAACTATCAAAATTAAAAATGAATTGGCACCTACAATTGCATAAAATCAAAACACTATCAAACACCAAACTGAACCATTAAATCAAATGACCAGTATAATCCAAGAACATGAAGCAAAATTCACAAATGTTAAAGCTGAGCTCAAACAAAAATCCATCACCCTAACACCCTAAATACACGTCACTTGTGGAAAATCAACCACAACCTCAGAGCTAGCCTTACCTAAATTCAACGGACGATCGCATAATCCCCCTGAATACTTAACATGTTTGAAACGCTATTATCAGAAACTACTCCAAAGGCAAACTAACGATCAAACCCCTACAGAGCTATTAAAGGATGTCATCAATCCACCTTCGAAAACATGCTTTAAGATGGTTCCCCCTAATCAAATATGACAAAAAATCCTGGGAAGAATTCGAGTCACAGTTCTTAGCCAAATATTGAAATCGTGATTTGCAGAGATCCATTAAACATAGGTCGAATCTGAACACTACCAACCAAAAAGTTTACTAGATCAGAATACTTTATTGAACAAGTCATAACGTTAAGATCTCTAACCCCTGCACTCACAGAAGAAGAAATTGTAGCGATCCTTTCTGACCACTTCTGTACATTAATACAAGACGCAAGGCGCGTGCAAAATGCCAATAGTGTATACGAATTTGAAGCCCTACTGCAATGTTAAGATCTACAAGACACCCAGAGAAGAACAAAAACTAATTTCAATCCGCCACAATCAAGCAATCAGACCAGAAACAAACAGCAGCACAACCATAATAACAACCGAAACTACAAAAATCGATCCAATTTCCAGTAACAACACCACACTCAGAACACTAATCCACACAGCTAGGATCCAAAAAGTGAAAAACCACAACATTTGCAAAATAATAGACCCCCTTACAATACAAATTGGAACCAACAACAACAACGAGGAAATATAAACTACATGTCCGTAGGGAATAACCAACAACAGTACGGCAAATCCCAATCAACAAACAGAAATAATTCGCAAGTTCGAATATATCCCACGAGAGGGCAGGAGCAAATACGAGACGCTGTGTCGCAATCCCCTACCCAAGCCAGGCCACCTTCAAGTCCTAGACCCCAGTACAGCAGACAGCCCATGCTTTAAACGGTTAGGCGCTGTCGAGGCACGAAATGGTCTGTAAACATCATCCTAAGTCAGTGAATATACAATAGCATCTTCAGCGCCCATTAATCAAATCGGATATAACAGACCAAATAACAATATTAATAATTATAATGATGATAATATGAATCCAGAATATGTTCATATTAATACTATTTGCTGCGATCGCAGATTTTGATGACAAGAAGATACACACAGTGAGCATAATAATAATAATTTTCAAACACACTGTCCTGAAATCAATATTAAAATAAATAAAATTCCTATCAGTGCACTAATTGACACAGGATCTAATATCACTTGAATAAACAAAAATTGTTAGTAGAAAACAAACACAAACTGTCAAAATTTGAAGAACTGCCTGTAAGCAACACTTTCATTAAAAATGCAACTGGTGAGAAATCTAAACGGGTCTCTACAATATTATTGCTGCCATTCGAAATAAATAATCAACAAACATATATACAAACATTGCTTGTGCCACACTTGGTAAACTCATTAATAATAGGATGCACGAATCGACTTCAAACACAAATCAATAAATATAAATAATAATAATGTGATTTTGAAGTTTGGAGAGGTAACTATTGATGGAATATCTTGCTATATTAAATATAATACTAATTAAATGTGTAACCATGAAGATGATATAATAATTCAAATGAGATAAATACGAGTGATTACAGTTTAAACAAAAGCAAATCTATCAGCAGAATTACGCCTGAAATATTTAAAAATTCTCTTGCCGATGACCAGTTAATTGATAAGGAACAACGATCTCAACTTGAAGCTTTAATATTAAAATACGAAAAAGTTTTCTCAGATGAACCAGGAGTTTGTAATAAATATCAACACACTTTAAAAGTAAAAAAACCCCAAAATTTTAAGAAGAAAACCTACCCAGTTCCCCTTGCCCATCAAGATAGTTATACAAGAAATTGAAAGAATGGAAAATTTAAATGTGATCGAAAAATGTTATAGTACTTTTGTAAACCCAATCATTCCTGTTATCAAAAAATCAGGAGAAATCCGCCTATGTCTCGATGCTAGGAGCATAAACCAAGTAATTGTCCCTGATTATAAGTGTAACCAATCAGTAAATGAACTACTAGCTAAATGTCCCAACGCAAAGTTTATAAGCAGCATTGATCTCACCTCCTCTTACTGGCAAATTCCCTTATCTGAAGAGTCCAAGCAATACATTGCATTTCAATTTAACGGAAAAACTTATCAGTATAAAGTAACACCTTTCGGCATCTCAACTTCTCAGGCAGCTTTGGTACTCGTCAAGTACAAAGTATTTGACGAGTCAGTAAGAAACTTTACCATGATCTACATCGATGATATCTGTATAGTCTCGCCTGATTTTGAATCACACTTATTACACTACAAAACATTTCAAAAAATTAGAAGAAGCCAATATGACCATAAAATTTTCCAAATCCAAGTGTTCCACTCCATTCCTTGGATACACCCTTAAAACAGATTAGAAATGGATCAGAGTCTAATCAAACCTATACTCGATTTCCCCACACCCAAAAATCAAACTGAGTTAAAGTCATTCTTGAGATGCATCAATTATTATAACAAGTTTATTGGCAAGTATTCCCACACTGTTCACCCCCTTTTGTGCTTAACTTCCAAGAAGAATAAGTTTATTTGGACTGAACAAGGTGACCAAACCCTTCAAGAAGTCAAGAATCTACTTTTGAAAACTAACGTTTTCTTTCATTCGGACCCCTAGAAAACATTTCACTTGCAAACAGACGCTTCTGACGTCGCAATCGGTGGACATGTTTATAAATACTTACGATAGCGGGGATAAGGCTGCAATCATGTTCCTGTCCAGAACGTTACAACCTGCTGAACAACGGTATACCACTACGGAACAGGAATTATTGGCGATTATATACTGTCTACAGAAAATCAGATATATAGTATTGGGATCTAAATTGAACATATCACTGACAACCTTTCTAAAGACTTTTCACCTCCGAAAAAATCGTCTAACAAGATGGATATTAGCCATTCAAGAATTTGACTTTTAAATTACACACTGTAAAGGAACAGAAAATATAACTGCCGACACTTTAAGCCGCATAACTCCAGTAGATTATCACACCACCTTCAATCCACCCACAGAACTTACACTAAATTACATCCAGCGAATACAAGATCCTGAGTTACAACATGAGGAATGCCCCCGCTTACAACACCCCTACCAAGTTTTAATGAATGGACCACAAGATCACGACCATCCCCACATTTCACAAAATTATAAGTTACACAACGAAATATTGTACCAGACTCAAAAATACCTGGCTAAGTGTTCCTGACAATATAATAGAATGATTAATATGGGAGTGTCACCATTATTATTTACATTGTGGAGCCGCAAAATGTTACCAATTACTATCAGAAACCTTCATCTTCAAATATATGCGTCGAAGGATAAAGACTATACTTGCATCATGTGACACATGCCAATGGTGTAAATCAAATCCCCACCAAAACCGAGGAACCGCACAAGGAGTACAATGCCTCAGTAGAAACGCTCAAATTGCCGTTGATGTAATCGGACCACTACCTACCAGCAGAAGAACCTAATCATAATAGACATCTATACCAAATTTGTAAAGCTATATCCCATGCAACGATCAACAACCAAAATCATCCTCAGTAAATTATTCAGCGAACATTTTAAAGAATTTGGGATTCCAAAACGCATCCAATCTGATAATGCAACTCAGTTTAAAAGTGACCTTTGGACAGAAACACTAGAAAAACACAACATTACACCGATATATAGTCCACTATACCACCCTTGTTTCAATCTAGCGGAACGGCCGATTAAATAAATTTAAAGATGTCTCAGAGTATATTGTTCACGTCAACACAAGAACTGGGTAAAATAAATATCAGACATTAACGAGTAAATATCAGACATTAACAACTGTTTAAGTGAAGTGTGTCATGAAACCACTGGTTTCACTCCAAACGAATTACAGTTGGGTAATAAAGACTCTAGATTTTGGGAAAATTATGTAAACAATCCTTTCACTCCAAACATACCCTTAGAAAGACAATCATTTCTCGCTTCTGAAAGAATTTTATCAAAACGGCAGAAAAGAGCTATTAATCTAAGAACCAATCCCATAAATTTCAACCTTGGAGATTTAGTGATAGTGAAAACCATCCTGTTTCCAATGCTGCATATGGTGAGACCGCCAAACTTTTGAAGGACCATTCAAGATATCCAAAAAATTGGGACATTCCACATATAACGTTATCGAATAGAAGAAGAAAATAAATATGGGCCATAAAAAGTGTCTGCACTCAAGAAATATATGACTCCACAAAATCAAGATAACTAAATTAAAACTGAAGATAAATGTTAAGTGATAAAATCAGTCCGCCATGTTGTGTACAGTCTGTTAAAATAACCCCCCTCCCCATTAAATATGTTTGTATATCGTTAAATTTAGGTCATAGATATAGTTTAGTTAAATATGTAAAACTCATAAATGTGTAGGTATGTAAATAAAACAATAAGTCACACCCGCCATTTAATGATAGGAAAAAAATATAGACACTTTATAAGAGTGATAAAGTAACCATGACGAACAATAAATAATAAGAACATTGAAAAACCGCATTAAGCAATAATTAGTAAGGAAAAGCCCAATTAATGACTACAGGCAAGTTAAATATAAACAATTTTTGTTAGTTAAGGTATTATTTATTATCATGTTAATGTATTACAGAGTAATAACTGTTTTCTTGTTGTATGTTACAAATAATTTTTTTATCATCAGTGTAAATATCATCACTGATATATCAAAATCTCGCTAGTAATTTCATGATAGCTCGATTTCTGCAGGGATTTTGCAACAACTCTTATATTTACCCTGATAATTTTGCCCACAAAACTGGTCATTTTAATTTGATGTTTCAATATGTAATTATATGTGGTTTTAAATACCAGCAACAACTGAAAATCCCATATTAGGAATAATGTAGGTACGCCTATTAGTTAATTTAGTCATTATTTTAAGAGAGGAAAAATACCAAATAGCCTAGTGAATAAATACACAGGGTGTCTCACGTAAGGTATCTCAAACTGATTACAGACGAACCAATTGACCTAGAAGGTTAAAATAAAATTATTTCCTACTAAATCGACCCCAAGGAATGACGTAAAAATATGTTTAGTTTGTTATAAATACAGAGTGTTCCAAAACTGAGGGTCACTAGTTTGAATCTCGGAATTTAAAAAAAAATGTTAAGATATACACCATTTTAAAGCTCTACAACAGAATAACATGTTGGTGGAATCAGAACTAACTTATCTTAATCCGTTTCAAAATGGCGGCCATTTTTTGGAAAAATACTGACATTTACGGAATACCTTGTATCTGCTAAACCACAAGACATAGCTTTGTTCTGATTAAAAATTCTTACTCGTATTAATGTCAGCTTTACCCTGTAGCACATGACAGTATTTAAAACAAAATGAAAAAATACAAAAATACTATTTTTGTAAATGTTTATATGCCCAAAACTCCAAAAAATCAAATAGTAACGTATGTCAAAAAGTATCTTAGAGATCTTTAGAGATCTTAAAAATCCTAGCAACTTTGAAATTTACACTAAACTCGTATCTCTTTTGCTTTTATAGCAATCAACAAAAATCATTACTTCCCCACATGAAATTCATGTTATTTGTGTGTAAGACTTGCAAGTACTCTGTGGCCTCTTTTATAAATGGGTTGTGTACCAGCACACAAGTCATCATCTTTTGAAAAATCAGTTCTATACACAGGTAGCAAATTTTATAATAAACTCCCTCAGAGTATCAAAAACATTTCCAATATAACAAAATTCAAAGCAGAAGTGACAAAGTATTTAAAAACAAAGTACTTTTATAGTGTCAATGATTACCTTAACAGCCTGTCATTATAGTTATAAATTTTATTTTGGTTTTTAGCATTATTTGTTGACGGGTGACTTTTGTTTGTTTTAATTGTACTGTTGATTTACATTTTGATTGATCATCGAATGTATTGTATATATTGTTAGGTCTATGTATTTTAGTATAAGGAAACTTTGACAATTTCACCTGTCTAAGGGAAATTCCCTATAATAGATGTTATGTGATGTAATAAATAAATAAATAAATAAATAAAATAAATAAATATAACTCACATGCATTTATAAGGAGAAATGATGATTTTTGTCGATTGCTAAAAAACTAAAAGAGATACAAGGATGGCGTAAATTTGAAAGTTGCTAGGATTTTCAAGACCTCTAAGATGATATACTTTTTGACATATGTTACTATTTGACTTTTTGGAGTTTTGGGCATATAAACATTTTCAAAAATAATATGTTTTGCATTTTGTTTTAAATACTGTCATGTAGCATATCAGGGTAAAGCTGACATTAATACGAGTAAGAATTTTAAATCAGAACAAAGATATGTCTTGTGGTTTAGTAGATACAAGGTATTCCGTAAATGTCAGTATTTTTCAAAAAAATGGCCGCCATTTTGAAACGGATTAAGATAAGTGAGTTCTGATTCCATTATAGAGATTTAAAATGGTGTATATCTTAACATATGTTTTATTTGTGAAAATTCCGAGATTCAAACTAGTGACCCTCAGTTTTTGGAACACCCTGTATTTATAACAAACTAAAAATATTTGTATGTTATTTCTTGGGGTCAATTTAGTGGGAAATAATTTTATTTCATCCTTCTAGGTCAATTGGTTTGTCTGTAATCAGTTTGAGACACCTTACGTGAGACACCCTGTATTACCTATATTACCATTAAAAAAATTGCTTCATAATCAAGATCAATCTATTTAATTAATTTTTCAAAATTCCAAATCTTAGCTCTCCAGCATTTTTATAAAGTGTATATGTGACAGTGGGCATTAAGAGCCAAATGTGATTCAGTGAACCATGACGTGTGAATTCTTGTAACAATACCAGCATCTCCCTTCTCATGAACAATGGCCTAGTGTTAAGATATGTATTAAATAAATGGGACATTTTCCCAATATAATAATTCTTCTTAATTCAGTATTTGGTCATTAAAAGCCCATATTTCAAATAGAAAGAAGAGCTACAGGCCTAATTTTACCCTTTGTAACGACCGAGAAGAGTTTTAAAACCTGTAGCTAAGAATTTCAAGTCGTGGTGAGATCTACCCTTTTCTTGTCAAAGGAAGCCATTTGAATTTCAGTTTTAGGCCATAAACTTTTAAAGAGCTAATAAAATAATTAAAGTAAAAAATCGAACAGATCATCAATCAAAACTTCAGATAATTTATTAAGAAGAGTTCCAAATTAATTTTATAACATCAAGTTTAATTTTGACACATTTAATATCAAGTTAAAATAATAGCCTTCTATCTATTTATTGAGAGCGTCACCTGACCTCTGGACTTAGTTTTCCAGAGAACGGTAACTTTTCATCTGCTATTGAGCAATATTTAATTATTCATGTTCCAAGTCATAATTTATTAATAACTTTATTTCATACTATGTTTGATTATCAAGAGTTAATTAAGTGGTATAAAAGATCGTAAGAATAAATTCTATCAGCCGCACGAAATCCCCACCTGAGATAAATAAGAGCTCTTGTGAACCCTGATACATTTAAAGACAATTACATATTAATTGAATATAAAAGTAAATAATAGAGTTTCCCCAAGTTTGTACAATATTTTGTTAGTCCCCCTTTTTCTCATTTTCAAGAATACCATCATTGTAAATTTGTAAAATAAATGTAGGTTTGATTCTGTACCTCTGAGTTTCTATTGTTAGGCTAGGACGCCATTATTTTAGTTTAGTTGTAGAACGTGAAGAACCATAGACCACTAGTGTAACATTTCCCATAAACCCAAGGGAAGAGCAGAAGAGCAAGAACACCTGAGTTTGTTTTGTAAACATTCAAATTAGGTTAAGGTGAAAGAGAGAAAGAGTAGTTAAAAAACAAGTTTATCATCAGTTGAGAGTAACAAAAGTAAATTTAAAATAAAATAAGTAAAAACGTAAAGAAGTTTATTACACTTTCCAATTCTAATCTCATTAAAAACAGCAAAATATAATAATTTTGGACCCTTTTCAACTTTTTTTATAGTTACAAAAAAATGAGGGTTGTATTGAATTTCAAATGTGCGACTAATAAGAAACTAAAACTAGTGTGCACTAAATAAAAACAAAATAATACAATTTTCATGTCTACAAAACATGCTGCTACGATAAAATAGGGTAAACTGAATAAAAACACTACAAATACAACCTGCTTAAAAATGTTGTAGTAAAATTCTTAACCATGAAAAGAAAGGGCTTCAAGAATGAAAAACTTGAGTTAACTTACTTCTACCATGAGACAAATGTTAATTTTGAAAACCTTGTACCTCTTAATGGATTAAATCACAAATTTATACGAGTCATTGAGTTCACAGTGAGTGAAAGTTTGATGATAGAAACCATTTTCTTGTAAACAATTCATAATCATTCAATATTTTAGGAATAATTTCATAAAAACTTGAGTCAACAATCATATAACTTGAACAGTAGTTATATCAACATTCTGTTTTGCAACAAGGCGACGAGGGTTGTTCTGTCGCTCAGCAGATTGATGGGGAATGTCGGAGGCCCGAGGTCCAGCAAGAGGCGACTTCTCATGTCCACCGTCAACGCGACTCTCCTGTACGGCGCAGAAGTGTGGGCGGGTGCCATGAGAGTCAAAAAACACAGCAAGAGAATTCTCTCCGTTCAGCGCAGGGCGGCTCTTAGGGTTGCCTGTGCGTATCGCACTGTGTCTGGACTGGCTGTAATGGTTGTGGCTGGAGTGTTTCCCCTTGATCTGCTCGCCACTGAGAGGCAGAACATCTTTCGCCGTGCTCCTGATCTCGGAAGAGACCAAGCTGCTGTGGAAGCCAGACTTGAAACTCTGCGAGTTTGGCAAGAGCGTTGGAACGGTGGACTGGGAGGGCGATGGACGTTTCGTCTCATCAGAGACATAAGCCCGTGGTTGAGCCGTGCATTTGGGGAAATTGACTTTTTCTTGTGTCAATTCCTGACGGGCCACGGGTACTTCAGGGAATACCTTTTCCGCATGGGGAAGGTGAGGTCACCTCAGTGTAGGTACTGCCCAGAGGAGGTGGATGATGCTCATCATACTTTCTTCCGGTGCAGTCGTTTCGCTGAAGACAGGAGGAGGCTCGTCTCTGCTGTCGGCGATCTGTCCCCGGACGTCGTGGTGGGGGCGATGCTTCGAGATGAAGACTCCTGGAGAGCGGTTGCGCTCTTCGTGCAATCCGTTCTTCGGGGAAAGCGAGACGAGGGATGCTTAGGTGACCTCTAAGTTTCCCGAAACGGTGACGTGACCCGTCTGGGCGCAAGACACGCGGGCCAGTGCCGAAGTTGTCCGATAAGGGTTCCGGCCTGGTTTTTCCCCCGCGGCTCCGTAGGAGGTTTAGTGGGTATACCTCGTAAGAGGGAGTCCCACACTGTTCCTTTGGGTTCGCGCATTAAGCGTTCCTCCTACGTAAAAAAAAAAAAAAACATTCTGTTCAAAAGGTTCTCTACGTATCTTTTTACTCTTTTAATTAGCCATAAAACATTAAGTTCTGACCTTCCAATAAGAAGAGACAAGGGTTAGAAATTATCAATGCTCTAATTAAAGAAGTGGAGACAATTTTAAAATCTTGTATTATTAGAGCCCGGTTATTAGAAAACAACATTTAGCTTGCACTTATGAGCTTGAATCAGGTTTGTAAATGTAAGTGTTAGCTTTGCAAACAAATTAAGCAGACCTACCCATAAATTCCAGAAACATCAATGACTACATCAATCATATCACAGCACAATTCATAACTCTGCATATCCACAGGCGAGGAATCAGTCGCAATGTATATCTTCGACACAACATCGAACAAGAACGCCTTCTCAATGGCTGAGTTCTACAACAAACATCAGTTAACAGATTAACATTAGTCATTTTATAGTCAATTTAGCAATTTGCAGTTTTTTCATAAATTATAGATGTGTTTATATAAGCTAACATACTATATCTTATAAGCTGTATGTAGTTTGAATACAAAATAAAGTAATTTTGATTTTGATAAACCAGCATTATTTCATCAGCTGTATCACTTTAAATTTTAAATGGCCCAATAAATGCTCTTCATTCTTGAAGAAATAATTAGTTATGTTTGAACAATATGTGTGATAGATTTAAATCAGACTCATACATGCATTTTAGCAAATTTGGCATGTATACAAATTAATACATTTTTTAATATAATTTTATTTTTAAAGTCTTGACTCTCCTTAATAACTTAAGAAAAATACAAATGATAGAAAGTTCAATTTAGTGGCAAAAATATGTCATAATATTTCAGATTTAAGACACTTATTTTTGCAGCTTCACTGCCAAATTTTTCAGAGAATTATTAATACTTTGAGTATGTTTAACAAGTTAATCTTGATTTAGTATCAGCATATTTAGTGTGAAAAGTAATTAGTATCTTTCTATGAAAAATATGAAACATTTTGTCAATTTACAGAACTATAATTTTCTATATTGTTATATTGTAATTACAATATTTCCATCTTTTAAGTAAATTAAATTTGAAACACAGTGATAAGAGAAAAGAATTAGTAAAATTGTTTCCAAAATGAAAAATATATTCATATTTAGGGATTATGTACCATGAAAAAAACTTGAAAATATAAGCTGAGGACAAATATAGCTCTAGAGTACATTGTCCTGTATTAAGCACAAGCTTGTGATTCTTGTGATGAAACATAAGAGAGCATGCAGCACTTTCAGCCCATAGTTTGAAACAAGGAGCAAAGTGAAGTAGCCGTACTACCATGGAAGAAACATTAGTAGAGAGGACATGTCAATGCTTTAACATTAGGGCAGATGAAGCCAGACACGTGCCCTCGCAACTGGCGATAAGATGGCAAAAGCGCCCCAGGATTGCATTGGAAAGATAGGGAAAAACGTGTCTTGCGCTTAGTTGAATTAAAATTCCCGAAAAGATAATTGATTTTTGGCCAAATGGATTTTTGATTTGTATATTCCTTATTAAATTATCGAGACGTTGATACCAAATATACCATATGAATATTTAGTAAATGGAATAGAAACTTAGAAGAATTATTTAAAACTCTTGATATGTTGCTCACTTTAATTACGGTTTTGGACAATATCTGACTTTTTTATCCAAATAACCTATTTATTTGTGTTGTTCAAATTACTAATAGGTACAAAATTTAAGCATATTAGTTTGGTATTTTTAACAAAAAATAAACAAAAAAATTTTTTTAACAAAAATTATAGCAAAAATATTTTTAAAACTCTCATTTTGTGCTCACTTGAATTAGGTTACTGACCAATAAGAAGTGTTTTTGGCAAAAACACTACTGATTCATGTTACTTACAAGTGCCTAAACTTTTAATACCAATTTTAACCATGTTTGAGTGTTATTTTTATATAAAATAAATATATAGGTAACTAAGAATAGTTATATAATTCTTTGGACCCGAACTCACTTTAGATTAGCTCCTGGCCAATATAAACCAAACAAACTAAACGTTTTTTCCCCCTATTAAGTGCTGAAACTCTTAATACCAAATTTAACCATCATCGAGTGGTTTATGTTTTATAAAAATAACAATAAACTTAAAATAATTACAGAAATCTTTCAACATGCCCTCACTTCCTTGGCAATAAAATGTGTTTATAAACAAATAAACTATTTTATCCATGTTACTAATCTAGTGTTCGATCAGGTAATAACCAATATTAACCATTTCTGAGTGGTTTATGTTTAATAGAAGTAATAATTACTTAGAACTATAGAAAACTCTCAACCCAAGCTAACTTTAAATAGGGTCCTAGCCAATTTGGAACCAAATAAATAATTTAACAATTCCCCCCCTTATTAACTGCTGAACCTTTTAATTAGGGGTGTGCGAGTAGTGATTTTTTTAATCGAGTCGAGCAGTGCCAATTATTTTTGAGTTTTGAGTATTTTCGAGCGAGTATTTGCTATCAGTTGGTAGTTTAAAATAGTGTAATGGGATTCGGATACCAGCACTGATTTGATAATCTAAACATGGTTTCTGACTAATACATGAGTAGCAAGACAAAGTTTTGGCCAGTACAATCAAACTGGATTACATATTGACAAACAAAACATGGTTTGACATTTGTTTCCGGCTGATAAAACAGGGTACGGTTATCATTTGGCCAATTTCACATCGTCCAGACATCGCTTATAATCAATATTAAATGACAAAATCGTAAGTTACGGCCAAAATTACGCGGTCCGATTGTCATTTTCGTCAATTTTAAGTGATGCGATCGCCTTTTGCGGCAATTACTACGCGTTTTGGCTGGTCGAAATCGTCATTATCGGCCGATTTTACATGATGCGGTCGCTTTCGCGGCCGTTACTACCCGCTTTAGCCGGTCGCAATCGTTAGCGATCGTCCAGAAATCGGCGGGAAATACTCGCTCGAACTTTCAAGTAGTTTTCAAAACTTCGAGTCGAGTTCGAGTATTAAAATACTCGGTCGAAAACTCAAAGTTTCTAGTACTCGCACACCCCTACTTTTAATACCAAATTTAACAATATTCTAATGGTATGAGTTTATACAAGTGATACCAGTAATAAACTAGAAGAGTTATAGAAATCTTTCAACTCGCGCTCACTTTATTTACTTTCGTTGCCAAAAGAATGTGTTTACAAAGAAATAAACTATTAATTTATTGTGCTCGATCAGGTAATCAGGTATTGCGGCGCACGGCCCCGGTGGTGTGGCGGCTGCCCCCCCCTGCAACAGTGCAGTCTGGCGCGGCTTCACTATCCGACCGCCGTGACCGCTCCAGCTATACTACCTCCATGCGTAACTACACACCGGCCGCACTCACTGTGCTACTCCCCCAATCTATAAGTGCCTTTAAAAATATTGTTTGGTTATGAAAAATCAAATGTATTTACTTAAAAACAAATGAAAAATATGACTTAGGAACAACTGATATCATTTAAATAAATATTCAAATTAGATACACTTTCATCATCCCACCACTCTTTCTTCCACACCCAGAGATCTGTATATAGCCAGCATTCCCAAGGTGATCACTGTGGTTGCACCTTCGATGATTTTTTCATACAAACAAAACCAACAAAACTAGATAAAACTTACGGATATTAGTATATTCAGCAGATTTTCAAGTGTTGGAAGCTGAGGTATTAACTTTTGCACTACTTTACTAAAAGCCTCAAATATACTATGGTCGTATATTGATGTAAGATAAAAACTAAGAAGAATTTGGTCGTACCCTAAAACAAACAAAACCTTATTAGAATACAAAATGCAGATTCACAAAAGGTTTACAAGTGGTCCACAAACACATAATTAGTGATGTGGGCCGGGTAAATACGCAGCGGGTAGGTAAATAAAAAATGGGTATTTACCTGGGTACTAACCCCAAGCTCCGGACAAATACCCAAAACGTGGGTATTTATGATTTTTATAACATTTAGGGGATTTTTACTAGTTTCATTGAAATCCCCATGCTGTAAGGATTATAAAATGACCATAAAAACTGTTTTGAAAATTATAACATGGTTACCACAAGCATTTAACTTCTGTACAAGATTGGGATAAATACCCAGGACTGGGTATTTACTACTTTCAGGTAATTTAAAGTGTTTAATAAATTAAAAATTTTGGAGGAAAAGAATTGAAATTAAATTACTTTATGATTTTGTTCAGTATTCATCCAATTATAAGATTACATATTTTTAATTTGTATAGAATGTCTCGTATCTAATCAGTTCCTTCATGGTTTGGCGGTGGTGTGGTTTGTACCCTAGACAGGTTTTTTGCAAAAATTTCCATGTTAGCCTATTTGATTTATTAGTAAAATAATCAATAAATGTAATCAAATCACAGGGTTTCTACGGACAGGGGAAGTCAGGGAATGGAAATTCAGTCAGGGAACCCAGCGATAAAGCTTATTTTGTTAGGTACTGACCCCACATACTAAAGATATGAAAATAAATTTGTAGCTTATAGACAATATTGATTAGGTACTATTCCCCCTTAACGCTACTTCACAACATTAATTTTGTAATCTTTGTTAAGTCTAAAAATAGGTTATGAGATACATTATCACAACAAGAATAACTTCCTGTGAGTCATCACATTACTTGATAATTTACTTGACAATACGGTGCTTTTATTATTCCATCTGATCCCCGATGATGAAAAAACAGAGGGGATGCTTTGCTCCAGAATGTATACAATCTGTTGTAGCAGTATTTTTAAGGTGGAGTCCCAATGTTGGCTGATAATCTAAGGATTCCTAAGGAGTTTATTCTTAACATCTTGTAATCCTCAACTATTGAGTTTTTATTGAGATCAATGTATTTAGTTTTGTTTTACTAATATTTATGACATAGAAAATAATGTTTTACATATTAAATATATAATAATTGTGCACACATGCTTGTTTATAAAGAGGCAAATGCTACAACGTATTTCGAAAGTTGGTCAGGGGGGTTTTACAGAAGGGTCAGGAAAAGTCAGGGATATAGAAAATTGAAATTCTATAGAAACCCTGAATCAGTAAAATATCCTCAAGTGTTATACATAGATAACAACAAGGCCAGTAAGGGTAGGTAAGAATTACATTGGTGTTTTTATGTAAAATATCATAAATACCCAAAATACCCGGGTATTTATGAATTTTGGGTATTTACCCCGAGTTTTAAATACCTGGGTATTTTACATCACTACACATAATATTGATACAATTTTTTTAGATATTCAGCTGACTTAACAAAAATCTGAGCAATTTTCTAAATGAAATGAAATATTATAAGTAATTAGTCTACTACTAGGCTATTTAGGATTTTATGACAGTTTTATAGTGACATGTTTGTTATAGCCTATTATGCCAAATTTCAGCATTTGGAATGATAGCCAATTCTTCCTGGGATAGTGACATCACAACTTGTAGACAAAACCAGGGTCTGCTTTCCTTGGTTAGGTAACCAGCCGAAATAACAAAAAATGGAATTTAATTGTAATCAAAACTAAAATACCCCTGTAGCAGCAAACCTGCGTACTTGGCGAATTTCAAATGATACTTCACTACGTCATGAAGCCACATACCAAATTACTTCAAAGCATATATAAATAAGCGAGATATGACATTTTATTTATTCTCCATAAGAACAACATTAGGACTGAGTATGCAGGTTTGTTGCATCAAAGACCAGAAAAATCGGGTTTTTATGCAAATATCAATGCAATGGATCACCACCAGATAAAGCAACATACCAATTTATGTTCATAAACAAGCAAGACATCACATGTTTCTTATTCTCAAAAAGAATAATATAATAGCTGCTGAGTACTCAGGTTTGCTGCCATAGGGACCACAAAAATAGGTTTTGTATGTACTAGGTTTTGTAGGTTACTACTTCTTTACAATTTTGTAATTAAGTATTATTTCGACTAATTATTATTTATGTTTTGACACTATTTATTGTACCTTTGTGCAAGAGACGAATAAAGATATTTTTGATTTGATTTGAAGTATCAGTAAACTCCAACCATATGAAGCCACATACCAAGTTTCATTAATATACAGGATGAGTTTCTCCTTGCTAGATTAACTTCGCCAGTGAGTTCTCCTCACTAAAAGGAACAAACATTTTCCTATTGACCCATGTTCGATTCTCAACCGTTTGGCTGTAATTGGGAATTTTGCATTTTCTATAACATACTTGACTTGGCCTTATTAATTACGCTATAAAATTGTAAGCCGTTATTACACCTAATTACACTTAACATCAATAGAAAAAGCATTAAATTTGTAATAAATCTGAGGTTTTACAAAAGGATGTGTGTTTGAAACCACCAGGTTATAAAGAAAATAAAGTAAAACATACTCTGTTCATAAAAATACTCTTAATAACTTTGATAACTAGCTGAGCGTCCAAATGTACTTTAAATCCGTTAATATCAATGAAAGAATAAATGGTAAAAAAGAGTCTTATTAATTATTTAGTTAGTTATACTGTATGTTTGACGAACAACGCCTTATTAATAGCACGTCATTCTAAAGGTGATTAAATAAGGACATTTTTCATTTAACTTGACATCACATAGCATAACTTTTAGGTGATAAATTGGGGCCTTGAAATTGCAATAACAAAATTATTTAAAAGTATTCTTTACTTTATTTTCATTAGGGGTCTGCGATGCACCAAAAAATCGGTACCGGTTCGGTACAAAACGAATTACCGAATTCGGTTCGGCATCACTAACAGCGTCGGTACTAAGTCGGTACGGTACAGCCTAGAACTAAAAAAAAATCAGTATTCACTGTTTATCAACCACATTTTTCCTTCAGTTTTATTCATAACATCTTTTTCATCCGTTTACATTCTATTGACACGCCTTTGCTCACGACAGCAACTTTCAACTTTGATCGGCATTCGCGAGTTATAGGTTCACAATCGGATCACGAATGATGACCAGATGTCTTTACAGCACTGATAAAGCCGCCTCCACAGACTGGCCGAATGTTTCGTCGAGTTACGTACGACTCGGCGAGTAATGAAATAATGTAGATAAACATCGACAATAACAGAGGTTAATAACAAACTAATACGCATTTACACTGCCACGCTCGTCTTTGCTCGCCAAGACTTGGCCAGTGTATGGAGGCGGTATAAATGTAAACAAAAACCTACAACCGAAATTGTATGACATTTAATCATTTTTAAATCAAACTGAGGGATAAACACATAAATATCTGTTTGTTTTTTATATCAACGAAATTATAACACCGTTTTGTGTTGTGCATTGCCGATTGTATAACGGTCCCCTAACCTCAAATGAGTACTTGATACAAGTTAAAATCGCCAACCATTTGGCAAACACATTCTGATCGTGTGTTACAGAGAGTAATAACATGTAGAGGTTGACACTTATTTTGATATGCAAACGTATTAACATGCACATCAATTCAAAAACACAAATCGGGCTTGTCATAACATTTTCCCAATAGGCATTATGACACTTCCTTACGTTTTGTGGATAGAAATTAAACCAACCGAAGGAAACTTTTTTAATTCAATATTAAATATGCCGTGAACGGTTTAGAAGAGTGTTTAGGTTAAATATTAGTTTCATTGCTAAACATCGATTAATAAAAAAAAGTTGTACACACACTAATGTTGTAACAAATAAAAAATGTTAGCCTACATTGGTTCATAATTTTATGGCGTATATCTGAATTTTGGAAACTGCGAATTTCTTTCTCTCTGATATTAACTTTCTAGGTATACTCTTTGTGTGACGATGACGTTTGGACGTAATAATCACTTCCACTGATCGCGCGTCGTCTTTGTTGATAAAATGTTTTGAACAAGTCTTGATAACAAGTTTTGTGATAGCCTTTATAGTTAAGACTATTTAAAACAAACAATGAGTGATTGTGATGGATTCTTGATTCTAGATGAACCGCCATCGCCATCGACTTCTGTTACAACGAGTAGGCTATAACTTTAACGTCTGCTGAGTATGTGTCATCTGATTGGAATACAAATTCTTATTCTGTTGCGTTACTTGGTTATAGGATTTAAAATTTGTTGGAGGCTATAATTTATAATTCATACAACCTGTATTTAATTTGAAAACACACACATACCTTCATTTCTTGTATTATTATTTTATCGTCTTACTTGTGAATAAAAGTTTATAAAGAAATATATTTGTCCTATTTGTGTTTTATGTGACTGTTATTTGTATTATCTTGTATTAGATCAATTTTGATTATCTATATACATGAAATGTATTTGAGATAGCTTTACAGTTTAAATTAACTAGGGAATTACCTAACATAACTAGTGAATACGGGGAAAATTGAATAAATGGTATCTATGTGAAATTATTACAAATACAAACAACAAAATCTTATAGATGAAATAAGCCTACATAACTAAATTAACATAATTATTTAACATAAAGGGAATTATTACTGTTGGGGTTATAATATACAGGGTACCCACTCAAACTTAAGAATCAAATTCACGGGTTTTTCACGGTCGAAATATTAAAAAACATAACCTATACCGGTCGCAAAACAACAACGCAGACGCGGCGCAGCGGTCAAATACTAGTTAAAACTTTCCAACATTCCAATTACGATGTCACAGAACCATAAAACCATACCATACATCCCAAGTGAACCTTTTAAAAAATAAGAACTTACTATTTTAGAGTTTCTTATTGTTTTATTGTCGTCGTGAGTCAAGTCATCGGTCTATCGGTTATCGGTTGCTGGTGATTTCTACTTCGCTCAGTGTTGCCAATCACTCTTTCCCAAATTACCCTCGATCCTCGTCAAAATTACCCTCAAAATCTTAACTCCTGTATTTGAGTAAAAAGTGCTAATGAAATAAATGAAATGTGCTTGAAATTTGATAGGTTTGAGGAGCCGCCTATTGATGTCACTGATGAATAAATAATTTTAAAGTTTAGAATAAAGAATGAAAATAGACGTTGCACACGCCAGCCAGCCAGTTTTTGTCTCAATTTTTTCATGCGATATATAACGGATTTTTCTCAGAATTTATTTTACTGCTTAAAAAATCACAGTATATAAATGACTAACAGCTGATGCAATTTTGTTTACAGCCATAAACAACAATTATAAAACAGCTAACGCTGTCTATCTTAAAGTCTATCAACTGCTAGGATTAGGTAGGCGGAGACAGGTGACAACAATCCCCATTTTCTATTTTTGTTATTTATTGTCTGGTTAACGTTAAAACTTGCAGACATTACTGCAACTTAGCGGAATTCTTGTCGTCCTGGCATTCATGGCTCTTCTACGTTTTTAACATGAGACGATCACTCTACATGTAATCCTTACTCAAGCTTGATTTCTGTTATGGAGTTCATGAGTATTCGTCAGAGTTACGAAAATCAGAAGGGTTGATAAAGTAGGGAAATGTAGTAGGCCTAATTTAATCATAAATAAACATCAATGAATGTAATAATAAGTATATAACAGAGTATAATATAAATTTGTATATTTTTAAAGGCTTTATTAAAATTACCCCTTTTTACCCTCAAAGTTCAAAATTATCACCGGCAAGGGTAATTTCTCTCGAATTAGCAACGCTGACTACGCACCGTCAACGGAATGGGCGAGTTACTGACGCGACAGTTGTATAGTTAACAGTCTAGTTACAGTAGCTGTCTACTGTCACCGACTAATACAAAACAATAGGCAAATGAAATACAGTAAAGAAGACACATAAATGGTCTTACACAAGTGTCAGTCAGCAGTCAGTTGACAGTGAGAAAAACACCAGCAACTTAACAACTGTCGCCAGAGTTCCTTTGCACCGTGAAAACCAGCACCAGTCCTAAATCATCCGCACAGCTGCAATCTGCAAGTAGGCAGACAACGCGGTATTCACCATATTAACAACGTACTAAATAATTCTGTTGTACATTTCCCTATCTGAAAACAAATGTGATATTTTCTGATAAGAATTTTTTTATTGTTTTTCAAGTTTAATATATTTTTAAGGTTTGATATCGAAATTCACGGCTTATTCCAGGTTTTTTCACGGAATACAAAATTCACGGCTTAATCAAGGTTTCACGGTTTTCACGGTCGGGTGGGGACCATGATATATATATATATATATATATATATATATATATATATATATATTGGACTTTCTTTCTTTATTTAAGTGATTTAACACATTATTATTGTTATTAGGCCTATATAATTATTTGTGAACTATTACAAATTATAATCAAAAGCTTACCTAAATACTTTTTTATGTCTGCTAGTATGTTTTTCTTTAACAATATTTTTTCTCTATTTGTTCTGTTTGGTTTCTGAATACACTTAGGCTATGATAAATTACAGCTATTTTATCACCGCGTACCGTACCGATTTTGTACCGAGAACCGAGGTACAAAAATATTTACCGTACCAAACCGTACCGACCTTAAATTTCTGGTACCGCAGACCCCTAATTTTCGTTACAACCTGGTGTTTTCAAACACATACCCTTTTGTAAAACCTCAGATTTATTGCAAATTTAATGCTTTTTCTATTGGTGTTAAGTGGAATTGGATAGGATAACAGGTTACACTTTTACAGCTCAATTAATAAGGCCAAGTCAAGTACGTTTTAAAAAATGCAAAACTCCCAATTACAGCCAAACGGTTGAGAATCGGACATGAGTCTATAGGAAAATGTTTGTTCTTTTTAGCGAGTAGAACTCACTGGCGAAGTCAGTGTAGCGAGTAGAAACTCACCCTGTATGTTCATTAATGAGATATAAAATATTACATATCTTTAATACACAGGGTGAAACAAAAAAGGTGAACTGGTCTGTGTGTTTTTTACTAAAGTTAGTAAATCTTTTGAACCGTTAAAGGTGTTGTTTTGAAACTTGGCATACTTCATGCCTATACTTAATGCTGTTTTGGTATTCAATTTTAAGTTTCTATCTTTCACCGTTTCAAAATGGCGGCCATTTTAATTTTTAAAAGCTAAAATCTTAAAACATTAATAAAAGAAAAAGTGCTGTCTTTATGTCCCAAAAATAATGGTATAAAGGTTGTAACAATAGGATTATAAATAACTAAGAAATTGTGATTTTTGTAATCTAAAAAAATTTTTTTGCCATCTCTGGACTAAAACATCACGTTTTAACTGATAAAAATCACAATTCCTCAGTTATTTATAATTCTTTTGTTACAATCTTTATACCATCATTTTTGGGACAAAAAACTTTTTGGATTCTTACAGTTTTTTGCTAATTATTAAGGTTTTTTAAGATATTTAGCTTTGAAAAAAAAAAAAAATGGCCGCTATTTTGAAACAGTGACAGATAAAACTTGAAATTCAATACCAAAATATCATTAAGTATAGGCATGAAATATGCCAAGTTTCAAAACAACACCTTTAACGGTTCAAAATATATACTAATTTAGTAAAAAACACAAACAGACCAACTGACGCTAAACGGAGCGGAATTTAATAAAATGTCCCTCTTATTTTGCTTATTTTTGATTGTAGAATTCGAAAATATATAGCCAGTTCCCCTTTTTGTAACACCTTGTATAAAATTCAAATACCACTGACTCACTCACTCATCACAAAATCTCAAAAACCACAGAACGGACTGCAATGAAATTTGGAACATACCTTCCTCTTGGGTCTTAGGTGATAACTAAGAAAGGGGTTTAAGAAATTCCCATAGGGCTCCGCCCCACGGGGAGTCAAAGTTCCAATCCTGTGTTATTCTTATGGACATTCACTTTAAGTTTGAGCTGATGAAAATACAAACAGCTGATCTTGATTTGTAGGAGTTCCACGGGATAACCACAGAATGCAGCACACACAAAAATGTCATAGTTTTTATAAATTATTATTTGCGGGGCGAAGCCTGCAGGATCAGCTAGTTCTCCATAAGATTAACATTGGACAACGTACTGTGTTTGGCACTTTCAATGTCTTGGTAACTAATTGAAAAAGAGCGATGATCAAAATACCAAATTTTTTTGTTTTAAGCTGAATTCAATAGAGTTTAACTAAAGTTTGGATATAGAAAAAACTATTTGTAAAAAGTACAAAAACCCCATTTTTGCGGTACAAAACACCCCCAAAACCCCCCTTATGTCACAATGGTGTGATCTGTCTGGATCTCGAATTCAGGAAAATAGATGCTGCCTTACACGGTTATACCAAATTTCATCAAGATCGGACTATTTATACGAATATTATCGTGTCTACCGACACACACACACACACACACACACACACACACACACACACACACACACACACACACATACACACACACACATAAATATACATATATATATATGAATTTGAACGAATGGTGTTTTTGGCATCTGGGGGCCTCAAAACGAAAAGTTATCATGGTCCCGGGCCTAGGTCTTACCATGCCGACTACGGTAATAGCTCTTCCTTTTAGGGGAAATTCGCTAAGAGAAACAAGTTTGTTTTAGTAAAAAGTGTCTGGAAATTTTAAATATTGATTTAATAAGCACTGACAAACCACTGACCACTGACTCAAATGCAAAGTGCTGATGTTTGTGCAATAAACTGTTATTATTATTATCACCACCACAAACTAATCCAAATACCACACCACATTGTATATAATAATTTTAGATGAAGGTCCTACTACAAATCTTCCTTGGAAAATATACTATGGCAGTTTGATTAGGCTATACAGTGGAACCTCGATAACTCGAACCTCAGGGGGAAAGGCAAAAATTCGAGTTATCGAATATTTCGAAATATTGAGGTTCGATTTATCAAGGTGATTTTCCACAGACTTTGACTTATTGAGGGTCACGGTAACACAATAGATGGATCATGAAAGGGTATAATCCTTACATAAGTTCGAGCTATGTATAAAAAATAATCATACCGTATAATAATAATTATTAAAATTAAAATAGATTTGAACAATTTTAAATGTATAAAATACGCCCGGAAATATATTGTAAAGCTTCTTTAGTTAACTTAGTAGAGGACGAAATACTTCCTTCAGTGAAAATATTGTAGAGGAGGAAAGTAAACAAATAATGACTCACAGTTTGGTATTTTGGTGATGTTTTTCCCGTTCGACCACTTCCTGTCTATTTTCTAGACTTTTTTACTCACTTCTTATCACCTGCCCCAAACAAATTATCCCCGCTTACGGAAGTCAGTTCTGACGAACTACACATCAATTTCATTTAGCTGAACATTAATGTACCGTAGGCTATTAAAATAATTTTCAAACTAAAAGGGAACAAGATATGAAAACAATTAAAATTGCAGAGCATTGTTGGAATTAGGGTGAAGCAGTACGACACTTTTTTATTTTAAAATTGTCGACAGTGTTCACTGGTGTTCCAAACTGCTTCCCGATGTCACTGTTTTTATTTCCTGTGTCAATAGCCTCAAATAGTCTTGAACTTCTCCTCATGGGGTAGAGTTTTGCCAACACGTTTTACCAAACTGCAAACACTTTGTAAAAAACAACCTAAAAATTACGTTTCACATACTACATCCAGAACCTCTGAACTCACACTAACCAACGACTCAGAACACAAATCTAATCAAATCAAAACCATTTTATTAAAAAAATACATAATTTACAACAATATGACTGTTCCTTATTTATGAAATGAAATCCTCACATAGGTGAAACCTGTGCATGAGGATGAGTGTGTTTGATATGCGTGTTGCTCATCAACATAAATTTGTCGGTTGTTTTACCGACACCAGGAGTACCCGGGAAAGAGATTTAGTGGGGAGGGAGGGTTGAAATTTCTGGCAGCAAAGTCACTGGAGGTTTGGTGAATCAACAACTTCGACTTATAGAGGTACAGCAATTGCACATATTCGAGTTATAGAGGTTCTACAGCTAAAACTTCGACTTATAGAGGTGCGGCAACAGGATAAGAATACTGCAAAAATTTGAGTTATCGAGGTGTTTCCTGTTAACCCTTCGACTTATAGAGGTAAAATAACATAGCATTAGGTAGGCAAGTTCAAGGGGAATGACACAAATTTGAGTTATCAAGGAATTCGACTTACTGAGGTTTGAGTTATCGAGGTTCCACTGTATTAGCCCTGTACAAAAATCAATCTGCAAATTTGTTTTCAGTAAGAACACATTATTTTGAAAATTCTTTCAAATAAATTATGTTATACTAGCTGTTTACCGCAGGCTTCGGTAACTGGTTATTGGTTACCAAGATATTGAAAGTGCTAAACACAGTACATTGTCTAATGTTAATCTTATGGAGAACTAGCTGTTCCCGCAGGCTTCACCCCTCAAATAATAATTTATAAAAACTATGACAGTTGTGTGAGCTGCATTCTGTGGTTGACCCCAAATCATGATCAGCTATTTGTACTTTCATCAGCTCAAACAAAAATGAATGTCCATAAGGAATACATGGGAACTTGGAAGTCCCATGGGGAAGAGCCCTAATAGATTTTCAAATCAAAAATAGGCGAATGTGTTTATTTGGTATATAAGGAAAATTTCTGTAAATTTTCATGCCAATCCGTTCAGTAGTTTTGAGTGATTGAGGAACACACAGCAGAAAGACACACACGATCCCATTTTTATCTATTAGTATCAACACGTTTCTTATGCAGGTAGTACATCAACCAAGTATTTTAATTTAATAATCTGAAATGATAGTTGACATCAATTAATCAACCTAATAATACCAAATCCCCTACCTACCAACACACCTTTCTTTACCTTATTGATTACCAAAAAATAATGATAGGTAAAATAACTACCTGAATCTGTAAGATCATCGTTTGCTCTCTGATGGATGTCTCTCTGGGTCTCCATTTTGTTGTCTTCAGTCAAACCGTCGACTTTGTGGATAAATACTTCAAACTTTATCGCAGGGTTGACTTTAAATGCTTTTGTGACAGTAAGATGTAGTTTATTTAAAGCATCCATGTAATCGTCCTGTCAACAATATAACGAAAATATAGGAATTAGGACTGAGTGCGCTGGTTTGCTGCAATGAGGAAGATAAGAAATGTGTTTTATTGCAATTATCAATATAACTCAACCAGGTGGAGCTACATTCCAAGTTTTAATAATTTATGTTCAAAGGGAGGTATAAAACTTTACTTATTCTCCATAAGAATAACATTATGGCTGAGTATGCAAGTTTGCTGCTACTGGGATAATCAACAAAAAATAAATGTTTGTGCTAATATCAATATACTAGTACTAGGTGAAGCTACATACCAAGTTTCATCAATATAGAAGGTTTTTTACTCAATACTCAATTTATTGCCAGTAAGTAATACAATGTGTGAATTACATCTTCCAGCTCGTCACATAACATAAGTAATACAATTGAAACATATCATTATCAAAAAAAAAAAAGAATTAAACTCAAATAAAATAATTTCTAAAACTAGATTAAAAGATACAAGAGGAATGCCTTAGCTAATTAAGGCAAACAAGTCTTCAGTTTTATACAAGGGATTGTTTAGGAGAAAGAGTTCAATTGATTTTTTGAATTTTGGATAGGCCAATATTTTTAAATTCTGGGGAAGGGCGTTCCATAATTTAGGTTCGAATTTTTGAGTTGCCAA